>ONZH01007499.1:0-23909 GCA_900303285.1 Rhinella marina
CCAATGAAAAGGCTTTTTTTTTTTATATTTCAGGTACACAGCCGTGTACTAACAGATCAGACGGTGTGTATGAACACTACGTATATACAATTATTTTGCAAGAGAACGCAAAGTACAGGTGCCAATGAAAAGGCTTTTTTTTTTTTATATTTCTAGGTACACAGCCGTGTACTAACAGATCAGACGGTGTGTATGAACACTACGTATATACAATTATTTTGCAAGAGAACGCAAAGTACAGGTGCCAATGAAAAGGCTTTTTTTTTTTTATTTCTAGGTACACAGCCGTGTACTAACAGATCAGACGTGTGTATGAACACTACGTATATACAATTATTTTGCAAGAGAACGCAAAGTACAGGTGCCAATGAAAAGGCTTTTTTTTTTAATATTTCTAGTACACAGCCGTGTACTAACAGATCAGACGGTGTGTATGAACCACTACGTATATACAATTATTTTGCAAGAGAACGCAAAGTACAGGTGCCAATGAAAAGGCTTTTTTTTTTTATATTTCTAGGTACACAGCGTGTACTAACAGATAGACGGTGTGTATGAACACTACGTATATACAATTATTTGCAAGAGACGCAAAGTACAGGTGCCAATGAAAGGCTTTTTTTTTTTTATATTTCTAGGTACACAGCCGTGTACTAACAGATCAGACGGTGTGTATGAACACTACGTATATAAAATTATTTTGCAAGAGAACGCAAAGTACAGGTGCCAATGAAAAGGCTTTTTTTTTTTATATTTCTAGGTACACAGCCGTGTACTAACAGATCAGACGGTGTGTATGAACACTACGTATATACAATTATTTTGCAAGAGAACGCAAAGTACAGGTGCCAATTAAAAGGCTTTTTTTTTTTATATTTTACTAACAGGTCAGACGGTGGTATTTACACCTGGTATACAAAAAGGGTATTGCAGGCACACAGAACCCAGAACACTAGAGCCAAATAAACTGTATTTAAAAAAAAAAAAAATTCACAGCCGTATACTGCCAGATCAGATGGTGCATATACACACTAGGTATATAACAGGGTTTTGCAGCCAAAAAGAATGCAGAACAGTAGTGCCAAATATAGTTTTGTATGTAGCAGAGCACCTAATACACCACTAATGCCTCTCTCTGTCCCTACTCCAGCAGCTATCCCTGAATACAGCAACCGTTCTCTGCAGACTGTATATTGTAGTAAAGCTATCACTGTACTGCACTATAGTAGCCCTGATAAGGGCTTTTAATCACGCTCCTGCCTGTCCAACAGCTAAAACCTATCTGTCCCTTCTCCAGCCTCTGTCCCTGACTAAGTTCATGCAGCATATGCGAACGAGCAGGAAGAGCTGAGTTTTTAATATTCGAGGTCACATGGTTTTTCCAGCCAATCCATGTAGACGCTGTTTTCGCGCTGCCAGCGTGCTCCGCGGGCCTGTCATACCCCCCCTGCATGTTGATTGGTGGAAAAAGAGCGCCAGGGAAGGTGGGAGGGGAAACGAATTCTAAGTGCGCCATCGCCGTTATACTCGATTGAAATCGAGTATGCCGAATAGCGTAGTATTCGATCGAATACCGGCTCGATCGAACACTACTCGCTCATCTCTAATTACAGCTCATTAAAACCTCAGTTTTAAAGAACCATTTACGGTATGCCCTAGAAAGTATCTGTGGTGGCCTACTCTAATGTTGCCTGCCTTTAATATAATATGGAGGCATGCAGAGGTTTTTGTCTGTCAGATTCTGTAACAATGCAACAAAAAATTAATACATTCACACAGGACGAAGTTGCCTCGCTCAAGTTCACAAAAAACTTTCGACTTGTGACAAACTATATATATAAGATATTTATATATATACTATAATATATATATATAATATATATATATATATATATCAAAACTATGAATTAACACATGTGGAATTATACTTAAAAAAGTGTGAAACAACTGAAAATATGTCTTATATTCTAGGTTCTTCAAAGTAGCCACCTTTTGCTTTGATTACTGCTTTGCACACTCTTGGCATTCTCTTGATGAGCTTCAAGAGGTAGTCACCTGAAATGAGATTCCAATAGTCTTGAAGGAGTTCCCAGAGATGCTTAGCACTTGTTGGCCCTTTTTGCTTCACTCTGCGGTCCAGCTCACCCCAAACCATCTCTATTGGGTTCAGGTCTGGTGACTGTGGAGGCCAGGTCATCTGGCGTAGCACCAATCATCTCCTTCTTGGTCAAATAGTTTATGGAGGTGTGTCTGGGGTCATTGTCTGTTGATATTGGTCAACTAAACGCAAACCGGATGGAATAGCATGCCGTGCAGATGCTGTGGTAGCCATGCTGGTTCAGTATGCCTTCATTTTTGAATAAATCCCCAAGTCACCAGTAGCACCCCACCTCACACTCCTCCTCCATGCTTCACGGTGGGAACCAGGCATGTAGAGTCCACTTTTCTGCGTCTCAAGACTGATGGTTGGAACCAAAGATCTCAAATTTGGACCATCAGACCAAAGATAGCAGATTTCCACTAGTCTAATGTCCAGTTCTTTAGCCCCAAATAAGTCTGCTTCTGCTTGTTGCCTGCCCTTAGCAGCGGTTTCCTAGCAGCTATTTTACCATGAAGGCCTGCTGTACACACTCTCCTCTTAACAGTTGTTGTAGAGATGTCCTGATGACCTGGTCTCTAATCTGAGCTGCTGGTAACCTGCGATTTCTGAGGCTGGTGACTCGGATGAACTTATCCTCCGCAGAAGAGGTGACTCTTGGTCTTCCTTTCCTGGGGCGGTCCTCATGTGAGCCAGTTTCTTTGTAGCGCTTGATGGTTTTTGCGACTGCACTTGGGGACACTTTCAAAGTTTTTCCAATTTTTCGGACTGACTGACCTTCATTTCTAAAAGTAATGATGGCCACTCGTTATTCTTTACTTAGCTGTTTTTTTCTTGCCATAATACAAATTCTAACAGTTTATTCAGTAGGACTATCAGATGTGTATCCACCTGACTTCTGCCCAACACAACTCATGGTCCCAACCCCATTTATAAGGCAAGAAATCCCACTTATTAAACCTGACAGGACACACCTGTGAAGTGAAAATCATTTCAGGTGACTACCTCTTGAAGCTCATCAAGAGAATGCCAAGAGTGTGCAAAGCAGTAATCAAAGCAAAAGGTGGCTACTTTGAAGAACCTAGAATATATTTTCAGTTGTTTCACACTTTTTTGTTAAGTATATAATTCCACATGTGTTAATTCATAGTTTTGATGCCTTCAGTGTGAATCTACAATTTTCATAGTCATGGAAATGCAGAAAACTCTTTGAAATGAGAAGGTGTGTCCAAACTTTTGGTCTGTACTGTATATATATATATATATATTATATATATATATACATAGATATGTACTGACCTTATTCATTTGCTTGTGGAGATGCTGTGGCCACCATGATTGAAGAATACGTGCCAAATAGCAATGCGTGAGAGAAATGACGTGTTTTCTTCAATCATGATGGCCACATCCATGAGCAAATGGATGTGGTGAGTATGTATTCTTTTGTTTCTTACCACCATTTCAGGAAAAATTGATTAGTTCCCACGAAGCGCAAGGAAATTCGGCTTTATGGGAAATCAAATTTTTCCTGAAATTTGGATCAAAGTCCACTTCATTAACTTTGATTCACTTAACACTACCACTACCAGACACCACTGACAGGTGCTTATCTGCCGGAAGTCCAACTGCTCAGCCCTTCTACTTCTGACATTTTCCGCTATGGGATCAATTATTAGATGGTTGGCGGATATCAGCATCCATTAATCTAAGGTTTATGGCCAGCTTTGTAGTAAACATTTTAGAATGAGAGTCCTTAATGGCAATGGTATCATTCAATTCTCTAATTTTAACTTTTCATTACATGTAATTTTCAGTATCCCACACATTTTTAGTTTGGGCAAGCTATTGGAATGATTCCATGGTATTAGATCTATGATGTTTGCAGAATGTACTTCATTCCAGTCCTGTTGATGCACTTAGCATATATGCACAGCATTTATTATTATCACAGATTACCATCTGTGATACAAGCAAATTAACAATTAGAGAAATTATGACCTCTCTATTTGCAACATTCCAAGGTTATTTATTTACCATCTGTGATAAAGGAGCAAACACAACTGTTAGATATGGTTTTAAGTGTGCAGTGTAAATTGTCTTACCATCCAGTTTCACCACGCTTTTCAAGCTATTGTTTTTCTTTTCAAAATTAGATAAAAAATACCTATAGTGATGTGAATCTAGCTTTAGGCTTGGCTTAAATATAAAACTGCTGTACTGTTAAGCTTCTGGCTATGTCCTCCAATCCTTAAAATTCCATATAAACATGCATTTTAGGATTGGCTGAATATGCATACTAAATGGTGTATTACATGGACAGATTTTCTGCCGGAGCGTTTTTCTTATGAACGCTCGTTAGTGATCATATTGCAGTGGGATACTGTCACTAATTGCCCGATGAAGAAGCTCATTCATCGGGCAATCCAGATCTTTCAGCATGCTGGAAGATCACAATTTGCCGGCGAAAGATCGTGCTGTCTTATTACAATCCGCTGCTGACAAACCACTGCACAGCATGGGGATGAGCGATGACGTAGCAGTTGCTCCTCCCCATGCTGCGGAGGGGACTGTTGCATGTAATAGTCTGACTGATCGGGGTGTCTAATACACCCTTTACTTTCACAGAGTATGAAGGTGCCAACAGCAGTATCACTTATCTTACGGAAATTTAAAAAATCAGTGTATGACATTTTATCATTTAGTTTACCTAGGATATTGTTGTTAGAGATGTCTCAGCAAATCCCATTCTCAGTTTCCCATCATTTCAAACTCTATATACAAAGAAATTTGCTTTGTGCTGAATTACTTTGTTGCAAAGCGAATTACATTATGAAATTTGGCGAACCAGCCAAATTACATTTTTCATTTCTTCGTTCATCTCTAATCATCACCAATAACTGAGTCCACGGGTAGATCTTACCTATCATTTTCTTGTCATTCTCCAAGCTACTTAGCCACATTAAAGAAGGCAGAATTCTTTATACGGTACATCTATTCACCTTAAATTGAGTATGTCAGACGTTTATGGTCACTAAACCAATAATATAGCTGGGTAGTGGACTTAAACATATTTAAAAACATACATGTGTGGTCCCCTGATAAACTCATCATTGCAGAGAGAAAACTTTGCTTATACAAATGAACTAGCAAGTACCCTTAGACTGATCCCAACCCCATAATATGTTCTGAGTCTTCTCAGCAAGTCCTACCCTTGGCCTTGAATGACTGTGTCATCACTGTATGTGCTGTGCAGTCAGTTAAGCATACATGGGTACTTTTTGCGTCATACACAATGATTCCATTGACGCACACTTCACTTGTGACAGTACCACACAGTGACATGCCAGTGTAGCTGTTAATCAAGGTTGAGTTGGGAGATGGAAGTCCAGCAATTACATAGATGGGAGTTGTAATGGCATATAGGTTGGCAGTGAATGATGGTGAATGTAAATAAAAATTTACTGAACTGATCCTGCTTTGAAATAAAACCTAGGAAGATAGCCAAGACAAATGACCAAAGCAGCACAGCAAGCAGACAAACTTAAATGATGACAGCCGTATGAAAAAGCAAAGGATAACAAGTCCCAGAAACACTGATAAAAGAACTAGGCACTAAGGGGACCATTTATTAACCTGAAATATGCCTATATTATGCATATTTCAGGTGCAGATTGTGGCACAGCAGTTAGTTGCACCACAATCTGCAATGTTTCCCTGCTCACACCAGGTCTAAAAAAGTAGGCGTGACATGGGTAGGGAAGGGTAGGCTAATCTCATTAATCATTTTCTACACCTGGTTAAGGTATAGAAAATGGTCTAATTGTAAGTAAGATAGGAAGCTGGCTTACATTTGGAAGCAGCATTGGTTTAATCTAAAACTCCGGTCTGAATAAATGACCCCCTAAATATGGAAAGAAACGAACTAAGCAAACAGAGAAGTAAAAAGCCCGGCCATATAAAGGCTAATCAATCAACAACTCCACACAAAATTAATCGGACCAATCTGGGCGATAAGCTAACCTACATTCAGATGAGTATCAGTTACTACTACTACTGCACTACCCCAATAGTGCTACTACATAGCAAACATGAAACAAAAGAGAAATCTCTGGGGCTTGTAACATTCTCCATGAACAAATCACGAAGAATGCTGTGGTAACATGAACTAAACAAAAACACATATACAGCTTTATTTCCTCCACTTTTACATCACCAAATGCTACAATTATTTATCTAGTTAAAATTGAACATTACTAGAGATGAGCGAGCACTAAAATGCTCGGGTGCTCGTTTCGAATAACGAACCCCATTGAAGTCAATGGGAGACTCGAGCATTTTTTGCCGGGGACCAAGGCTCTGCCTAGGGAAGGCTGGGTGAAAACCTGTAAACCTCAGAAAATTATGGAAACACCACGGAAATTGACAGGAAACAGCAGGGGCAGCATGCATGGATGCCTCTGAGGCTGCCTAATCCCACCATTACACCAAATTCTCGGGCAACAGCCTGGTGGTGACCCTCAAGACAATTGTGCTGACCCAGACCAAGATGGGCAAGGCATATGTGCTGGCACATGTTAGGAAAGCACCCAACTAGGTGCAACGAAGGTCCATCACCGCCTGCAGGTGACACCACTGCTCATGCTGGTACTGCTGTGCTATCCCCCGCCCCACGACGCAGGCATAAGCCTGACACAGCATGGCGACAGCGTAGTGACACCAACAAGTGACCAAGTTAGATTGAGGTAGCAGGTGAACCACCCAAAAATGTAGCCTGACACAGCATGGCGGTGAACCCATAGTGACCAAGTTAGATTCTGGTGGCAGGTGAAGCACCCAAAAATTTAGCCTGACACAGCATGGCAGTGACACCACCAATGCTTTGGCAGTCTGAGATTGCAGTCAAATGTCTGTAGCTGAGCCTCCCAAAAATTTGTTTTGGAGTGTCCGAAGTTGACTCTCCTAAAAAATTGTTTTGGAGTGTCTGTAGTTGACCCTCCTGTAAAATATTTTTTTTTTGTTTTTCCTGTTATTAGTTTATGTACAACCCATGGCTGGCATGGTGGGAATATATAGGTTTGCTTCACAGACGGTCCACTGCACCGTTACATTTTCTTCATCATTACCAATTACTTTTTCACCAACTGTTGTCTGGCAATGATAAAGGGGAAGGTGAATCCACTGCCGAAGAAAAGTGTCATCCTCCTACAAGTCTCCACTTGTTCTCAATTGAAGAGGGGATGTTCTTGCAGTGGCCTTCCTCATAGTGGCGGCTTCTGCGGACGACAGAGGTGGTGTACCTACGGACAGCCTGACCGAACATGATGGCAGACGGGGAGACACTCCCTCATGTAAAATTGTTTTTTGAGTGTCTGTATTTGACGCTACTAAAAAATTTATTGGAGAGAGGGCCTGTAGGTGGCCCTCCGTAAACATTGTTTGTATAGAGTGCCAGTTGGCCCTCAGAAATATTGCCTGTTGGCTCAGCGTTTCTGTGCGAAGAGGAGGAGGAGGAGGGGTTGGAGAAAGAGGCATAATAAGAAACCGTGACCGAGGTAGGCCCCGCAATCCTTGGTGTGGGCATTACATGAGTGGCCCCAGGGTCAGACTCGATCCCAGCCTCTACCAAGTTAACCCAATGTGCCATCAGAGAGATATAGTGTCCCTGCCCGCCAGCACTTGTCCACATGTCCGTGGTTAGGTGGACCTCATCACTAACCGCATTGGTCAGGGCACGGATGATGTTCAGTGACACGTGCTGGTGTAGGGCTGGGACGGCACATCGGGAAAAATAGTGGCGGCTGGGGACCAAGTACCGAGGGAAAGCCACCGCCATCAGGTTGCGGAAAGCCTCAGTCTCTACCAGTCTATAGGGCACCATCTCCAGGCTCAACAATTTGGAGATGTGGATGTTTTGGGCGGGCTTGTGCATGTGGGTGGCTGGAATTGTATTTGCGCTTGCGCTCAAATATCTGCTGCAAAGACAGCTGAACGCTGCGCTGGGACACATTGGTGGAGGTTGTGGTGGATCGTGGAGGTGAAGGGGTGGTTGTAGGGCGGGAGGCGCTCGTGCCGGGGTCCTGGACGGGGGTTGACTCGCCGAGCCAGCATGTGATACAGGGGAAGGGGCAGTGGTGTGACCCGCAATCGGTGAACGGCCTTGGTTCCACTGAGTCGGGTGTTTAGCAATCATATGCCTGGCATGCTGGTAGTGGTTAGGCTGGTAGTGGTGGCTCCACTGCTGATCCTGGTGTGGCACAGGTTGCACACCACAGTCCGTCGGTCATCCTCACTTTCTTTAAAAAACCTCCAGACTTGCGAACATCTAGGCCTCGGCACGGGAGCTTGACTCCGTGAAACAGTTGCTGATCTACCTGCTCTGGCCCTGCTTCTCCCTCTGGCCACCCCACAGCCTCTTCCAACCTATTCTGGTGCTGCCCTTGCCTCACCCTCAGAAGCACTGTCTTGAGTTGGATTACCAACCCAGCTCGGGTCAGTCACCTCATCATCCACCAGCTCTTCCTCCGATTCCTCACTCTGCTCCCCCCTCGGACTTACTGCTCTGACAACAACGTAACTGTCTGACAACCGTGTCTCATCATGATCATCATCATTATCATCCGACACCTCTTCACGCACTATTTGCACTAAGTCCACACTCTCATCACCTACAGACTGTGAAAGTTCTAAATTTTGGGCATCGGGACAGAGCAACTGCTCAGGTTGCTGTTGAGCAGTGGTTTGTGTCTCTGGGTAGGGAACTGAAAATATTTCCTGTGAGTATGCCTGATCTGAATCCATACTTTCCGTGGGGGGGCAGGCTGGGGGGACGGAGGTTGAGCTGGAGGAGACAGAGGTCTACTCCCTTGGCTAGCGTGGGTGGACTGCGTGGAAGAATGGGTGGTGGATAAATTACTGGACGCATTGTCCGCTATCCACGTCATCACCTGTTCGCACTGTTGTGGTTTCAATAGTACCACGTGACCCAGTAAGTTGCGAGATGAAGCTAGGGAGCGAAACTCTGTGGCGTTCCACTGCTCCCTCATCAGCATATACAGTGTCACCCTGCCCAGGACCACGGCCTCTGCCCCCTACACTACTTGAACGCCCATGCCCACGCCCTCATCCTCGACCCTTAGCCCTTGGGTTCAACATTTTGTATATTCACCAAACTGTCGAGTTAATATCTGAGGCCAAAACCGTATTCAGTAGACAGTAGAATTACTATCTGAGGCAAAAAAAATTTAGTCTTTAGACTCCAGCTATTGCACCGCAAACCACGCAATTTTGCAGTGGACTGTAGTTTATATAACTGAGAATAAAAACGTATTCTCTATACTGCGGCTAGTGTATCTCACACCTCACAATTGTTCACTGGACTGTAGTTTATATAATTGAGTGGAAAAATTATTCTCTAGACTGCGGCTAGTGTATCACACACCTCACAATTGTTCACTGGACTGTAGTTTATATAATTGAGTAAAAAAAAACTTATTCTCTAGACTGCGGCTAGTGTATCGCACACCTCACTATTGTTCACTGGACTGTAGTTTATATAATTGAGTGAAAAAAAATTCTCTAGACTGCGGCTAGCGTATCGCACACCTCACAATTGTTCACTGGACTGTAGTTTATATAATTGAGTGAAAAAAACGTATTCTCTAGACTGCGGCTAGTGTATCACACACCTCACAATTGTTCACTGGACTGTAGTTTATATAATTGAGTGAAAAAAAAATTCTCTAGACTGCGGCTAGTTTATCGCACACCTCACAATTGTTCACTGGACTGTAGTTTATATAATTGAGTGAAAAAAATTATTCTCTAGACTGCGGCTAGTGTATCGCACACCTCACAATTGTTCACTGGACTGTAGTTTATATAATTGAGTGAAAAAAACGTATTTTATAGACTGATGCTGCTGAACAGCACACCTCACAATTGTTCACTGGACTGTAGTTTATATAACTGAGTGACAAAACCTATTCCCTAGACTGCACTACAGATCCCAGCAAGCCAAGGTACAGCAGCAGCAAAAATGAGTACTGAGAGGACTTTGGCAATTTCATTGGGGTCTTTGTGGACCATGTGCTGTCCCCTTTCTGCCACCAGTGCACAGTGTGCAGCCAAGATGGCGGTAGCTGCACTACAAGTCCCAGTCAGCAGCCAGGAGGAGACCAAAAAAAAAAGGTGCTTGTAGCCCTTAAAAGGGCTGTTGGGTTCTTTGTGGGTGATTCCTGCCTAACCAACAACTAAATTCTGGCCCTAACACTCTCCCTGACAGACAGCAGCTCTATCTCTAATCTCATGCAGATGGCGTATGATGCAAGCAGCGCGGGACCAGATTCTTATATTCCCAGGTCATCTGATCTGGCCAGCCAATCCCTGTTATCGACTTGTAGGGGCCCCACGTGATACTAGGAGGTACCAAAGACTCTCCTGCATGTTGATTGGCTGAAAAAAGGCAGCTAACATGCAGGAAGAGGAAGTTGCCATTTCCTCGAGGATCGCGATATGCTCGTCCGAGTAGCGAGCATATGTGAATACCCTAATGCTCGGACGAGCATGTTCGCTCATCTCTAAACATTACTCTGAAATATTTTGATCATCAATTTCATACTAAAGTATAGGTATATTTGTACTTATTGTTAGATTCCCACTGTGCCTTCTTCACTTTGGTAGTGCAAATCAAAGGCAGAGATTTAGAAAACAATTAGACTTTTTTTTCTCAGTTGAGACTTCTAGTGTTCCTCGAAACCCTGTAGCGAATTACAAGAGAATGGCCTAAAATCAGAATGACATGTTAGCTTTACAAGCTGCTGGCCTAGAGCAAATTACCCACAGGGTTGATGATGGTAGTCATCTTAATTAGAATATAGAATTATAGCACCAGGTGAAATAGGCAGCGAGAGTACAAATAAAAGGCACAAGAGATAATTACTAAGGGTAGAAATAGGCACAAGAGAGAATTACTGGGCATTTGACCATTGATAGGATATGATTAGCTAGTGCAGCGACCAGATTTTATGTTGTTGCAGAAAATAAAGAAATGTTTATGTCATGCTTAACCATTGCAGAACATTTGTTGTAAATTATTAGATAGATAGATAGATAGATAGATAGATAGATAGATAGATAGATAGATAGATAGATAGATAGATAATAGAAATAAATGAGATAAATAAATAGATTATTTTTTTTTTAATTTATTTTGTGGGGAAAAAATTCAATGTTTCAGTCTTATCACACAACCTTTTTCACCAAGTGTGATGACACAGCAAGGACAGGTGTAATTATATAGCTGTGCACAGTGATTGGTCAAACATTAAATCAACATATATATATCATATATATATATATATATATATATATATTATATATATATATTCATATAAATAACATAAAATGTGATTAAAAGAGCATACATTATCATATTAAGAGGCAAGGAGCACAGCACAATCACTCTCCATTTAATGGTATGTACATGGTCACATTTCTACAGTACATGCAGTTTTGGAAGTGATAAACCAGGAGTGAATTCAAAGCAGAGATGTCATTTCCCCTTTTTTTGATTCTGGTTTCCAAAACTGTATCAGCAAACCTGCCCGTGTGGCCACTCCCTAATAGTAATAAGAATGTCCAAAATGTCCCACAGTTCAGTAACAGACAGAGGTAATACAGAGCAGCACCCACATGAATCACAGGCCATACTGGATAAGAATAAGAGCACACAGTAAAGAGTAAAGCAAGGCAGGTTCCACATATATTGCAGGCGCATATGTTCAGATACTAATGCAACCGTATTAAATAGGGCCAAAACCTTCTATAGAATAAAAACATGTTATGAAATCTGAGATCACTGCCTATATGTGACTTACTGCTTATGTTTAATAATTGCATAATTCTATTCTTTATATGGTTGTACCCTTATTAAATATGGCCTCATTAGTATATGCCCATAATATCTTTTCTCTTAATATTATAAAAATGAGTTTCTGTCTGTCTGTCCGTCTGTCTGTCTGTTCTCTATGCGTGACCAAACTACTGGACCGATTTTCACCAAACTCGGCACACAGGTACATCAGGTGCCCGGGAAGGTTTTAGATCAGGTCTCATCTCTCTAGGACATAACGTTCCCGAGATATTCCCAAAATATGACCTGCATTAGCCAATATTAGCCTGACAGCATTGGTTTTAAACCCCAATTGCCATTCCCTGCACAGACACACACAGGGAGGGCAGGTTTCCATAGCAACACAGCCAGGTAATTAGCAGCCAGCTGAGGATCTCAGGTAACAATCCAGTCATTTCTATTCAATGCTTTAAAGGGGCAGAGCGCTGTGGATGATACTGTTAAAGGGGTATTCCGATTGCCATAAATATAACTTATGTTTTAGACTAATTTTAGACTATGACCGTTCAGTAGTAAATCTTCCACTGCTACCCATTGCGTGTCCTCATAAATTACCATGGCACCGACCTGTGATTCACACCACTCTCAAAAGAAGGACTTACAACACCTGCTCCAGGTTTCACTAAGCCACACCCCGAATCTGTCAGGCCACGCCCCCTTCCCCCTCCGCAGCCAATTGGGATTAAAAAAATGAAGGTAAAAATAAACTTCTGTCAGCTGCAGGGGTGGGAGGGTGAGTTTCTCTCTGCAACAACACACAGAAACATTAGATGAAATAGACTAATATTAGACTACTACAGTTCAGTAGTAATAAAAGACGTTTTCTTCCACTAATAGGACTTAAAAGCAACACCCCCTCAACCCACGCCCCCGGTCAGGCCACGCCCTCTCCCACTCCACAGCCAATGGGGATTTAAAAAATGAAGGTAAAAATCAACTTCTGTCAGCTACAGGAATGGGTGGGAAGGAGACTTTCTCTCTGCAATGACACACACACAAACATTAAATGAAATAGATGAAATATACCCGTGCAAAGCAATGTTTTCTTCCACTGCTACCCACTGTGTTTCCTCAAATTACCATGGCATTGACCTATAATTCAGGCCACCCTGAAAAGAAGGACCTAAAAGCAACCCCCCCAAGGTCCCGGTAAACCACACCCCCGACCCAGTCAGGTCATGCCCCCTCCCACTCCGCTGCCAATGGGGACTAAAAAAATGAAGGTAAAAATCAACTTCTGTCAGCTGCATTGACTTTCTCTCTGCAACGACACACAGAAACATTAAATGAAATAGATGAAATATACCCAGGCGAAGCCGGGTCTTTCTGCTAGTAATATTATAAAAATGAGTTTCTGTCTGTCTGTCTGTCCGTCTGTCTTTCTGTCTGTTCTCTATGCGCGAACAAACTACTGGACCGATTTTTACCAAATTCGGCACACAGGTACATCAGGTGTTTGGGAAGGTTTTAGAACAGGTCTCAGCTCTCTAGGACGTACCGTTCCTGAGATATTCCCAAAATATGATATCCATTAGCCAATGTTAGTCTGGGAGCATTTCACTTCAAATTTCAACTGCCATTTTCTCCAGATGCACACAGGTTTCCATAACAACGTAGCCAGGTAATTAGCAACCAGCTGAGGAGCTCAGCCATTTCTATTTGCCGCTTTAAAGGGGCAGAGCGCTGTGGATGACACTGTTAAAAGGTATTCCGGTTACCATAAATTAGAGAAGAGCGAATCATTAAAAAAATGATTTTCGCCAAACATTCGCCGAAGTTTTCCTAAGATTCGTATGTTCGACGAATTGATTTGTTGTATTTGCGTACAAAATAAACATTATTATGTGGTATTAGCGAACATTTGCTCACTAATAACGAACGTACATTTGAAAAATGTATGCAACGTCTTAGAAGACGTACGCATGAGCGTACAAATATCTTACGAATCCTTAGCGTACTATTGTCTACGCGATTACGTAATACGCAGGCACGTACAACGAGAGGCCGCGGCATGCACTGCTTAGAGGCAGAGCGAATATTCAAAAAATGGTATCCAGACGATCCTCATCATTTAGCTCTGCTGCACAGCTGAAATACATAGTCCGGCTGATGGACGGCCAGGATTACGATTTACGATGGCACACACCGCCACCCAAACCAGCATAAAAAGGAGGTGATCCAGCAGGTGATCCGAGGCTTGCGCCATTGTTTCGACACCTTGCGGACCCCGGGCAAGATCCAGCGTAAATGGTCAGATCTGAAAACGCCCTCAGAGGCAGTATGTATATTTGAGGTAGAACATGTAAGGTGCTGTCTATCCGGCTATGGGCATAGGACAATTATCCACAATACTATAAAGTAAATATGAGGACCCATTGCGGTACCTGTAAAGAAATACACACAATGGGCAACATACTTGAAAACGTTGCTGAAAGGTAAAAACATTAGTGCAAACAATATAGTGCAAATACATTATAGGTATAATGTAAACATTTTAAATATCACCTACCTAGTCTGCTCACGGACACGTTTAAGGTAAAATTGTAATCCAATTGGGTAAAAAAATAGCAGCAAAGGTTCCTTAAAAAACCCTCTTTCACGGGGCTCCCCAATAGCCTGAAAAGAGGGAAAAAAGAGATGAGGCGCACGTATGCGCAACTTGGTTGAAACTTTTTTTTGATGGGGTGAGTCCTCACAATCCATGTCCCTCTGGGTGAGGACAAACGCAGGGCAACAATAAAAAAAAAAACATGCCAACTAGTGCTCACCCTTCAAGTTAAGTCCACATTGTGGCTCCCATAAAAGCTGCAGGATCTTTAGGCCAGCAAGTCCTCTTCACTGCTGCTGGAGCTAAAAGACATGAGAGGGCGCTCCTGCCTCATGAAAGCGAAACTGGCTGCGGCAGCAGACCCCCACCGACCTCTCAGGGATGGTCTTAGTAGTGACCGGGCGGTCACACTGGCAAGGGCCGTGGCAACTTGGGCCTTGCCCATTACCTTGTAGTGGCCAGATCCTCCCGCTGGCATACAAGGTGACAGAATCTCCGTCTGTAAGGGCCGCTCTGCGAGCGGAGGACTGTGCGGCCTGCACCTGCCATGTCGGTTGGTATTGTACCACCGATGGCTGGTACACAAAATTGTTGGTGGTCATTTGTCCCACATGAAAGATCGGCGGCGAAGGCAAATCGGGTATCAGGGGTTCCAGCTGAGCTTGGGATTTCTCCTCAGATCGCAGAGTCCCATCATTGGTCTCATGGGAACACCGAGCCTCTTCTGCGGCCTGTGCCTCCTCAGTCCAGTCTTCCGGGGGCGCTGCAGGAGTAGCTGGTCGCTTAAGGAGTTTCACTCCAGTAGCAAATAGGCCTTGGAGGCTCTTTATGGGGGTATACTCCACGTAATCTCCTGAGTGGAGATTGTGGCGGATGGGCGGAAGATAAGGCCGCTTTACAGAACAGCGATTTACATATAATTCTTCCGCCGTCTCCTCATCGCAGATAAAACCTATTCCCCGTTCCACGCTGAACAAAATAACGGTACCCCTTCGGCGCTCCAGCTTAGGGTCACCGGACCGTGGGTGCTCCAAAACCTGAACAACCCACTCCTCTACCAGCTTTTTGTATTCCCAGAGGGTCAGGGCATTCCGGGTGACAGCCTCGGGGACCATTGAATTTTGCCGAAGGGAGTAGTCGTTCCACGGCGGAACGGAAACTCCTGCCACCTCCTCTGTGCCCGACTTCTTAGGCTGCCGGACATGTTGAGAGATGTAGATCTCCTCCAGTTACTTCTCCTCATAGGGGTCGGTGCCCCACACCATGCCTCCCCAGTCAGGACCTCGCTGTGTCGCCATCTTAATTTCCTGAGTTGCCTCGTCTTCCTCGAAAGCTGGAGAAGGGGGCGGAGCCACCACGGAGGAGTCTGCATCGCAAATGAATTGAATTCGTACACAACAGCGTATAGAGTAACTTATACGTAGCAATAGCGTATAATTGATAGGACAAACTACGTAGCGAATGCGTACAAAGCCGAAGCGAATCACCTAATATTCGGATTCGCTTCGCAGCTAAAAATTCCCAAGATACGATATGAATCAACAAATCGACGAATCGATTCGCTCATCTCTACCATAAATATACCTGATGTTTTAGACTAATTTTAGACTAAGACCGTTCAGTAGTAATAAAAGATGTTTTTTTCTACTGCTACCTATTGCGTGTCCTCATAAATTACCATGGCATCAACCTGTAATTCAAGCTGTCCCCTTAATAAGGACTTAAAACCCCCACCCTCGGTCTCGCTAAACCACGCCCCCGACACGGTCAGGTCACACACCCTCCCACTCCGCAGCCAATGGGGATTGAAAAAATGAAGGTAAAAATCAACTTCTGTCAGCTGCATTGACTTTCTCTCTGCAATGACACACAGAAACATTAAAGGGGTTGGCCACCCTAAGTATCAAAAATCCAAAGTTCCCCCAGACAATAGCCAACACTATGAAGTATTTCTCAGGTGACATGTACTGGCTGTACGTCATTTATCTAACCTGTTCACCATGACACACTTCCCTGGAGGAGCTCCCTCAGACAGGCTGTGTGGGAGGAGCAGCTGCAAAGTGAAAGTAACAATCCCAGCATGCACTGCAGCAAGCATGTCTAGAGGAGCAGTCACATGACCTCCCCGCCCACTTGTGTTCCCATAGAGACAAGAGCCCCTTAGATAATATCAATAACCCAGTTATCAGTGAATAACTGTTGTACAGACATAGCAATAGAAAGAACGCCCCAGTCCCAACAGTAAAGGAGGGGGGGGGGAGTATTACCCTTTTCATAAATTTGCTGTGGGACCCAGTCATTTCTAGTTGTGCCACTGGATGTAAGCCAAAAACAGAATGAGGGGGGGAGTTATCATTTCCCTTGTTCCTAAAAAGTGGCGTTAAAAAGTTGCAAACTATGGGACAGATTTATCAAAACTGGTGTAAAGGAAAACTGCCTTGGCCCATAGCAACCAATCAGATTCCACCTTTCATTTTTCAAAGCTCCTGGGCAACAAAGCCAGTTTTCCTTTACAGCAGTTTTAATAAATCTCCCTCTATGTGTTTGCAAATTTTTAACTGCGCTTTTTTTTTTTTTTTTTTTTTAAAGGGCGTGGCAATGGCAGAGACAGGGCGTGACCAGTCACCCCAACAAATTTATGTTCATTTTCACCAGTTTTCTGACTCAAATGAAGCCAGAAATCTATGGCAGCTCTGAACTGTCATAGATTTCTGTTTAGGTGCACGGACTGCACGAATCGATCTGCTGACATACAGAGGAGCCTCCTGTCTGTTATCATACAACCTGCTCCCAGCTGACA
This sequence comes from Rhinella marina, assembly GCA_900303285.1. Taxonomy (NCBI): domain Eukaryota; kingdom Metazoa; phylum Chordata; class Amphibia; order Anura; family Bufonidae; genus Rhinella; species Rhinella marina. The sequence goes on from ONZH01007499.1 coordinate 17,357, forward strand.
GCCCATCAATCATCTATGAATATATGACTACTAGTGATGAGCGAGCCGAAGCGGCAATATTCGGGATTCGCACGAATATTGCCCGCTTCGGCTCGGCATCCCGAGCCAGCGCGGACTCGTGATGATTCGTGCGTCACTGCCAGTTTGAAATGCCTGGTTTTTTCAGCCAATCAGCATCAAAGGGAAGCCTGTGGGAACGCCTGCTGTGATGTAACATCCCCTATACCTCCCCAGCAGTGATTGGCTGGCAGTGAAATGTGACCTAAATTTACATAAGGAAGGGACCTGCAGCATCAGCCTCATTGTGCTTTTGGGAAGGAGAAGAGACAGACAGAGACAGTGTTAGCTCGTGTAGTGTGTGCAGCAAGCAGTTAGGAGTTAGGATAGGAAGCCTCAACAGTCTTTTTAAAGACTATTTATACTCTGAAAAACAGTATACAGTATATACTGTAAGCCTGCATTCTGTGTAGGAATAGGAAGCCACAATAGTCTTTTAAAAACCAATTGATTCTCTGAAGAAAACTATACAGTATATGCTGTAAGCCTGCATTCTGTGCAGAGCTGTGCCTGGTACACCTTGTCCAGCCACATACCGTATTTTTCGCCCTATAAGACGCACTTTTTTTCCCCCAAAAGAAGGGGGGAAAATGCGGTGCGTCTTATAGGGCGAATACAAGTGAGCGCTTCCATAAGGAAGCGCTCACTTGTACATAGGGACCCCCATCAGACCTCAGATCAGCCCACCCAGCCACTTATAATAATCTTACTTACCTGTCCTGCCGCTGCCGCTGCCCTCTGGTCCGCGCTCCGCTCTCTTCCCTCCCGGCGCGCACTATGACCAGCGTCAGCGTCAGGTCATAGTGCGCGCCGGCAGGGAACAGAGCGGAGCGTGGATCGGAGGGCAGCGGCAGCGGCAGGACAGGTAAGTAAGATTATTATAAGTGGCTGGGTGGGCTGATCTGAGGTCTGATGGGGCACAAGACGCTGCTCTGAGGTCTGATGGGGGCACAAGAAGCTGCTCTCAGGTCTGATGGGGGCACAAGACGCTGCTCTCAGGTCTGATGGGGGCACAAGACGCTGCTCTCAGGTCTGATGGGGGCACAAGATGCTGCTCTGAGGTCTGATGGGGGCACAATATGCTGATCTGAGGTCTGATGGGGGGCACAATATGCTGATCTGAGGTCTGATGGGGCACATTCTGCTGATCTGAGGTCTGATGGGGGCACATTCTGCTGATCTGAGGTCTGATGGGGGCACATTCTGCTGATCTGAGGTCTGGTGGGGGCACATTCTGCTGATCTGAGGTCTGATGGGGGCACATTCTGCTGATCTGAGGTCTGATGGGGGCACATTCTGCTGATCTGAGGTCTGATGGGGGCACAATATGCTGATCTGAGGTCTGATGGGGGCACAATATGCTGATCTGAGGTCTTGATGGGGGCACATACTGTTGATCTGAGGTCTGATGGGGGCACATTCTGCTGATCTGAGATCTGATGGGGGCACATTCTGCTGATCTGAGGTCTGATGGGGGCACAGTGGGCTGATCTGAGGTCTGGTGGGCACACAGTGAGATGGTATGGGGGCACAGGGGGCTGATATGGGGCCATAGTGGGCTGATCTGAGGTCTGTTGGGGGTCTGACATGGAGGGCTTGATGGAGTTCTGACATGGAGGGCTAATAATGGGGTTTGATGTGATGTCCTGAAATTTATGGGCAGTCGGATAAGAGGATCTGCTGAAAAATATTTTTTTCTTATTTTCCTACTCTAAAACCTAGGTGCGTCTTATGGGCCGGTGCGTCTTATAGGGGGAAAAATACGGTAGATCAAACTATACATATCTAAACAGATATATTCCTGTGCATGACTGTGCAGTGACTAGTGAATACATTTCATCAGCGTGCTATATACCTCAGAGTCTATAGATACCGTATTGATCTGTGGATTCCCGTTTTATTTGCGCAAACTGCGTACATCTTTTTTTGGATAGGTCTGAAAATAATCATACTTGCATATCTATCTACATTGTCCGTTTAATTTCACTGATCCGTAATACACGGTGCAGTGACTAGTGAATACATTTCATCAGCCTGCTATATACCTCAGAGTCTATAGATACCATATTGATCTGTGGATTCCCGTTTTATTTGCGCAAACTGCGTACATCTTTTTTTGGATAGGTCTGAAAATAATCGTACCTGCATATCTATCTACATTGTCCGTTTAATTTCACTGATCCGTAATACACGGTGCAGTGACTAGTGAATACATTTCATCAGCCTGCTATATACCTCAGAGTCTATAGATTCCGTATTGATCTGTGCATTCCCGTTTTATTTGCGCAAACTGCGTACATCTTTTTTTGGATAGGTCTGAAAATAATCGTACCTGCATATCTATCTACATTGTCCGTTTAATTTCACTGATCCGTAATACATGGTGCAGTGACTAGTGAATACATTTCATCAGCCTGCTATATACCTCAGAGTCTATAGATACCGTATTGATCCTTTACAATTATAATAATATAATACTGCTACTATGCACATGGAGAACCCCAGGGTCAGGGGGAGAGGGGGAAGAGCTGGGAGAGGTGGAAGAGGTGGTCGTGGAGGGAGAGGTGAGAATCGTGGTGGTGCTGTAGTCAGCGGTGATGACCGTGGTGTGCGTGGTGACACAGTGCCGGCTGCTGTGGGTACAGTGGAAACACGTAAGGTCAGGGTGCCTGGTCAATTCCAGAAGTTGTTAGGGCAGCGTCCTACAACTCTGACAGACCCCAAACAACAACAGGAGGTGTTTCAGTGGATTGCAGAGAGCACGTCCAGCCACGTTTCGTCTGCCCCCTCATCCAGCCAGTCGACTTCTCTGAGCCAGGGTGTCTGTCCTCCAACTCGCCCTCCTTCTCCCCAGCCAGAACCCTCTAGGGGTATGTCCCACGGACAAAATTTATCCATGGAACTCTTCAGCCACCACTTCCCTGATGTGCCAGTGGACGAGCTGCTATGCCCTGATTCTCAGGAACTTTTGCAGTCTCCGGGTTATGAGAGTGGGGAGTTAGCAGTGGCGTCTGAGGAGCTGGTGGAAAATGACGACGAGACACTGTTGTCGGAGGTAGTTGTCAGGGACGTCACTGTGGAGTCTGAGGAAGACCTGGGGGATGATGAGGGGACAGATCCTACTTGGGTGGATGAGGCAACTGGAGGCAGTGGTTCAGACTGTGAGACAACATCAGCACCACAAGCTGTTGAGAGAGCCAGAGGGCTGCGACGAGGGAGAAGCCAGGGCCGAGTCACTACTTCCCCAAGTGCTCCTAGAGGTCACGCTCCAGCCCGTACTATGCGCCACTCCTTAGTTTGGGAGTACTTTAAGGATGATGAGGACGATCTTCGTTTGGCGGTGTGCAAGCTGTGCCACACGTCAATGAGCAGGGGTTCAAAATGCAACAACCTGACCACTAGTAGCCTGCGCAAACATTTGGAGAGAAAACACCCCACCAAATGGTTTGCACTTCTGTCAGCTGGTGACGTTGACACAGTTAGTCCAGCAACTGTGTCTCGTCCAAGCCAGGACGTTGCAGCCTCCAGCCCCGAAAGGACCCCTCCAGCTCCATCTCCCTCCCTCTCCCAGCCGACACTATTTTGCCCGATGTGCCGTCCCCGCCCTGCACCGGCATGTGTCTGAGAACTTCACCCACGCTCTCAAAAACGCGGTTTGTGGTAAAGTCCACATGACCACAGATACGTGGACGAGTACCGGTGGCCAGGGACATTACATCTCCCTCACGGCACATTGGGTCAATCTGGTGGAGGCTGGGGCAGAGACCAATCGTGGGGCTGCACATGTGCTACCCACACCACGAATTGCGGGACATAGTTCCGTCTGTGTGTCTTTGGCACATTATGCCTCCACCTCCTCCTCCACCTCCTCCTCCTCCTCCAAAGTGGCAGTGATGCCCCAATCGTCAAGTCTCATTTCCTCAATGGCCAGCAGTTTCAGCACTGTGGTAGGGAAGCGGCAGCAGGCAGTCCTGAAACTGCTGAGCCTGGGGGATAAGAGGCACACGGCTGAAGAGCTCTTACAGGGCATCAGGGGGCAGACCAATGTGTGGCTGGCGCCGCTGAACCTTCAGCCAGGAATGGTGGTCTGCGATAATGGGCATAACCTGGTGGCGGCTCTGCATCTTGGTGGGCTGACTCACGTGCCATGCATGGCCCACGTGCTCAACTTGGTGGTCCAGCGGTTCCTCAAGACCTACCCCCAGTTGAGTGAGTTGCTCACCAAGGTGCGGCGCATATGCGCCCATTTTCGCAAGTCCACCACCGATGCCGCGACCCTCAGGACTGTGTGACCGGCTGCTGTGTGATGTTCTCAAGCGTTGGAATTCGACGTTACACATGCTAGCCAGGGTGTACCAACAACGCAGGGCAGTTGTAGACTGCCAGCTGATCCCCCGAGGTGGTAGTCAGGCCAGTCAGCTTCCTCATGTCTATGCTGAGGAGTGGACGTGGATGGCTGGCATCTGCCAGGTCTTAGGTCCCTTTGAGGAGGCAACAGAGATGGTCAGTGGTGATGCACACATCATCAGTGTCACCATCCCTCTGTTGTGCCTCATCCAGAACTCCTTGAGGAACCTAAGATCTGAGGATTCAGCAGTGTCACAGGAGGTGGGGGAAGACAGTGACATTGAGAGCACTCTGTTGTCAGTTTTGCAGCGCGAAACTGAGGAGGAGGAGGCTGAGGAGGAGGAAGAAACTCTTGGGCACCATGCATCAGGGGGTGATTCCATGCTACCTGTTGAGCGGGTATGGGCTGAGGAGGATGAATTGGGGTCGGAGGAATGGGGGGAGGAGGAGATGGAGAGTCCGCTAAGTGAGGAGGCTGAAGGCTTGCGTGTTGGCACAGTACGGCACATGGCAGACTTTATGCTTGGCTGTCTTTGTCGTGATCCCCGGGTCAAGAGGATACTGTCCACCAATGACTATTGGGTGTACACCCTCCTTGACCCACGCTACAAGGACAACTTTGCCCAACTTATACCCGTGGAGGAAAGGAGCACCCGAGTCACTTTGTACCACAAGGCCCTAGTTCAGAAACTGCTACAGGCCTTTCCAGACCAGTCGAGCAACAGGGGGCGGACTGCAGTGGCTGAAGTTGGAGAGGAGAGGAGGGGGAAAGTCAGTGTAGGCGCCAAGGGCAGGGGTACACTATTCCATGCTTTTGCCAAGTTTCTTAAACCCCAGAAAGACAGTACGACACAGCCACAGGGCAGGCAGAGCAGGGCGGAACAGTACTGCAAGATGGTCAGGGAGTATGTCGCGGATCAGACCAACGTCCTAACCGATAACTCCACGCCATATAATTACTGGCTGGCCAAGCTGGACAGGTGGCCAGAACTTGCACAGTACGCTCTTGGAGTGCTTGCCTGGCCTGCTGCAAGTGTACTGTCTGAAAGGGTTTTTAGTGCCGCCAGGGGTATCATTACGGACAAACGGACGCGCCTGTCCACCGACAACGCCGACATCCTCACGTTCATCAAGATGAACAGGTCATGGATATCCCCCCAGTTCTCATCCCCACCTCAGGCTACCTCCTAAATTGCTTGCTTTCCTCCTCCTCCTCTTCATCTGAGTTGCATATGCAACAATTTTTCAGGAAAGTCATCCGGCTTCCTACTAACAATTTTTCAGGAAAGTCATCCGTCTTTCTACTAACAATTTTTCAGGAAAGTCATCCAGCTTTCTAAAAACAATTTTTCAGGAGTCATGCGGCTTTGTAACCAAATTTTTTATGAAAGGACATGGGGTTCTATACACACAGTGCTGACGGAAGCCCATCAGCCTTTCTAAACACAATTGAATCTGTCCCATCATGAGAAAGTCCCCCCAAGGAGTCCCCACTGTAACTTGCTTCCCATACAACTACCTCACCCCCCGACACCTGTGTCTTGCCATTGTCCACCACCTCCTCAGACAACACTGGTAAATCCCCACTGTCAGCACACTGAGACTGCAAAAGGTCTTGCGAATTGGGGCAGAGAATGTTCTGGGGTAGCACATCAGAGAAGGGGTGACTATGGGGTTCCAGGGAGTACGTGACCACATGCAATCTCCATCTAACAAGTCATACTGAGGCTCACCACCATGCTTTACACTGCAATCTTATTGAAAGACAGACAATCAGGGGTTCACCGCCAGGTTGTCAGGCAGCATTTTTAAGTGGGTCACCATTACCGTGTCCCTGAAAATTGCCTTGGGGTCATCCCCAGACTATTGGCCAGATTTAGAAAAAATGGTGCAATTATGGAGCCTCAGAGGCATCCCTACATGCTGCCCCTGCTGTATCCTGTCCATTTCCGTGGTGTTTCCATCATTTTCTGAGGTTTCCAGGTTTTCACCCAGCCTTCCCTAGGCAGAGCCCCGGTCCCCTGCAAAAAAATGCTCGAGTCTCCCATTGACTTCAATGGGGTTTGTTATTCGAAACGAGCACCCGAGCATCGGGAAAAGTTCGACTCGAATAACGAGCACCCGAGCATTTTAGTGCTCGCTCATCTCT
>ONZH01007500.1:0-306223 GCA_900303285.1 Rhinella marina
ATCCCAGCCGGGTCAGTAATCACCCTACCCATGGAATCTCTAAGACCCCCAATGCCATGATATGTCCTATGACCTTTTGTCAGGTTGGCCAGAAGGCGCCCCGATTTGTTCCCAAATTTATGCAAACGGGCCTCAAAATAAGAGTGCCGCAATAATTCCCTCTCCTTTGCCCGTTGGTCATAAAGTCTGCGAGCTTCGCACGAGTTTGCTCTAGCATGTCCCGAAGGGGAGTCCTTGAACGCCAGAAAGGCCCGTCTAACAGCCTGACTCGCCGTCTCCAACTGCTGAAGCGATTTTTTAGTGAGACTAAATACATAGTTCATGATTCTCCCCCTCATGACCACCTTTGAAGCGTTCCAAAATAAATCGGGAGTATCTAAATGCGCAGCATTGGTAGAACAATATTCTTCCCACCAAGCCTCTAATTTGTTGGTAAAGTCGGAGCTAGAAAGAAGGTGTGACGGAAATCTCCATATATAATCTGGGCCCCTAGGGAAAGTGTCAGTAAGCTGTAACGAAACGGGAGCATGGTCAGAGATAACCAACTCGTTAATGTCCGAAAGTTCTATCCTGGCCATTAGTGAGCAATGGACAAAGATGTAGTCAATCCTTGACCAAGAGTGGCTGGCATGTGAATAATGCGTAAAGCTACTGTCATCAGGATTCTGAATGCGCCAAACATCTACCAATCTCGTGCTTTGAAGCAATGGACTCAACACTTTATCGTGCGAACTGACACCACCGAGTGTTCCCGATTATTCTTTTTCTATCCTCACTACAAACCACAACCGTATTGAAGTCCCCTCCCACTATTTTGTTCGCGCAAGGGTCAGCCAAGATCCGACTCTCCAGATCTCTGAAAAAGACTGCATTTCCTTCATTAGGACCGTATACATTATGGATGCTATATTGAAGCCCCTGAACCATAACAGAGACATGTACCCATCTTCCCTTATCGTCATGGGCAACATTGAGAAGTTGGTAAGACATATGCTTATTAAAAAGAATAAGAACCCCTGCCTTTCTATTATATGAGGGAGCACCCACTACCTGGCCAACCCAAAGTTTATTCATACGAACGAAGTCCGCTGTCCCTAGGTGCGTCTCCTGCAAGAGGGCGATGTCTGGTTTGAGCTTTTTCAAGTGGCGTAACACCATCCATCTCTTATGGGGAGATCTCAACCCCTTAACGTTCCAGGTTAACACTCTCATACTGTAAACTCCTCAATATAAGCAACAGGAACCCGTGACAGCAGACTTCATTCACCCCAGAATAAGGGCCGAGAGAGAATTGCATATAGTCAACCAGTAAACGCATATCCCTCCCCCCCACCCAAACCTCCCCCCATCCAAAAACAACATTCAAACCCATGCACACACCTACTCTCAACTATATGGACTACCTTTTTTCTGGGTTGCAACCCACCTCCTCCCCCCAATACAATGAACGAGCAGTCCAGAGAACCAAATTCGCAGTATAGTGCAAAAGAAATGAAATAAAGGCATTAGCCCAAAACCTTCCTGTCCCGACGGAGAAATCTCTAGGAAATCCCCCTGCCCCGGTCATCGGGATCCTCCTCATTGAACAGGTGCTTAAAACAACAGGACAAGGTTACATATATATAATGAACGGGTAATATGAAGGACATGCATACATCACGAGATCTAGGCACGCTAGATTAAAAGCATATATGTCCCCGATTCATAGATTCATAGATGGGGCCCGTTAAGAGGCCAGACGGCACGGCCGCCAGTTCGCTCACTCACGACCCCTTTCTAGGTAAACGTCTGTCCCTCGGCACCTGGTCCCAACCGGAGATATTGGTAGAGTCTCCCATTGAATTTGATCTCCACTCCGGGCTGCGACTCCAGGGGCGTCTGCTTTCTGAGGCACTCGGTGAATCTTCTTTACCTCCTCGGTTTCCACCAGAATCTAGATCCATGAGGAAGTCCTCCGCCGCCTTGGGGTCATGGTAAGTTGTCACCGTCCCATCTTTGTGAATGACCCGGAGACTGGCAGGGTATTGAAGCTGGAACTTCATTCGCCTCTTGAAAAGTGCTGAACAAACTCGAATTAATTCCCGCCGTTTCTTGGCGACTGACGCCGAATAATCAGCAAATAGTAGAATGGTATGACCCCTCAGCTGTAAAGGGGTTTTCCTGGTGCGGTAAGCTCTAAGTATGGACTACTTGTCCGTAAAGTCCAGATAGCGCATAATGACCTGACGAGGCCTCGCAGCTAGGCCTGGGTGAAGATCAGACTGGTGTGACGGCACATCTCGAGGGGGCCCCACTCGATGAGCTCGCTCCACTTTATGTAGGCCCGACAGCCCCAATGCCTCCGGGAGCTCCACCTCACAAATGGCTTTCAGCGCCTGCGGCCTAATATGTTCATGCAGGCCTATCAACCTCAGATTGTTCCGCCTGGAGCGGTTTTCCAAGTCCTCCACACGATCTTTTAGTATGATATTATGAGTGTGCAACTCTTGCATGCGTCGGTTCATCTTGGCCGAAACCTCCTCCATCATAGCCACTCGCTGTTCCAACTCATCAAACCGTGTATCATGTTGAGCGATCACCTCATGAATCTGCTGCAATGACGATGATAGCGTCTTAGATAGGGTCTCCCTAAAATCTGGGGCTAGATGCTTGGCCACTTCAATGGCTAATGTTTTGTAATCAATGCCTTGCGGACCCACCAGGTCTCCCATCTGTGGGGAAGAATCCAGTTTCACTTCCCTGGCTTGAACCGGCGATGCCGGGCGGGAATCCGCCATTTTGCTGAGCATGGAGTCTGCGGCTGTCGTTTTGCGACTTGTGATATTTCTTCTCCCGCTTCGCAAGAGGTATCGGTCCATGGACCGGTATAGACAGGAGTATAAGGGGTATGTCCTGACAATAACAGCCCCTTATTTGTGAGTTTTTGCAGGAGAGGGGCACGAGTAGAGGGGAGTTAGGCGCGGAGCTAACTCACCCCGTGGCTTGCATCCCAGCGCCGGAACCGGAAGTCCCCCATCATCTTCTTTAGACTGTGGATGCTCATGAGTTTGGGAATCAGGGCACAACATCTCCTCATGTCTCTCTTCAAGTGGGCTTGGCGAGAGGTCCAAATCGAGGAACAGCGATGAAAAAAGCTCCTCGGAATGTCCGAGTGTGGGATCACTTGTTTGCCCAGACTCTGCATGGTGGGAGAAAGGAGGATCAGGGTGAGGATTTTGTTGACAAGACTTTTGGCTACTGAGACTGGACTTTGTGGAAAAGAGGGTGGTGCTTAACCGACTGGAAGCATTATCTGCTGCAATCCAACCGCACTGGTGTGGCGTCAAGAGTGGTGTCTTGTGCCGCTCTGCAAACTGGGACATGAATCTAGGAGTTTTAAATGACTTTGTTTCTTGTGCTCTGCCAGCAGGCACAGTTTCACCGCGCCCAGAGCCATGGCCTCTGCGTGCACCATCAGCATGACGCCCACTTCCCTGTCCCTTACTGCTTATTTTTTTCAAGTGTATGAGCAGAAAAAAATCACAGAATGTCAGAAATATTTAGGATACACAAACGTTAAACAGCAGATGTAGCACAGGTAATGTCGCTGTCACCAACAGCAGGAAAAATTTCATTAAATGTCAGAAATATTTAGGATACACAAACGTTAAACAGAAGACACCGCACAGGTAATGTCGCTGTCACCAACAGCAGGAAAAATTTTACCGAATGTCAGAAATATTTACTATACACAAATGTTAAACAGCAGACGCAGCACAGGTAGTGTCGCCTTGATTAAAATGACACCGGATGTCAAGAATTTAGGATACAGAAACGGTATACTGCACACGCAGCACACGTAATGTCGCCTTGATTAGTGGCAGAAAAAATGACACTGGATTTCAGGTATTTAGTACACAGAAACGTTATACTGCACATGCAGTACAGGTAATGTTGCCTTGATTAGCGGCAGGAAAAATGACACCGGATGTCAAGTATTTAGGGTATAGAAACGTTATACTGCACACGCAGCACAGGTTATGTTGCCTTGATTAGCGGCAGAAAAAATGACACTGGATTTCAGGTATTTAGGACACAGAAACGTTATACTGCACACGCAGCACAGGTAATGTCGCCTTGATTAGCGGCAGAAAAAAATACACTGGATTTCAGGTATTTAGGATACAAAAACATTATACTGCACAGGCAGCACAGGTAATGTCGCCTTGATTAGTGGTAGAAAAAATGACACCGGATGTCAAGTATTTAGGATACAGAAACGTTATAATGCACACGCTGCACAGGTGGCGTTAAGGTCAGGCAAACTTGCACAATTTTTGCCCCAAAAGAAAATATATATATTGCTATGAGAGGTATGAGGTATAATAGATGTAGTGTGTACAGATATATAGTATATACAGCAGTGTACTGATATGTGAGGTACGAGGTATAATAGATATAGTGTGTACAGATATATAGTATATACAGCAGTGTACTGATAAGTGAGGTATGAGGTATAATAGATGCAGTGTGTACAGGTATATAGTATATACAGCAGTGTACTGATATGTGAGGTATGAGGTATATTAGATGCAGTGTGTACAGATATATAATATATAAGGCAGTGTACTGATATGTGAGGTGTGATGTATAAATTACACCTTGTATCTCACATGAGTACACTGCATTGTATACTATATACCTGTACACACTGCATGTATTATACCTCGTACCTCACATATCAGTACACTGCTGTATATATTATATATCTGTACACACTACATCTATTATACCTCATACCTCACATATCAGTACACTGCTGTATATACTATATACATTTACCCACTGCATCTATTATACCTTGTACCTGACGTATCAGTACTCTTTGTGTATATATCAGGTGTAAAAGATGCAGTGTGTACAGATATATGTGGACAGTCATATATTATGGTCAGTTGTGTTAGGGTTAGAGGTCAGTATTGGGGATAGGCGTAGTATTAGCAGAAAGCTACATTCAGACGACCGAAAGTGTTTTGCAGTCCCCAAATTGTGGATCCTCAAAACACAAATACTGGCCTTGTGCGTTCCACATTTTGCGGAACGCACAGTGCCAGCCCTATATAGAAATGCCTATTCTTGCTGACAAGAATAGGACATATGCACTATATATTTTTTGGGGGAACGGAACTACGTATGAGGACAGTACATGGTGTGCTGTCCGCATCTTTTGCGGCCCCATTGAAATGAATGGGTCCGCACCCGTTCGGCAAAATTGTGGAACGGATTCAGACTTAGAAATACGGTCGTCTGAATGCACCCTTAGGGCCAGTATTAGAATTAGGGTCAGTATCAGTTAGGGGCCAGTACTGGGGTTAGAGGCAGCGTTAGGGTACATTCAAACAACCGTATTTCCATTCACTTCAAAGGGGCCGCAAATCCTAAGTTCTGTTCCGCAAGCCCCGCAAAAAAAGATAGAGTATGTTTTATTCTTGACTGCAATCGCAGACAAGAACAGGCATTTCTATCATAGGGCTGGGCATGTGTGTTCCACAAAATGTGGAATGCACACAGCCAGTATCCGTGTTTTGTGGATCCGCAATTTGTGGACCTCAAAACACATATGGTCATGTGAATGTAGCCTCAGGGTTAGGGGTCAGTAGTAGGGTTAGGGGTCTGTATGGCGTAGTATTAGAATTAGGGAAAGTATTAGGGTTAGCAGTCAATATTAGGGTTTGGGACAGGATTAGGTGTCAATATTAGGGTTTGGGACAGGATTAGGTGTCAATATTAGGGTCAGGGGCCAGTATTAGAGGTCAGGAGCCAGTACTAAGGTTAGGCTACTTTCACACATGCGTCAGCAGGATCCGTTTGTGAGATCCGTCACAGGCTCTCACAAACGGTCCTGAACTGATCAGTTTTTCCTTAATGCATTCTGAATGGATAAGGATCCGTTCAAAATGCATCAGTTTGCCTCCGTTCTGTCTCCATTCCGCTCTGGCAGCGTTTTGGTGTCCGCTTGACTGAGCAGAATGGAGACAGATCCGTCATGACTACAATGTAAGTCAATGGGAACGGATCCGTTTACTCATGCACAATAGTAAACGGATCCGTCCCCCACTGACTTTCAATGGAGTTCTGAACGGATCCGTCTCTGCTATATAAAATATAATACAAACGGATCCGTTCAGAACGGATGCAGACGGTTGTATTATCAGGACGGATCCGTTTATGAGAGCCTGGACGGATCTCACAAACGGATCCTGCTGACGCAAGTGTGAAAGTAGCCTTAGGGGTGCGACAGTATTAGGGGGTCAGGCAAGGCCAGTATTAGGGGTCAGTACTAGGGGGTAAGGGGCTAGTATCAGGGTTAGGGGTCCAAGGTTAGAGGTCAGTACTAGGGTAGGGGTCAGGGGCCAAAATAAGTGGTCAGCGGCCAGTACTAGAGGCCAGGGGCCAGTACTAGGATTAGGGGTCAGGCAGGGCCAGTATTAGGGGTCAGGGGCCTATATTAGGGTAATGAGTTAATGCAGGTCAGTATTAGAGGTCAGGGGCCAGTACTAGGATTAGGGGTCAGGCAGGGCCAGTATTAGGGGTCAGGGGCCTATATTAGGGTAATGAGTTAATGCAGGTCAGTATTAGAGGTCAGGGGCCAGTACTAGGGTTAGGGGTCAGTCAGGGTCAGTATTAGGGGTCAGGGGCCAGTATTAGGGTCAGGGGTAAGGCAGGTTGGTTAGTAATAGGTGGGCAGGGGCCAGTATTAGGGTAAGGCAGGGCCAGTATGGGGGGTCAGTAATAGGGAGGCAGGGGGCAGTATTAGGGTAAGGCAGGGCCAGTATGGGGGGTCAGTAATAGGGAGGCAGGGGGCAGTATTAGGTTAAGGGGTGCATGTAGAGAGCATGGGGGGGGCAGTTAATACTCACCTGTCCAGGCGCGGTCCCACGATGCAGACCCGGCCTCTTCTGGCGGGTCTGCTCCTAAGGAACGTCGCAGGCGGCGCGATGACGTCATCGCGCCGCCTGCGTCAATTCAGTGAGCCGGCCACGGGGTGTAGCGGAGCAGGGAACCAGAGGTTCCCTGCTCCGCCTGCGCTGGCTGCTACTGGCACAATTGTATCTGCATCTAGTGGATGCAGATACAATTGAGTTCAGGAGCCGCGGCGGCCCTGACATACACCGGCCCGGGGGGCATCTGCCCTCCTGCCCCCCGGCCCAGCCCGCCCCTGGTTGTGTGAATAGGACAGCATACCTCTCAAGTGTCCCTCTTTTGGAGGGACAGTCCCTCTTTTTGACCCAAGTCTCTCTGTCCCTCTTTTATCCTTAAATGTCCCTCTTTTTGATCTGGGGAATGAATGCATGAATGTGCATTAATAAATGTACTAAATTGCTCCTTACTAAAGTGTCTGTACGGTTTCTACCTATAAATTAGACCAGAACTTCATTATTTGGTGCAATTTGGACCTTAAAATATCTATAATCTGATGATTTATGTGCTAATATTTATATGGACAATAAAGCGCAAGAAAAAATTGCCACAGGTGCTCTAGTAATTATGCTTTGGGAGGAGTTAGAGGCGTGGCCTAGTATGAAAAAAACTGCCGTGATGCGTGCCGCACACATTGTCCCTCTTTGCAAGTTTCAAAAGTTGGGAGGTATGGGACATGTTTTGTGTGAACTAATGTGACGGCGGTCATTTTGTTTCCCCTGCTTATTGCTCCCCAGACAAAATGAGCCACTATAACTAATGAAAGGTATTTGGGAATACATTTATTATAAAGTAATATTTAGGTATTTTCATTTTCTTAATTCCCGGAGAACCCCTTTTTAAAGGACTTTTGGGTCTTTTAAACAGAACAACTAGCCCTGCCTAGCCAAATCCTATCCCTACACTATCTGTCCCTTCTTGTGCAAACGTTATACAGCATACGCAGCACAGGTAATGTCACCTTGATTAGTGGCAGAAAAAAATACACTGAATTTCAGGTATTTAGGATACAGAAACATTATACTGCATACGCAGCACAGGTAATGTCGCCTTGATTAGCGGCAGAAAAAATGATACTGGATGTCAGGTATTTATGATACAGAAACGTTATAATACACACACTGCGCAGATGGTGTTAAGGTAAGGCAAACTTGCGCAATTTTTGCCCTAAAAGAAAAAAATATATTGCAGTCAGATATAACAATAATCCATAAAATAACTTTTGGATCTTTTAAACAGAACAACTAGCCCTGCCTAGCCAAATCCTATCCCTACATTATCTGTCCCTCTTTGCGCAAACGTTATACAGCAGACGCAGCACAGGTAATGTCGCCTTGATTAGGGGCAGAAAAAAATACACTGGATTTCAGGTATTTAAGATACAAAAACGTTATACTGCACACACAGCACAGGTAATGTCGCCTTGATTAGCGGCAGAAAAAATTACACCAGATGTCAGGTATTTAGGATACAGAAATGTTATACTGCACACGCAGCACAGGTAATGTCGCCTTGATAAGTGGCAGAAAAAATTACACTGGATTTCAGGTATTTAGGACACAGAAACGTTATACTGCACACGCAGCACAGGTAATGTCGCCTTGATTAGCGGCAGAAAAAATGACACTGGATGTCAAGTATTTAGGACACAAAAACGTTATACTGCACACGCAGCACAGGTAATGTCGCCTTGATTAGCAGCAGGAAAAAATGACACTGGATTTCAGGTATTTAGGACACAGAAACGTTATACTGCACACGCAGCACAGATAATGTCGCCTTGATTAGTGGCAGAAAAAATTACACTGGATTTCAGGTATTTAGGATACAAAAACGTTATACTGCACACGCAGCACAGGTAATGTCGCCTTGATTAGCGGCAGAAAAAATGAAACTGGATTTCAGGTATTTAGGATACAGAAACGTTATACTGCACACGCAGCACAGATAATGTCGCCTTGATTAGTGGCAGAAAAAATGACACTGGATTTCAGGTATTTAGGATACAAAAACGTTATACTGCACACGCAGCACAGATAATGTCGCCTTGATTAGTGGCAGAAAAAATGACACTGGATTTCAGGTATTTAGGATACAAAAACGTTATACTGCACACGCAGCACAGGTAATGTCGCCTTGATTAGCGGCAGAAAAAATGAAACTGGATTTCAGGTATTTAGGATACAGAAACGTTATACTGCACACGCAGAACGGGTAATGTCGCCTTGATTAGCGGTAGAAAAAATTACACTGGATTTCAGGTATTTAGGATACACAAATGTTATACTGCACACGAAGAACAGGTAATGTTGCCTTGATTAACGGCAGAAAAAAATGACACTGGATTTCAGGTATTTAGGACACAGAAACGTTATACTGCACACGCAGCACAGGTAATGTCGCCTTGATTAGTGGCAGAAAAAAATACACTGGATTTCAGGTATTTAGGATACAGAAACATTATACTGCAACAACAACTTGCGCAATTTTTGCCCCAAAAGAAAGAAAATATACAGCAGCCAAATATAACAATAGTCCTTAAAAAGACTTTTGGGTCTTTTAAACAGAACAACTAGCCCTGCCTAGCCAAATCCTATCCCTACACTATCTGTCCCTCCTTGCGCAAACGTTATACAGCAGACGCAGCGCAGGAAATGTTGCCATGATTAGCAGCAGAAAACAATACACCGGATGTCAGGTATTTGGAATACACAAACATTATACAGCACACGCTGCTCAGGTGGTGTTTAGGTCAGGAAAACTTGCTCAATTTTTGCCCCCCCAAAAAAATTAAATATTGTAGCCAGGTATAAAAATAGTCCTTAAAAGGACTTTTGGGTCTTTTAAACAGAAAAACTAGCCCTGCCTAAACAATTTCTACACTCTCTGTCCCTCCTTGCAGCAGCTCTCCCTGACTCAGACTGAGCCGGGTGACATGTCACCAGGTTCTATATAGCACCCGATGACGCATTCCCGGCCAGCAAATCACTGTAATGCCAGTACCTCTCCACACGCTGATTGGCTGCGTAGCAGCCAAGAAACGTGAGGGGAGGGGACCCAAGCATGGTGCTCGAGCACACGCGGTGTTCGGCCGAACACCGCGTGGTGCCAAGTACCGCCATGCTCGGCCGAATACCGTATTCGGCCGAGCATGCTCACTCACCACTATTTGGCCATGTTGCCATTATCGTTTATTTTTCTGTTCTTCAAATCTATTAGAAGAACATAAAAATAACAATAAAAACGGGTCCTGCCATTTGAGCATCCATAAGGCCTTTATCACACGGTCAGTATTTTGTATCAGGATTTGATCATGATTTGGAAGCCAAAAACAGGAATGGGTCCAAAACACAGAAGAAATGCAAATATTTCCATCACCACTATACAGTTTTGTACTCTGTTTTGTACCCAGTCCTGTTTTTGCCTTACCAATGCTGATCAAATGCTAACCAAATATTGATGGTGAGAAGGCGGATGCTGAAACTTGAGGAACCACTTTTTTTGATCAGAAGAACCGAAAAATAAATGGTGATGTGAACACAGCCTTATTTCTGACACCTTCCCTACTGTCAGGTGGCGACTACTTAAATTATGGTCCACTGCACTGTTAAGTACACTCCAATAAATTAGAGCTGATGCTGACATTGACCTGTAAGGCTGAGTTCACACTTCTGTTATTTGGGCACTTATTTCCATCACTTATTATGAGGCAAATTCCGGAACCAAGCCTACTCTCGGATTAGGTATCATGAATAGATCTGCACCTATTCTGTGGGTTTGACAGCACCTTCTTTGGGCTGACAATTGACTGACCAAATAAGTAAAGTGTGAACTAACCCTTATAGTGATAGTTGGGATTCAAATGCATATTTTTGTACTGCCACAACATGGATTTAAAAAAAAACTTTTTTTTTTCTCCACTACTTTATTGCGCTTTCTCCATGTTCTTATATTGTTCCACTGAAGAGTCACTAGGACACCAATAGGGGCGAGCAGCATTCTGTTTCCTTTATTTAAGGCTGCTGTATGCTTTTTTTTTGGTGGTTTAGCTAGGGGTTACCTGCCTGTCATTTAGACGCACAGTAACTGTTTCGCTACCAAAAAGGTCTGGCTATGAATGTTGCTGCACTGCAAAGTGATGCACACCAAAATACTAAAGTTTAACTGCAGCACAGGATAGACCTTATTTAACGCACTTAATGACAAATTAAGGCTACATGCACACGACCGTATGTGTTTTGCGGATCCGCAAAAAAAACGGATGACGTTCCATATGGCATCCGTGTTTCTGTTTTTTTTTTGCGGATCCATTGTAACAATGCCTATCCTTGTCCGCAAAACGGACAAGAATAGGACAGGTTCTATTTTTTTTGCGGGGCTACGGAACGGACATACTGATGCGGATAGCACACAGTGTGCTGTCCGCATTTTTTGCTGACCCATTGAAATTAATGGGTCCGCATCCTATCCGCAAAAAAAACGGAACGGACGCAGAAACAAAATACGTTCGTGTGCATGAGGCCTAATTCGTAATGAAGCAAATTTCTTGAAGAAAAGTGACCAAAGTGAAAAAATCGAATTTTTGAAAAGTTCGCTCATCTCTAGTTATGACATCCTTAGCTGGAGGTAGCCAGATAGAAAAATGATCCCTGCTGTGTTCCTCTATCCATGGCAGGGAGATAGCAGACATTACAGCTAATGTGAACACACCAGAAATAGAAAACTATCGGATTGATTGTGGCATCAATTCCCCTCCAGCATCTCTGGACCACTGAAGGGAAATTACAATGGAGCTAGTGTTGAACGAATTGGATTCAGATTTCTCTATCTAAACCTGAATCGTTTGACAACTTTGTTTACAATATCTCCTCACTAAAATATATTGGCTCCGCTGAGGCCTAAAAAAACGCGAGACTTGGTTCACCTCAATTCTATGACATTACACTTCGGTTATGTGCATAAATTACTGTGTCAAAATCCGAAGCTGAACTCGGCTTTGTTAATGAGATATTAAAACAGTAATTTATATAAATTATATGCGCATAACCTAAGTGTAACATCATAGATGTGAGACGAAGCAAGTATAATTTCGCGAATTTTGAGTTTCTTAGCACTTTTCCAAAGTGCTGATAAAAAGGGGAGTGGCTTAGTGCATTTACTATAACTTTTGCTAGAAAGTTGCAGACGTTACAGCTGAAGTCAATGCTAACTTGTAGCTGGCGTAGAATTAAGTTTCTGGCACACTGCACGGCACAGATGTGCCTAAATTCATTGATTAAATCTCACACCAGTGGAAGATCATCTATCTCCCCCAACGTCCCTAAGAAAACACAGAAGTAGCTTAGGTAGAACTCT
Organism: Rhinella marina; assembly: GCA_900303285.1. Taxonomy (NCBI): domain Eukaryota; kingdom Metazoa; phylum Chordata; class Amphibia; order Anura; family Bufonidae; genus Rhinella; species Rhinella marina. The sequence continues at coordinate 12,316 of ONZH01007500.1, forward strand.
GTGAATGTCCTTGACTTGAACCCAGACCAACATCCTAAAAATGTCTGTCCACCACCGATCCCCATCCAACCTGGAAGAGCTTGAGAGAATCTGCAGAGGACAAAATGGCAAAAAATCCCCAAACCTAGTAGTACAAGTCTAGTAGTAAAGGGTCTAAATTCTTATGTAATTGCAAGATTTTAGTTTTTCATTATTAATAAATTGACAAACATTTCTACAATTCTCTTTTAAAGGGAGTCTTTCACCTATATAACTAAGAGCACTGCCCCACAGAAGATTGCATACATATCCCAGATATACCTGTGTGCACTGTGTGTCTGTATTACATGTCCAGGAAAAGCACTTTTATTCTGCAGGAAAACGGCTCCCAAGTGCCCAGCTCTGCGGCTGCAAGTGCCCAAAGCAAACCAGACTGAGGAGGGGAGGGCTGCTTTAGCTGCTCATATCTTGGGATTGGTAGCAGATAGAAAAATGGTTCTTACCTTCTGGCATTCCAAGCTTTCAAATGATACCAAAATGACAGCATTAGATCCAGTATATGAGAAGATATAGTTTTTAGAAATTGAGTCAGGAGAGAAGGCTGTTTTTAGTTACACTTTCAGCTGGGCACTTGGGAGCTGTTTTCCAGCAGAATAAAAGTGCATTTTCTGAACATGTAATACAGACACATAGTACACAGGTATGTCTGGGATGTGTCTGCAATCTTCTGTGGGGTAGTGCTGTTAGTTATATAGGTGAAAAACAGGTGAAAGACTCCTTTTAAGCTTCTCATTATGGGATATTGAGAGCAAAATGATGTGCAAGGGTCTGAAGACTATCTGAATGCACTGTATATAACTGGTCTCTTGCTATACAATGCTGAGACCAGTGATTGTCTGGCTGCCTTGGACCACCAGAATATCGGTTTTGGAACAACAGGAGATCTATAATATATATCTAGTCTTTTTATTATTCTATGCCATTTCCTCCCCTTGACCAAATTATTCCAGACACAGCCTAGAGTGGCATGGTGTCTGGAAATACAGATCTTAGGGAGAACAAAAAAAAGAGGGTGAGGGGGGTGTAGCCAGTGATGGAAGAGTTAGGTCACGCTCAATGTGAGCTCTGCTGCACTCCTAGCTTAAACAAGCTCTCACCTGCTCCTAATCATGGAGAAAACTACAAAAAAGGGTCGAGCTCGTCCATCTGCTCCCCTTACTGCTTCCCAAGGCGACTTGAATGAGCTGTGATGTCACCGGACTGCATGCACCAAGATGGCGGCGGTTCCCTTACCACATGGCTTGCCAAGTTGCCTGCTCAGCCAAACGATAACTGGTCTCCGAACCTACGGGATTGCCACTCCCTTTCTGCACCACCCACGGCCTGGACTGAAGCTGAAGCACCTCCTGGGCTTGACCTGCCGCCGCCTAACCAGATAAGTCCTGTGGTGCATCAAGTGCAAAATGGCCACCAGCACTCGCTCCCGTAGGACCAGCAGAAGGCCGCGGCTCCTCATGGCATAGATGGAGAAGAGGGCCACCCGATGGACGATAGCTACGCATCTCCACAGGCAAGCCCGCAAGTACCCTCATCCCTTTTACCAACAGCCTCCCTTCTCAATGTTTTCTCCTGCCCCTTCTCACCCCCCAGGCTCTGTGCTGAGACCCGGTGCACAGTCTTTCTGGCCACAGAATTTACTGAGCTCATCCACTCACCCCTGCACTTCCACACTGTGTCCCCCTCAATCACAACATCCAGGCCCTGGATCCCTGGATTTGGCGAACGCTGGTTGCGTTTGTCGACATCAATAAGATCTGTCTTTGTCCTTGGGCGCTTGTGGGCAACGTTCCAGGGGCCCCCATCTCCGCCAGACTCCCCTGGTATCCTCTCTGGCAGAATCCCCCCCACTGGTAGACTGGGTCATCGTGGGACAGGCTCCAGGACACTCTCCTAATGTCAATCTGCCAGGATCCAAGACCCGGGGTCCCTCCTGGCCACCTCTTTTTCTCAGGTCCCTATAAGCCAAATGCCTGTGGAGGCCCGCCCATTTACAACAGTGTCTGATGAGGACTCCAGACTCTCACCATAGCGGATTTACATGCTCTTATTTGCTCCCTACCCTCTAAAGAGGACTTTTCTAGCTTTGCAGCTAATATCTTACAAGAATGCAAGCAGGAATTCGCCCAGTTCCGGACAGATTTATGTACTCTTACCGACCATGTGGACTCTATTGCTCAAGACCATATGACGGTACTAGACGATGTGAAAGCCCTTCTAGATGTAACTCAGGTCCACGAGGAGCAAATTCATACTCTTCACTAACACTTGGATGATCTAGAGAACCGTGCCCGCTGCAACAACCTTTGTATCAGAGGCCTCCCAGAATCCGTTTTTGCTGCTGACCTCCTTTCCACCCTTCTATCGATATTTAATAATATTCTGGAGCACCCCAGCGCCATCCCCATTGAAATTGACAGGGAACACCATGCGATGCACCTGCCGGCGAATTAGGGCTCAAGACCTAGAGACGTTATCAGCAGGATCCACTTTTATGCTGTGAAAGAACAGATTCTCTTCAAGGCCTGCATCATTCTCTTCAGGCCAGTCTGTGTCATTTGAAGGGTCCCCCATCATGATCCTCCAGGACCTTTCCTGTTACACTCTTGCTCAACAAGCTGCATTGAAACCTCTCCTTACTCTACTACGAGACAGAGGAATACCATACCATTGAGGTTTCCCTTTTGCTTTGATAACCGGTCACAAAGGCCACACAGCCACTCTACGCTGCAGCACAGACCTTCCAGATTTCCTTCACAGCCTCCTACCGCCGATGGAAATAGATCCGTGGCCCACCATTATTCCACCTATTCCTACTCCTCCACAGAGACTTCCACTCTTTCAAGCTTCTACGAGAGGAGCCCATGGAATGCCTTCCCATTCTTTCAGAAGACGTAGACGCCGATCCATTGGCTAACTGCGGAATTCCCACTCATCGACTTTAACCTGAGGACGCTCTGCTGTTATTGCCCAAGTTGCCTTTTTTCTCTCATAATGTAATTTTCTCCCCTTCTCTCGTTCTTAGCAGGTTTTTCTCCCATGTAGCAGGTGACGCTTTTCCATTTTGTCTTGAAGTAATAAGGTTTGTCTATGGGTGTGCCCCTCGGAACAGTCAGAGACACTCTTTTGTGAGTACTTTTCTCTCTGGTGACCTTTTTCTTTGACCTATTGGTCCCTTTATTCAGCAAACTTTTATTTATTTATTCATTTAGTTTCCACCACCACCCCTTTTTTTCCTCTCTTTCCCTGCCCCCTCTTACCCTTTTTTTCCTACTCTCTCTCTCTCTTCTACTCCACTGTCTTTCATTCAATCCCTATGATGACATCTCTCAAAATTGCTTCATTCAACACGAAGGGACTCAATTTCATTTGCTTTCAGGAAACTCATTTCAAGGAGGGGTCTGTTCCTGGCATCAGGCATCGCCATTATACAGCCTGGCACTATGCTAACAATGCACTCAACAAGTGTAAGGGACTTGCCATAGCAAGTCACAAATCCTTGACTTATCAATTGCTGGATTGTATGGTAGATGTGGATGCTAGGCATCTGATCCTATCAATGTGTATTGGTGGCCGAGAGCTCACATTCTTGAATGTATATGCACTTAAACAAAATCAGTATATATACACAAATAGCATTAAGCTATAATGATCCCTTTTTGGGCTTAAATATTTTAAGTAAAAAATAACCTTTATTCCTAGAAATTAAAAATCCGTGAAAGACGGATGACAAGAAAACCTATTTATAGTGCCCCCAATGACAAACAAACTTTTAAAACCACATATAGTACCCAGATGTGGCGTTAACCCAGGAAATAGGTTTAAATGACCTGTCTCGATAAGTAACTAGTATGAACCGGCACCTACTGACTGTTTAATTGGAATTTTCCTCCAGGGTAATGGCTATTTATTTTCATAACCAAAATACCCCATGCCAACTGCTCACATACACTGTAAAGGCAGGTGATACAGTGCACTGATTTAGTGACTATGTGACAAATGGTAATGGAGTGGAACTATGCCACACCTAATATACAGGATCCCTGCCTGGGCCGGAATTCCGAGAGGTATAAGACCTTCCGCCAGTCCTTAACAAACTAGTGTATGCCCAGAGAGAGCGTTGGCTGTGTAGGTTTAAGTCCTGCCTGGGCCAGAATCCCGGGGCGTCTAGAACGGGCGTCTAGAACTAATGGTGACTCCATTATCCCTGAGGAAGCCACATGCTGTGGCGAAACATGTCGGGGGAGTCTATGACTGTATTTTAATTAGCAGTAGCACCCAGTAGTGACCGGCGGGACGTTCTAGACGCCCCGGGATTCCGGCCCAGGCAGGACTTAAACCTACACAGCCAACGCTCTCTCTGGGCATACACTAGTTTGTTAAGGACTGGCGAAGGTCTTATACCTCTCGGAATTCCGGCCCAGGCAGGGATCCTGTATATTAGGTGTGGCATAGTTCCACTCCATTACCATTTGTCACATAGTCACTAAATCAGTGCACTGTATCACCTGCCTTTACAGTGTATGTGAGCAGTTGGCATGGGGTATTTTGGTTATGAAAATAAATAGCCATTACCCTGGAGGAAAATTCCAATTAAACAGTCAGTAGGTGCCGGTTCATACTAGTTACTTATCGAGACAGGTCATTTAAACCTATTTCCTGGGTTAACGCCACATCTGGGTACTATATGTGGTTTTAAAGGTTTGTTTGTCATTGGAGGCACTATAAATAGGTTTTCTTGTCATCCGTCTTTCACGGATTTTTAATTTCTAGGAATAAAGGTTATTTTTTACTTAAAATATTTAAGCCCAAAAAGGGATCATTATAGCTTAATGCTATTTGTGTATATATAAAAGTAATACTAATAATACTAATTATACTAATACTAATAACTAGTAATACTAATTACTATATATAGTAATAATTAGATCCTGGGCCAAGGAGCTACTATGTGATTAGTGTAACCAAAATCAGGTCACCTTCTTAGTAGACCTAGTCGACAAGGTCCTCCCCAAGCTGAGAGACACAGTTGTTCTCTGTGGAGACTTAAATCTCACCCTTGACTTTACTCTTGATAACTCCTCGGGATGTGCTACCATCTCTTACTAGGCAATCAAGAAAGTTTGTCAGGCTTTTTTACAATTGCAGCTTAGTGACCCCTGGTTTATACAGCACCCTACAGACAGAGACTATACCTTCTACTCTTCACCACATTCTTCCTATAGTCGCATCGACTACCTTCTGCTCCAACACCATGCCCTTACCAGGTTGGAATCTTCACGTATAGGCTCCATCCTATGGTCAGACCATGCTCCAATCTATTGTTCTCTACAACTTCCCTTTCTATGTAAAAATGAATAGACATGGAAGCTTAATGAGTCTCTCCTTCTTGAGTCAGTGTGTCGCTGATTTGTCTGAAACCATCACTGATTTTCTGGCTGATCATTCAGCAGACGCCACCCTTTGCCCATATCAAGAAGAAGGCCCATTCCCTTTCTATCGCCCTACAGAAGGTCGCCTCCCTGGAACTGGCCCACAAGTGCGCACTCACTCAATCCATTTTATGAGACCTGCTCTTTTAGAAGCCAAGTGTTTGTTGGAGCGCTCATATCAAGGAATGATCCAAACTTGCTGTAGCAAGTTTTATGAATATGTCAATAAAATGGGTGCTTGCTGTCCAGGGCACTTAGGGGTCAAATAGCCTCCTCACATATAATGGTCATTAAAACCCTGGATGGTTCACCAGTGCATACCACTCCAAATATTGTACCTACCTTCCATTCATTTTACTCTGCTCTGTATGTTTTGCCAACCCCACCCGAGGGACTTGCCCCTGTCATGTGCTGCACAGTTGACGGCAGAGCAGTCTGCTAGCCTTGAGCCTCTCTTCACTCTTGGAGAGCTCCAGGACGTACCTAAACCCCTCCCCGAGGGCAAGTGCCCGGGCACGGATGGGTTTACGGGCAGGTTCTACAAGGTATTCCCAGATAAGGTAACTCCTTTCCTTCTCCGGGTCTTTAACATGGTGTCGTCTGGGCTCCCCTTCCCGGCACAGTCTACTGAAGCTCACATAGCGCTCATTCCCAAACCTGACAAAGTTCCCCAGGTATGTGAGAGTTATTACCCGATTTCTCTCCTAAATGTTGATCTTAAAATATATGCCAAACTTTTGGTGAATTGCCTGAGGTCTTCCTGCCATCTCTCATTCACTCTGACCAGGTGGGATTTGTGCCGGGGGAGGAAGGCCAGGGACAACACCTTGAAGACACCAGATATTATCCACTATATTAAGACCCACTATGTCCCCCTCATGGTCTTATCTCTCGACGCAGAGAAGGCCTTTGATCGTATTTCATGGCCTTCTATATGCTCTACCCTTTCTCATATTAGTTTAGGCCCCAGGTTCACGTCCAAAATACTCAGCTTATATCAAACACCATCGGCGAGGATAAAAATTAACAGAACTCTTTCCCCCTCCTTTTCCATCCACAAAGCACCCGCCAAGGATGCCCATTATCTCCCTTGCTATATATTCTGGTCTTGGACATCTAATGTCCACAATACTTGATAATCTCGATATCACAGGCATCCGTATAGGAAATCAGGAGTACAAATGTGCTGCCTTTGCAGATGACCTGTTACTCTATATTACCAATCCTCATATCTCCCTTCCATGTCTGCAGTCGGAATTGTCTCGTTTTGGGGCCTAGTCTAACTTTAAGATTAATATGTCCAAATCTCATTTGAATGTCTCCCTGGGGTCGGATCTGGTTGCTAACCTTAAAGCCTCCTTCCCTTTCTCATGGCCTACCAAAGGCATTACCTACCTAGGGATTAGAATAAGTCCTGCTCTGTCACATTTGTTTAGAGATAATTTAGTTCTAGTTCTTGTTCAATTCCAAAAAGATCTAGATTCTTGGCATCGTAAAGTCTTTTCATGGTTTGGATGGATCAGCATATTAAAAATGAATCTTTTGCCCAAACCGTTTTACCTCCTGCAGACCATCCCCATCCAGATCCCTCTCTCATTCTGGACCCAGATTCGTAGATGTTTTCTGAAATTTGTCTGGTCCCCTGGTAAGCCACCAATACGCTGGGAAGTTTTGACCCGTACCAAAGATGCAGGTGGGGATGGTCTCCGGAACTATAGGCTATATTACCACTCTACAGCTTATGCCTGGCTTTTGAACATGTTTCATCTTCCTTCCCAGAAAGTGTAATTCAATATAGCGAGAGACTTCTCACCCTGTTCATTGACTGCTCTCCCCTGGCTGCGGAATGTTTTACGGTCTCTTCGACCCTCTCTCTCTCTTACTTCTAATCACACATTTGCAATACTATGGGCTATTGGCACGGAATCCTCTCTCATAGATCCTCAGGGAACTTTTACCCCATTACTGACTATCCCCTATTCCCCCCCAGTGCCCTCCTCCGTCTCCTTTTTCATAGGTAACAAAATTTCTCCTCTTCATTTCTGTCAGGTCCTTTGGAGCCAGGTCAGGTCCATGGAGCCTCCCTGAAACCTCTAGTCTCTATATTAGGCGACACACCTTCCACATAGAAGTGCAACTTTGAACATCTCCAACTTCGACATTTCTATGCCTCCATGCGTGTCTCCCACAATCTTACCAGGAACTTGACAGTCTTTGAATAAGCCTGTCTGGCTGCTTCGTCTTTGTTCGGAGACATTTCCTTTATGTATAAACTACTTCTCCAGCAGAGATCTTCCTCCCCCCTTCCATTTCGTAAAGCATGGGAACATAATCTAGGTATCCAATTGACCTCTCCTCAGTGGCTTAGATGTTACATTTTTTCACACAAGGCATTGTTAGCCACAAGAGCACAAGAAACCTGCTATAAGATCCTGTCCCGGGGGTACAGGGTACCGACACAGACATTGCTGCATAAATGGTTCCCCTCAGTCTCTGATAGGTGTTGGGGATATGGGGTAGCAGAAGGCACACTGTTGCACATCTAGTGACAATGCCCGGCCCTAGGTGAATTCTGGGACTCTGTCCATAGGATCAATCTTAAAATAACAGGCTTTCCGATGCCGAACACACCACGCCAGAATCCTTTCTCCTATATGTATTTGACCTTACCATCCCTGCATACAAAACCTGTCTTCTCAAATATCTCATTCAAGTGGCGAAGGCGGTGATTCCTCGTCACTGGAAATCGACGATCCCTCCGACCCTCGAGGAATGGTTTGAGGAAGTAATGTTATATCAGAGAATCGAGGAACTAATAGCCCACACCCCTCATATGTACATTCAATTTCTGAAGATATGGGATCCTTGGGATGATTTCCGCTCCTCTGGGACATACAGGACACTATAAACTAATTGTCTGGCTTGAACCTCTTTTCTTTTTCTACATCTTTCTTGTTTCTCTTTTTCTCCCTCTTATACTTTTCCACCTGTCCCTTGCTGTTCCCTATCCTTCCCAACCCCCTCCCCCCCCACACACACACACGCTTTATTATGTTTCACAATGCTTTTGACTGCAGTATTTTGATTATGTCGTGTTTTGGCTCATCTGGATATAATGGCAGGCGCACTGTATGGCACTGGCTTTTGATGTCTGGTATTATACTGTTCTTACCTATACTTATATCAGTATTTCAGTGATGCAGAGTCTTGTCTCTAATTGAAGTACTCGATGTACACATGTTATAGTAGTGACTTATGATGTCTGTTTTGGACTTCAGCCTTGTTTAACTATTGCTTTGTATTGCAATGCCGGATGCCTATGTAATTTTTGCATTGCTCTATTCTCTTTATATTTTGTATTTTCAAAAACTATATAAAACCCAATAAACATTTTAATTATTAAAAAAAGGGGGAGGATAAGACATATGGTACAGCATGGAGCAAAAATAAGCTGAGCTTAACTCTGTTACTGTTGAATGTGGACTTGGTAGAGATGGGCCCTGACTTTACTTGTTACCATCCTGATACAGACCAAGGATGTGCCCTTTTGGTGTTAAAGACCTAAGTGTTGTGATCCCTGGAGTTTCTTTTCATTTCATATAAGACTTTAAAGGGCTATTCCCATCTGGCACACTGATGGCATATTGCTAGATTATGCCATCAGTGTCAGACAGGTGCGGGTCACACCTCTCTAGAACAAGCCCTGAAGTGGAGAATGCACAGAGCATGCGTGCCCACCCTCCATTTACTTCTGTCGAAGATCTGAAAATAGACAAATGCTGGCTCAGATATTTCAGGCAGTCCCATAGCAGTGAATAAAGAGGTGGCTGTGCATATTTGGTGCACTCTCAAGTCACTTCTATGGGGCCTCAGAAAATAGCTGAGCATACACTATTTTTGCAACTTGCAACTATGAATAGAAATCATGCTGCATATGCACAGTGTGCTCTCCTTCACTTCAGGTGCACAGTTCTGGAGATAGTTGCAGGTCCTACCTCTGGGACCCACCCCTGTCTGACATTAATGGCATATCCTGATTCCTATCAATATGCTATCAGTGTCTGAGATGGGCCGACCACTTTAAGCATTCAAAGGGTTTTTCCTTATATATTCATGACCTATTGTCAGGATAGGTCATCAATATCAGATTGGTCCGGATTCAACACCACCACCGATTTGCTGTTTTCAGACTGTCACCGGCGCTGGAAACTATACAGTGGATGGAGTCAGTAGCAGAAGGTGGAATGGGAGCTGAGCTGCAGTATACCGGCTCTGGAAATTACAAAATGGACAGAGCCTTCTGCTCCCAGCTATGACCAAAACAGCTGATCAGTGGGGATTTTGGGTGTCAGAACCCCACCGAACTGTTATTGATGATATATCTTTGGTAGATCATCAATTTCTAACTCCCAGAAAACTCCTGTTTATCAGCTCAAAAAAGAGATTACCTAAATTATACTTTTAATTCCTCATTTATGTGTAGTACATATGAATGTCATCAGATTTACCCTACAGCTCTAATTCTACTATAATATTAATTGTGAGGTCCCGAGGATGTCAATCTAAAAGTGTTAATCCAGAAAAAGGACACAGGGGTAAAATTCTTTATTGACACAGAGGAAAAAGTGATCAGTCCTAGAATCCTGGACCAATATCGCTGATATCTATTATAATTTACCAACTGTAGAAGACAAGCCATGAAGCGGACATCCACATGTTATACATCATCTATTGCTGCTGAGCCAAATTTATCAATGTGAGGTTCTTAGTATACATTTTCATCAAAATGTATAAGCCCACTTGCCACTTCACGGCGACCTCTTTCAAGTGGGTCCCTACACTAAACTACACTAAAGTTACTATACTCTTATTAATGGTAACACTATACTATTATTATTATTATTATTATTATTATTATTATAGTTCTTACTTATATCAATATTATACTATTGCTACCCTTAGAAATATATTGTTATCTGGAAATATTGTTCAATATTATATTATTAATACTATATTATTCTAAACTCAGTCCCTATTTATAAACCTGTTGATCCAGAAGAAGGCGAAAACCCCTGGACACATTCAGCCAATTTATGTCACAGAGGAAAAATTCCTTCTCGACCCCGGGAAAAGGCGATCAGTCCTAGAACCCTGGATCAAACTAATTATGCTACTAAAACCCATCTAACATTATGTTACATATATGATATCTGCTGCTAATTATTATTATTTATTTTAAGGTTTTTGTCCATTTTATTGTTTTTATTGTTTTATAACTATTCTACTATTGCTACTATTATTCCTATCATACTATTATAATACTATTGTTACTTTTAGCTGTAAATTTTAATACTGTACTATGCCTACAATGTTGATCCAGAAGAAGGCGAAAACCCCTGGACACATTCAGCCAATTTGTGTCACAGGGGAAAAATTCCTTCTCGACCCCGGGAAAAGGCGATCGGTCCTAGAACCCTGGTTCAAACCTAACTACTAATATTACTATTATTATTATTATTATTATTATTAATCTTTGTCCCATATATTTATTAGTACCCTAATATTAATGTTTTATTATTCTAGAACTATCTTAACATATTATTATTACCTTAATGCTATTGACAGTTGTTTAATATTATAGCACTCATTTCATTACTACTATTATCATTCTCTATATTTATAAGTATTTAGGTTTTGTTCTTTTTTTTCTATTTTTATTGTATTATAACTACCACTACAACTATAATTCCTATCATACTGTTAAACTACCATTGCTTCTTTTAGCGCTAATGTCTATTACTAGTGTACTTTGCCTATGCTTTTGATCCAGAAGAAGGCGAAAACCCCTGGACACATTCAGCCAATTTATGTCACAGGGGAAAAATTCCTTCTCGACCCCGGGAAAAGGCGATCAGTCCTAGGACCCTGGATCAAATCTAACTGCTAATACTATTGCTATTATTATTTTTCCTATGAATATTATTAGTACCCAATATTAGCATTTTATTATTCTAATATTATTACTATTATTCTAACACGTATGCTACCCTAATAATCATCGTATGCTTGGTATGAATGGAATCCCTGTATCTAAAATAGTTGATCCAGAAGAAGGCAAAAACCCCTGGACACATTCAGCCAATTTGTGTCACAGGGGAAAAATTCCTTCTCGACCCCGGGAAAAGGCGATCAGTCCTAGAACCCTGGATCAAACCTAACTATACAATTAATAGCTAAAGTTAATACAGATAATATTAGAGGATAGATTTAATTACTATTACTAATTCTCAATATTTATTAGTATTTAGTTTTTTTTTCCTATTTTTATTGCATTATAAATATTCTACAATAGCTACTATTATTCCTACACTATTACTACTATTACAATACTATTATACTGTTACATTTAGCTATAAATTTTAATACTGCACTACTCCTACACTCTTGATCCAGAAGAAGGCGAAAAAACCCTGGACACATTCAGCCAATTTGTGTCACAGGGAAAAATTCCTTCTCGACCCCGGGAAAAGGCGATCAGTCCTAGGACCCTGGATCAAACCTGTTACTATAACTAAATAGTACTGTTATTATTATTATTATTATTATTATTATTATTATTATTACTATTGTATCCACTACTAATATTCTACTGCTGCTATATTAATCCTAATCTGCTATTATTATTATTATTATTATTATTACGACTACTTTTTGTTTTGTTTTAGTGGTTACCTACCAGTATTACCATACATGATCTTATTGGCGGAGAGGTCTTAGCAGGACTGTCCAGATGATGTTTCTCCTTCCTCTCAAATACTGGTAGACATGACGGCGGATGTTAGACTGCCTGGTCCTGCTTCTCCGTGTGGTGGTCTTCACTTTGATTGTGATGTTCATCTTCTCCTTCTTTTCTTCCTTCTTGCTTTCCTCTTCTTCATCCAGGCCTCTGCACAGTTGTACCATCGTAGCTCTTGCTTCTTCTTCCATCGATGGCTGTGGCTGCTCAAGCTCAAGTTCTTCAAAACAGGTAAGATATGCTTGCTGAGCTCTTGGACTGGTCGGCATGAGGCGCTAAGATGGCAAGACATTTAGTTAGTTGAATATTCAGACATTCCCATCAATCCTTGTATGAATGTAACTTAAAAAAGTCTTTAAAAAGGCAGCAGAATAAGGACCATGCTCTCTAACCTCCATCTTGTAGAGGGGTGAAGGGAGAAGCTTGACACAATAGGCCAGTCTTCTTAGCTGTTCCTCTGGAGTGATGTTAACTAAATAAAATAAAACCAGATAATGGGATCAATCATCATATAAAACTCTTATAGAGCCTGATAATGGAGCAGACCAGAGCAGCAGTGGTGCTGAACTGGAGGCAGCTTAAATGAGTTCAGTTATTCTATAATGTTACAGAAAATTAGGGGAAAAAATATATATATATATATATATATATATATATTACAAAAAGGGCAGCACTCTGGAAAAAAGGAAAATGGAAAATATATCCTTTATCACCCGTGTGGTAACAGGAAAAACAGATAACAGAATTGGGCCTTATTCACACGTCCGTGTTCGGTCAGTGATTTCCATCAGTGATTCTGAGCCAAAACCAGGTGTGGCTCTAAACACAGAACAGGTGCAGATCTTTCCCTTATACCTTATGTCTGTGGAGGCTCCAATCCTGGTTTTGGCTCACAATCACTGATGGAAATCACTGACCAAAACACTGATGTGTGAATCAGGATATATTTTTCCATTTTCCTGTAGTGTTGATGGATCTTTTTATAGATAAAGCTTAGGCTGATAAGAGTACAGAGAATGGAGAGCAAACACAATGTAAGGAGTAATACCTGATCCAACGCTGGCAAAATATCCGTTCCACATTGTCTCTAATGTCTTCACTCTGATAAATTGTATCCAAATCCTATAAAACAATCAGCAGGAAGAGTTCAGCAGAGGTTTTGGTCACTTGGCTCTTATGACTTTGACTAGGATGTACTGTTCATAAAAACATTGGGCCTATATATTCAAGGGTGGCCTATATATTCAGGGGTGTGGACAAAACTGGGAAACCTCATAGAATATTGACTGTTAAAGGGGTTATCCAATCCTATAATAAGCCCCCCCCATATGTCAGGCCCCCCACACTGAATATTCTTACCTAGGTACCCACTCCCTGCGCCGCTCCTGGTCCCCGCACCGCCGATGCTGCTACTCCCCGTACATGGATGAAAACATCCGGTGTCAGGGGGAGAGCAGCCAATGGAAGGTGGGGACGGGGATGAGCCTCCTTAGCATCGCGGGTGACACTAGGGAGATTCGTCCCTGTCCCTGCCTGCCATTGGCTGCTTCCCCCTGACATCGGATGTTTTCATCCGTGTACAGGGAGAAGCAGCATCGGAGATGCAGGAACCAGGAGCAGCACCGGGAGAAGTATATTACCTATGAGGGGCCCGGCGCATTGGGAAAGGAGGGGGGGCTGTCTAAGAACTTGGATAAACCCTTTAAGTTGGCCAAGAATAAGAGTTTAATCATAGGACATATCACCCAGCCCTGCTAAAGACTAAATTAAAAAAAAAATCTTATTTGTAGTCAGAGAAATTAAACATTTATAACCAGTAAACTGACAATTGTGAACATGTGTCTGGTCCTGAAGACCAAAATGACCGCGGTGCTAAAGCGGTAAATACTGGTCCCACCACTGGATCCGTGTGACAAGTGGTGAAATTACCACATCTGAATATCAGCCGCCATCTTACCCCACAAGTATTTATCATGTAAATGTCTCTATATAAAGCTATAAATCATAAACTTCCTCATTTACAGATTCCACCCCCCCCCCAAATGATCATCTCTGAATCTGTGTGATGAAATAAATCGCCCATCATACGGTTTTATACTGGAAATATCGCAGTAGTCGCAGAAGTCGCAGAATTCGCCTTCTCTCTCTGATGAGATATAACGGTCTGAGGGTAACTGACTTTTTTCTTTTTCATATTGAAACCCAGCAATTCTATTGGCTGTTCAGTAATGCAGTTACCATGGTGACAAGAGTGCCCACACATTTAAAGGGACAGGACACTGCTCTCAGACTTCAGGGCATTTTATTAGATCTTTCTTCTAATATTTTGTGAAAGATAAACCTGCAAATGATGAGCTGGAAATACTTCTATATGTCTTCATATTTCTACAGTCAGGAGACACAGAGCTATTTCTGTAGGAAAGGTGACATATCCTGATGTTTTGTGTCTACAAATAAGACCTGTTAATGTATAGAAAGGCTCTAACACTGCATTTTTATTTAAAAGTATCTCTTCTATGTATAAACTTACAGAGGTATTCCGGTTTTAATGATTGCATTTATTTGTGTAGAGAACAGGCAGTCATACAATATTCTAATATACATGGATATAACACTCTGCTCACAGACATTTATTATATCTGCGCAATAGTCTCTCTGTAAAGAATAAAAAGGGCACAGCGTGTTTTGATCCTGTGTAATGTATCCATAGGAGACATGAATGATGGTGTCAGTCATGTGACTCTCAGCTGAGTCATGTGACCTCAGACAGTAAGTGCACTGGCCAAGTATGTACCAGGTGAGCAGTAGTGTACTGAGGAGCAGAACAAGTACAGTGCACTCTATATACTATTACTGCCTATAGCTGTATCTCTGCATTTGTCTGTCAGTGTATAACTTTATTGACAATATCTCCTAGAGACAAGCAGCCATGTGAATGCAGTCAGTGATGTAATTACTGTAATAAACACAATAAAATCATTCTTCCACCACTAGTCCTATGTAGTGATCACATGGATGTGTCCTGTGTGCTGGCCCAGCACTTCTATGTCATGTTTCATGTAGGCCATAGATACATTACACAGGACTGATACATGGGCTATATTATTCTCCTGTGTACATAGGGGTCAACTGCCTGATGTAAGGAAGGTATGTAGGGAGAATGTTAAATACATGTATATTAGAAAATTGTGTGATTTCTTATGTAAATAAAATAAATAAATAAGAAAAAATAAATAAAACAGGAATACTCCATAGAGGTATTATCATCACTATGCTCTATAGCATCCTCCTAGGATATGCCATAATATTCTGATTGTGAGGGTCCGATCTCTGGGACTGGATAATGTAAGGACCTGCACGGTGACCCCCTGTGGCCGCCTGCTGTGCAGGGAACTGCAGAACATCTTTCTCTGACCACTGGGTCCTAGCAATATGCCATCATTGAGGATTCATGCATATTATGTTCTTTTCTTCAGTGTGCAATCCATATTTTTCCCCACATATATAAGACATATACACAGATATATAAAGTATGGAGCATGATATCAGGTGTACCCCCATCAACCTTTTACCATTATGTATATATTTCCAGAAAAATCTATCATCTGATTATGTCTCTATAAATGGTATATATGATAGTAAGATTGTTATAACATAGAAGGAAAAATCCATAATATGCAGGATGTCATATGGAATAGGTGACAAAGCTGCTCATAAAGAATATGAGCGCTGGAAAACCATGCTGTATGGCTGCAGGAGCCACGAGACCATGTGCAGGAGCAGCTTTCTGATACAATATGCAATGACTTTGTCTTCAGGTTTTTCTGTGTATTGTACAGTAAGATGAGCAGGAACTCCACATGAGTCTAGAGCAGAAGGACACAGGGGCCCATTATCAGATCTTACAGCTCGAGGGGCCACAATTACTTTGCATCCCTTATTAGTCCCTTCTGGGGCCATGAGCAGGTCCAGGCTCGGACTGGCCCACAGGTGTACAGGTGAATCCCCCGGTGGGCCCCTGAGCAAGATGGGCCCCTAGTCTCCCACCCCTTGCACAAGTGGCACATAACACAGTAGACTTACTGTACTACATACTTATATTCAATGTACAGCACCTCAACCAGCCTATGTTCATAAAAAAAACGTGTTAGATTATTTATTATATTTGAATGTATCCGTACAGTGGGCCCCCAAAATAATTTTTACTGGTGGGCCCTGGGTACCCCAGTCCAACACTGAGCAGGTCTGTATCTACATGGCCATAATGGCTTCTACTGAGTCAATTTTATCTCCCCTCTCCATTTATGTAGATGGCATACTAACTCCTCTCATCAAGACATCACGCTCCTTCCTATTAGACACTAATGACTTCATTACAAAATTAAAACAGTGCAGACCGGAACCTAATTCATTACTGATGACCATTGTCGTAAACAGCTTGTACACGTCCATAGAACATGACAAAGGTATTAGAGCCACAGCCTGAGTACTCTCTACCAATTCCACACTCACTACCCATCAACAAGAATTCTGTCTCTCATTACTCACTTTCGTCCTACACGAGAATTTTTTCTTTTTAACAGGTCCCCCCTGTTATAAACACTCCAAAAATATCAGGGACCGTCTAGTCCGGGCTGACATTCGTTCCCTTACCAGAGTTACACGAAAAAGGTTTCTCAATACACCAAAATCAGGTACCTTCCCCTGTCTTCACTGTGCCCAGTGTTCCCGTGTCATTAGAGGTAATACCATTTCACACCAATACTCAGGTAAGAAATATTCCATTAAAGGGGTTGTCTCACTTCAGTAAGTGGCATTTATCATGTAGAGAAAGTTAATACAAAGCTCTTACTAATGTATTGTGATTATCCATATTGCTTCCTTTGCTGCCTGGATTCATTTGTCTATCATGTTATACACTGTTCGTTTCCATGGTTACAGACCACCCTGCAAGCCATCAGTGGTGGTCATGCTTGTAGACTACAGGAAAAAGCCTTTACCTCTCTGGTGGCCGGGACCATGGGAGCACACACAGGCTGGTGCTTTTTCCTATATTGTGCAAGCACGACCACCACTGCTGGATTGTAGGGTGGTCATAACCATGGAAACGAGCAGCGTATAATGTAATGGAAAAACGAATCCAGTCAGCAAAGTAAGCAATATGGATAATAACAATATATTAGTAAGTGCCTTGTATTAACTTTCTCTACATGATAAATGCCACTGGCTGAAGTGAGACAACCCCTTTAAGGGATATTTCACCTGTGATTCCACTCATGTGGTATACCTTATAAAATGCCCATGTGGCCTTATTTATATAGGTGAAACCACCAACATATAAGGGGCAGGAATTTAAAACACAAATCCACCATGAGGACCAATCAACTACTCCTACCTATTAATGCCCACTTCAAGGAATACAATCATTCTATTTCAGCTCTACAATTCCAAGTTTTGGAACAAGTCCCAATTCCACTAAGAGGCGAAAACCGAACATTACTGTTAAGACAACGTGAATCCCTTTGGATACATCGCCTGGACACGTTATCCCCAAAGGACTCAACAGGGAATGTGATTTTTTTCTGCAATATCTAATATCTATTTACTACCGTTTGATACGAACTGTAAAGGAACCATGCATATATTTGATGTGCTACTCCTTGTATCATAGATCTGTCATTCTTTTTTACAGATACAATAGTCTGGACCAGTCCTTAGTCTTCTTGACAACATGGGTGAGATTTCCCCCTTCCTCCCACTTCCCCCATCCTCTCCTCCCCTTCCCCTTTCCCCACCTTCCCCTCCTAACTTTGCCCTCTTCCATACCCCTTTCCTGTCCCCCTTCCCTTACTTCCATGTCATTCAATAGTATTTATTTCTACTAACCTCTATACATTTACATAGTATGTTCTTTTTTTTATTTTATTTAATTTTATTCATTTTTATTTATGTTTGTCCTATCTATCTAGTGACACTTTTCTCTTGATACAACACAAACAGTCCCATTTTTCCATGGTCCTCTTCTTCACATATAATTCTTGTATTCTGGTATTCTTGTTATCTTGATTTTTCCCTACAATATTTTCCTTCTTCCTCCTTTCACGTATGTTTTTTTATTACTTTTGCATATTTTTTTCAATTTTGTCACATTTTTATTTTTATTTTTTTCATTTTTTAACTTTTTTCACATTCTCCATATTAGAGATAAGCGAATCATCCAAAAATTTCTGATAAGATTCATTCTCAATACGAATTTATTTGGTGAAATTTACGTTAAAAAATAATCGTTGTTTTGCAAACATTCCTGCACAAATTACGAACATACAGTCAGGGTTGTTAAAAGTACACAATACGTAAGCATTAGTGTACAAAGTACATACGAATCCTTATCGTACTATTGACATGTGATTGCGTCATACGCACGAGGCTAGGACGCGCGGTGTACAGTCTTTAGAGGCAGTCCATATGAAGTAGAAAAGTAAGGTGCTCACTGTTAGCTATCCAGCTAAGTGCATAATTTACTAAAAACACCATACAATAAGTGCATAATAGGACACATTGCAGTACCAGAAAAAGAATACACACAATGGGCTAAAGTGCTTAAATGTTGCTGAACCAGTAAAAACAGTGTAGCTAAAGTACAGCAAAGACATAAGTATGAAAACATTTTAGTGCAATCAATTTCACATTTGCAAGCATAAAAGGCTCAGATATACGTTTGAGTCTCTCCTTGTGGCTCCTTGGCATGATAAAAAACTGGAACACACTCCAAAATTCAATTGTAATCTACGTGAGGTAAGTTTGTAATCCAAATAGGTAACGTGTAGAGATGAGCGAGCATACTCGTCCGAGCTTGGTGCTCGTTCGAGTATTAGGGTACTCGTAAGTGCTCGCTGCTCGGATGAGTATCTCGCCATGCTCGAGGAAATGGCAACTTCTGCATCGTGCTTTTTTGGCGCCTAAAAACACAGCCAATCACAAGCCAGGAGACTCTACAGTACACCCAGCATCACGTGGGGCCCTTAAATGTCGATAGCAGGGGTTGGCTGGCCTGATCAGGTGACCCTGGAATATACTACCGACTGGCCACGGCGCTCCGCTCAGATGCCGTCTGGATGTCGTTAGGGATAGAGCTGCTGCCTTTCAGGGACAGTGTTAGGGCCTGCATTTAGTTGTCTGTTAGGCAGGGATCACCCACAAAGAACCCAACAGCCCTTCTAAGGGCTAGAAGACATTTTATTTTATTTTTTTTGTCACTTGTCTGGCTGGCACTAGTAGTGCAGCTATCGCCATATCTAACCCTGTTTTTTTTATTGTTCTATCTCAGTGATACAAATCCATTGCACACAGCACTGTGGAACCATTCTGTGTGTCACAGTTCAGCACTGACTCACTCCAATCCATATATACTGTCCAGGTGACGCTTTCTGTACGTCACAGAATACAACCAAGTCATTTGCTACCAATATCATCTACAGCTAGATCCAGAAAACTCTCTGTGCGACATTTGTCTGGGTCGCAGACTAAATAGCCACGGTTAACAGGGTGTCAGTGAGTTCTACCATAGTTCCTGCACGTCACGTTCCCAAAAAAACAAAATATAAAACAAAAAATTTTTTTTTTCAGTTGTTTTAGCTCAGTGATACAAATCCATTTTACTCAGCTGTGTGTAACCTTTCTGTGTGTCACAGTTCAGCACATTCGCTCCCATCCGTATATACTGTCCAGGTGACACTTTCTGTACGTCACACAATACAACCAAGTCATTTGCTACCAATATCATCTACCGCTTGATCCAGAAAACTCTCTGTGCGACATTTCTCTGGGTCGCAGACTAAAAAGCCACCGTTAACAGTGTGTCAGTCAGTCCTACCATAGTTCTTGCACGTCACGTTCCCAAAAAAAGAAAATATAAAAAAAAATAATAATTTTTTCAGTTGTTTTAGC
Source organism: Rhinella marina (assembly GCA_900303285.1). Taxonomy (NCBI): domain Eukaryota; kingdom Metazoa; phylum Chordata; class Amphibia; order Anura; family Bufonidae; genus Rhinella; species Rhinella marina. The sequence goes on from ONZH01007500.1 coordinate 32,527, forward strand.
TCAGTGATACAAATCCATTTGACTCAGCTGTGTGTAACCTTTCTGTGTGTCACAGTTCAGCACACTCGCTCCAATCCGTATAATCTGTCCAGGTGACACTTTCTGTACATCACTTAATTCTACCGGACTTAATTTTTTTTTTTTTTTTTTTTATCATGCACCTATATACAAAAAATGTTGAACTCCAGGGCTAAGGGTCGAGGGCGAGGGCATGGGCGTGGGCATTCAATTACTGCAGGGTGCAGAGGCCGTGGTCCTGGGCAGGGTGAAACAGTACCCGCTGATGAGGGAGCAGGGGATTTCCGCAGAGCTACACTCCCTAGCTTCATGTCTCAACTTACAGGGACACGTGGTAGAGGACTGTTGAAACCACAACAGTGCGAACAGCTGATCTCGTGGATTGCGGACAATGCTTCAAGTAATTTGTCCACCAGTCAGTCTTCCACGCAGTCCACCCACGTTACCCAAGAAAGCACTCCTATGGCTCTTCCACCTCAACCTCCTTCCCCCCAGTCTGCCCCCTCCCAGGAAAATTTGGAATGCGATCCGGCATACTCTCAGGAACTGTTTTCTGGACCCTTCCCAGAGTCACAAACCACTTCTCAGGTTGCTGCTGACCTCGTTCCCGATGCCCAAGTTTTCCAACTGTCGCAGTCTGTGGGTGATGATGATGATGACAATGTTGACTTAGTGGAAGAAGTTTGTAAAGAGGTGTCGGACGATGAGGAGACACGGTTGTCAGACAGTGGTGAAGTTGTTGTTAGGTGAGGAATTCCGAGGAGGGAGCAGACTGAGGAATCGGAGGATGACAAGGTGACTGACCCAAGCTGGGTTGATATGCCGAGTGAAGACAGTGCTTCTGAGGCGGAGGCGAGTGCTGCACCAGAACAGGTTGTAAGAGGCAGTGGTGTGGCCAGAGGGAGAAGCAGGGCCAGAGCTGGTGCATCAGCAGCAACTGTTCCACGTAGTGAAGCTCCCGTGGCGAGGCCTAGATGTTCGCAAGTCTGGAGGTTCTTTAAAGAAAGTGAGGATGACCGACGGACTGTGGTGTGCAACCTGTGCCACACCAGGATCAGCAGGGGTGCCACCACTACTAGCCTAACCACCACCAGCATGCGCAGGCATATGAGTGCTAAACACCCCACTCAATGGAACCAAGGCCGTTCACCACCTCCTGCGGGTCACACCACTGCTCCTTCCCCTGTGTCACTCGCTGCCTCTGCTAGTCAACCCCCCGCGTCACTCGCTGCCTCTGCTAGTCAACCCCCTGCCCAGGACCCCGGCACGAGCGCCTTCCGCCGGAAAACCACACCTTCGCCTCCACGATCCTCCACAGCGTCCACCAACGTGTCCCAGCGCAGCGTTCAGCTGTCTTTACAGCAGACGCTGGAGCGCAAGAGGAAATACAGTTCCACCCACCCACGTACCCAAGCCCTCAACGTCCACATCTCCAAATTGCTTAGCCTGGAGATGCTGCCCTATAGGCTGGTAGAGACCGAGGCCTTTCGAAATCTCATGGCGGTGGCTGCCCCTCGGTATTCCGTCCCCAGCCGCCACTATTTTTCCCGATGTGCCGTCCCAGCCCTACACCAGCACGTGTCACAGAACATCATCCGTGCCCTGACCAACGCTGTTTCTGAGAAGGTCCACCTAACCACGGACACGTGGACAAGTGCTGCCGGGCAGGGACACTATATCTCACTGACGGCACATTGGGTTAACTTGGTGGAGGCTGGGACCGAGAATGACCCTGGGGCCGCTCATGTGGGCCTACCTCGGTCACGGTCTCTCAGACGTACTATGCCTCCTCCTCCTCCGACCCCTCCTCCTCCACCGAATTACCATCCGTGGGCACGGCGCCTTCAGTCGGTAGCTTTAGGCGCAGCAGCAGTGCCGTGGGTAAGCACCAGCAGGCGGTGCTCAAACTGCTGAGCTTAGGTGACAAAAGGCACACCGCCCAAGAGCTGTTACAGGGCATCACGGCGCAGACCGATGTGTGGCTGGCACCGCTGAACCTCAAGCCAGGCATGGTTGTGTGTGACAACGGGCGTAACCTGGTGGCGGCTCTGCAACTCGGCAGACTGACACATGTGCCATGCCTGGCCCACGTGTTCAATCTTATAGTTCAGCGGTTCCTCAAGACATACCCCAATCTGTCTGATTTGCTCACCAAGGTGCGCCTCATCTGTGCGCATTTCCGCAAGTCTAGCACAGATGCTGCCACTCTCAGGGCAGCGCAGCGCCGCCTCCAACTGCCCGCTCACCGACTGTTGTGCGACGTGCCCACAAGATGGAATTCCACATTAAACATGTTATCCAGAGTTTACCAGCAGCGCAGAGCGATTGTAGACTGCCAGATGTCATCTTCCACAAGAACTGGTAGTCAGGTCTCTCAGATTCCTCAAGTCTACAATGAGGAGTGGACGTGGATGTCTGATATCTGCCAGGTGTTGACCAACTTTGAGGAGTCAACACAGATGGTCAGCGGCGATGCCGCCATTATCAGCCTCACCATCCCGCTGCTTTGCCTGTTGAAAAAATCACTGCTCAGCATCAAGTCGGATGCTTTGCGCTTGTCACAAGAGACGGTGGAGGAAGATACGTCGCTTGATAGCCAGAGCACCCTCCGGTCTGTTTCTCAGCGCGTATCGGAGGAGGGGGATGAGGATGAGGAGGAAGAGGAGGAGAATGTCGGCGAGACAGTAGAGGGTACCAGTGCTCAGTCCTTAACTCTTGAGCGTGTATGGGCTGAAGAGGAGGACTTGGAGGAGGAGGAGGAGGAGGAGGAAATGGAGAGTCAGGTCAGTGAGGAGAGGGAATTCTTGCGTGTTGGGACTCTGGCGCACATGGCAGACTTCATGTTAGGCTGCCTATCCCGTGACCCTCGCGTTAGAAGAATTTTTTCCAACACCGATTACTGGGTGTTCACTCTCCTGGACCCACGGTACAAGCAGAACCTTTCCACTCTCATCCCTGCAGAGGAAAGGAGTATGAGAGTGAATAGGTATCAACAGGCCCTGGTGCACAAGCTGAAACAATTCTTCCCATCTGACACCGCTAGCGGCAGAGGGCATGGTTCTGTGGGTCAAGTAGCGGGGGAGAGGAAGCGAGCAGGCAGCTTGTCCAGCACTGGCAGGGGAACGCTCTCCAAGGCCTTTGCCAGTTTTATGTCACCCCAGCAAGACACTGTCACCTGTCCCCAGTCTAGGCAGAGTAGGGGGGAGCTGTACAGAAAGATGGTGAGGGAGTACCTAGCTGACCATACCAACATCCGTAGCGATCACTCTGCTCCATACAACTACTGGGTTTCAAAGCTGGACACGTGGCCTGAACTGGCGCTGTACGCCTTGGAGGTGCTGGCCTGCCCTGCCGCTAGCGTGCTGTCAGAGCGGGTATTCAGTGCAGCTGGTGGCGTCATCACCGATAAGCGTACACGCCTGTCAACTGACAGCGCTGACAGGCTGACGCTTATTAAAATGAACAAAGCCTGGATTTCACCGAAATTCATATCTCTTCCGGGGGAAAGCAGCTAAAGATTTAAATAACTTATGTATCCAATTCCTCTTCTCTACTCCTCTTCTCTACTCCTCCTCCTCCATATCGTCTTTGCCTAACGCTGACCCAAAAAACGCCATTTTTTAGAGATCCAACTGGCACTCTTTTAGCACAATTTTTCAGGAGGGCCCCCTACAGGCCCTCTCTTCAAACAATTTTTCAGGAGGGCCCCCTACAGGCCCTCTATTCAAACAATTTTTCAAGAGGTCCACCTACAGGCCCTCTATTCAAACAATTTTTCCAGAGGTCCACCTATAGGCCCTCTGTCCAAACAATTTTAACGGAGGTCCACCTACAGGCCCTCTCTCCAAACAATTTTTCCGGAGGTCCACCTATAGGCCCTCTCTCCAAACAATTGACGTCTTTTTCCTATCTTTCTCTCTCTCCAAACTATTTTTCCGGATAGCTGCCATATACGGTATTAAACTGAGAAGAATACAGAGAACACATGCTACACTTGATCAAGTTCATAATTTACGACTGTACCGGTTGATGCAACAGTTTTCAAAAATCCATTCTGGCTGTTGTCACCACCACACACGCTAGCCCAGGGGGCACTCCTCTGGCTCTTCCAGCGAAACATCCTTCCCCCCAGCCTGCCCCCCACCTACAGGCCCTCTCTCCAAACAATTGACGTCTTTTTCCTATCTTTCTCTCTCTCCAAACTATTTTTCCGGATAGCTGCCATATACGGTATTAAACTGAGAAGAATACAGAGAACACATGCTACACTTGATCAAGTTCATAATTTACGACTGTACCGGTTGATGCAACAGTTTTCAAAAATCCATTCTGGCTGTTGTCACCACCACACACGCTAGCCCAGGGGGCACTCCTCTGGCTCTTCCAGCGAAACCTCCTTCCCCCCAGCCTGCCCCCCACCTACAGGCCCTCTCTCCAAACAATTGACGTCTTTTTCCTATCTTTCTCTCTCTCCAAACTATTTTTCCGGATAGCTGCCATATACGGTATTAAACTGAGAAGAATACAGAGAACACATGCTACACTTGATCAAGTTCATAATTTACGACTGTACCGGTTGATGCAACAGTTTTCAAAAATCCATTCTGGCTGTTGTCACCACCACACACGCTAGCCCAGGGGGCACTCCTCTGGCTCTTCCAGCGAAACCTCCTTCCCCCCAGCCTGCCCCCCCCCCCCACCTACAGGCCCACTCTACAAACAATTTAGCCGGATAGGGGACGTATCCGAAGTTGTACTCATGTTTGTTTTTGTTCTTCTTTTATCTGCCTCCTGACCTGTGATAGGCAGAGCATGGACACGTCCCCTTAGCTGCAGTGGGAAAGACACTCCCCTGGCCAGAGCAAGCTCTTTTTCCCTTTTCCGTGTTCGAAATATCCATTAAATATAGGGTCCCAAGATAGGGGACGTATACGGTATTAAACTGAGAAGAATCGATACCATACGGGTTAAAGCAATAGTTTTCCCAAATCCAGTCCAGCTGTTGTCACCACCACACACACTAGCCCAGGGGGCACTCCTCTGGCTCTTCCAGCGAAACCTCCTTCCCCCCCACCTACCCCCCAGGCCCTCTCGCCAAACAATTTACCCCTGGTAGGGGGACGTATTAAATATTGTACTGATTCTGAATTGCCTCCTGCAATAGTATTAAATATTGTACTGATTCTGAATTGCCTCCTGCGATAGACAGGAATCGAACCCAGGTCAACTGCTTGGGAAGTAGCTATGCTCACCACTATACCACCAGCAGGCACAGCAACTGATAAGAACAGATACTAAACTTGATGTCAGCTGCAGTGCCAGCATGAGCAGTGGTGTCACCTGCAGGCGGTGACGGACCTTCGTTGCACCTAGTTGGGTGCTTCCCTAACATGTGATGGGCATGTGCCTCGCCTTTCTTGGTCTGGGTGAGCACAATTGCCATGAGGGTAACCACCAGGCTGTTGCCTGAGAATTTGGGGTAATGGTGGGATTAGGCAGCCTCAGAGGCATCCATGCATGCTGCCCCTGCTGTTTCCTGTCCATTTCCGTGGTGTTTCCATCATTTTCTGAGGTTTCCAGGTTTTCACCCAGCCTTCCCTAGGCACAGCCTTGGTCCCCCGCAAAAATGCTCGAGTTTCCCATTGACTTCAATGGGGTTCGTTATTCGAAACGAGCACCCGAGCATCGGGAAAAGTTCGACTCGAATAACGAGCGCCCGAGCATTTTAGTGCTCGCTCATCTCTAGTAACGTGTAATACACATGGATAATAGAAAATAGCAGCAAATAGAGAACCCTTTTTGCAAAGAGGGGCTTCCAATTAATCTGAGAAGGGGGGAAAAAGGAAAATAGAATGGGGGGGGGGGTCCCTGGCAAGCCATGTCCATCTGGGTGAGAGTCAAACGGGGGCATTACAAACTAAACCAAAAAAGTGCCAACTAGCTCTCACCCATCAGGTGCAGTCCATGGTGTGGCTCCCATAGGTCCTCTCGAAGTGTCCTTGAGACAGCCAGTAGTTGGGTTCCTCAGATGAGGGACCTGAAGTCCTCCTCGCTTGAGCTGCTACTGGGTCCGGGTGGTGGTCAGGCTGGTGAGCGTTGCAGCCACTTGCACTTTTCTGGATACTCCTCCCGGGACAGCAGGGGTAAGTGCTTCTGGCTGCAGCGGTTCCGGCAAGGTTGCATCCAGGGAAGAAGCCCCAGCTTCCCTGGCTGCTGCTGGCTTCATTTTCCTCGGTAGTTGTCAGCTGACCCAGCTGAAAGGACTGAGATGGTGGTGGTGGTGGTGGTGGTGGTGGCAGTCCAAGTATCAGAGGCTCAGGCTGTGGCTGTGGCTTTTCCCTGAACCGGACCTGGTGGTTCATCCGGCCACACTTCTGGTTCCGATGTAGGTACCAGGGGATTAGAAAGTAGGGTAACCCCGGTAGCAAAGTGGTCTTTCGGGGATGCCATAGGGGTGTACTCCACCTGATCCCCCACATTCAGGCTGTGACGAGGTTGGGGCAGGTATGGCCGTTTGACCTGCGGCCCACGAAGTACTCCTTGCCGTCCTCGTCGTCCGCCAAGAAGCCAGAGCCTCGCTCCACAGAAAAGCACAGGACAGTTCCCTTTCTGCTCTCCAAATTAGGATCTCCCGGCCTAGGATGATCCAGTACCTGGACCACCCAGTCCTCCACAGCATTCTTGTAGTCCCATAGGGTCTGCACGTGAGCCGTCACCAAGGCTGGCACAATCGGGTTCTGCCTTATGGAAGGTGTTGTAGATCTCCTCCTGGGCGGCGAAGTGGACGCTCCAGCCGCCTCCGCCGCACCAACCACAGCAGCTGCACCAGCCGCCTCATGACAAACCGCCTCATGATGTGCAGCAACCTCAGCAGCCGGTAAGGAGAATAAGGGCAGTGAAGCTGAGTTTCTCGTCTTGAGTTCACAGTGTGACACCCTGATGTCTGGAGCAGGAGGTGGTTCGGGGAACTCGTTCCCTAAGACTATCTGGTTCCAGTTTAGACGCAGCTCTTTAGCCATGCTTGCTACTTGCTCAGTGTTCAGCACTGGTCTAAAATGGTTCAGAGGAGGGTGGAGTACTGAGGGAGGAGTCTTCACTCCCTATACGTTAGTGTTAAAAATTTTAGCGTTAAAAATTTTACGAAAATTTACGAATAATACGAAGCAAATCCGAAAAAATACGGATTCTCTTTGGAGTAGAAACTTTGTAAGATTCTATAGGAATCTACGAAGCGGCGAATAGATTCGCTCATCTCTACTCCATATATTTTTTTTTCATATGCTTTTTCCTATTTTTTATAATTATTTTATAAATTCACTACCATCATTATATCTTATCTTCCATTTCTCTATTTGTCATAAAATTACTTTGTGTAAAAAAAGTATTCCTAATGCCCTAATGATAGTTTTTCTAATATACTTTGTTAATTAATTTTGTATTTGTATTATGCTTTTCCCTACCTAAAGCACACCATTCCTTGTGTGCTTAAAGGGTTTCTCCGAGTTATATATATTGATGACCTATCCTCAGGATAGGTCATCAATATCAGATCGGCAGGGGTCCGACGCCCGGCACCCCCGCTGATCAGCTGTTTGAAGAGGAGGCGCGCCCCGTATCAGCGCTGCCTCCTCTTCACTGTTTACATGCTGGACGACACGGGGGTAGTGGTGAGTATGTGTAATTACACCTCACCGCCCCATTCATTTATATGGGAAGAATCGCTCCCATACAAGTCTATGAAAGCGATTCTATCCATATAAATGAATAGGGCGGTGAGATGTAATTACATCTACTCACCACTACCCCTGTGTCGGCCAGCATGTAAACAGTGAAGAGGAGGCAGCGCTGATACGGCGCGCGCTTCCTCTTCAAACAGCTGATCGGCGGGGGTGCCGGGTGTCGGACCCCTGCCGATCTGATATTGATGACCTATCCTGAGGTCATCAATATTTATAACTCAGAGAACCCCTTTAAGTTCTCTGTACATCGCTGACAGTTCAGCGGTGTATGGAATACAGAGTGTGAAATTTATGAATGGGGCCGCATAAGCAGGGAGCCCCCCCGGAGGTTTACTAACTCCTGGCATAGCACATGGGTACCCTGTAACAATGTACTATGCCAAGATTAGTGGAGTAGGCTCCTGCCTTTGCCTGCTTTGCTAAGCTAAGATCTGACATGCAGTTCACCGAGCATCTTCACGCTGTCCCATGGAAGCGTTCAGCTGTCCATCCCCCCACTCTAGAGAAAGAGGAAGTACCCCATACCCACCAGCCCTGGCCCTGAATGCCAACATTTCAAAGTTCCTGGGCATGGTACATGGTTCCCAGCCACCACTACTTTTCAAGGCAGGCCATCCCTGCCCTGCACAAACAAGTGGCGGAAAAAATCAAGTGTGCACTGCGCGATACCATCAGTGGCAAGGTCCACATAACCATAAATACCTGAACGAGTAAGCACAGGCAGGGATGTTACATCTCCCTAGCTGCCCACTAAGTAAATGTAGTAATGCCACTGAGGATTGCTGGGCGTTTCTCTGTGCCTCCTGTTGTCTCTTCCTCCTCCTGTTCCTCCTCATCACATCAGCGCGACACCTGCACCACCAACTTCAGCACAGCCAGGGTAAAACGACAGCAGGCTGTTCTGAAACTCATATTGTTTGGGGGAAAGACAACACACTGCGCAGGAACTGTGGGCGGGGGTGGAACAACAGAGCAATGAGTGGTTGGTGTCGCTGAGCCTTAAGCCCGGCACCAGCTCTTTTTCACTCTCCTTGTTCTAGAAAAACATTAGATATATGGTCGCCAGATAGGGGATATAGGAGATATGAAACTGAGAACAAAAGATACTACAGGTGAACTCAGCAATTGTGTCGCCTGCAGCTGTCCCACATGTCCCAGCCTAGACCCCTCCAGAGAAACAGGAGAAAGAAGCAAGACATAGAGCCATTTGCAGTCCTCAGATTCCGGGGAACAAAGTCACACATAAAGGCGATCCGCAGTAGAGTAGGGCAGTGTGTGGAGTGGACATAGCAAGCTCTTTTTCACTCTCCCTGTTCTAAAAATCCATTTTATATATGTATGGTCACCAGATAGGGGATGTATGAGATATTAAACTGAGACAAACAGATTTTTTTTATTGAATACACCTTTATTGCAATCAAATTGTCAAACATACATACTTAGTATTGAGATACAGCGCAGGCCACGAGACAGCACAATAAATAATCACAATCGTCTTTCATAGCATGGTATTGTTATGTAAAGCATAGGCTAACCTACACTATACATCACAATTCATGCTACACTAGCATTTCTATTCAATCACAAATGAACACATACCATTCAACAAAGTATTTAGACCAGAGATCTCAAACTCGTGGCCCTACAGCTGTTGTAGAACTACAACTTCCATCATGCCAGGAGAGCCTACAGCTATTGGGGCATGCTGGGAGTTGTAGTTTTGCAACAGCTGGAAGGCCACGAGTTTGAGATCCCTGAGTTAGACCGTCATGATGGGTGGGGGGATCACATGCCCAAAGCTTTATTGAAAGGATAGACACCAAAGGGGGGAGAGGGGTTTAGTCTTCTTCTTCGTCGTCGAAGTCCAATATATTGTAATCCCGCAGCAGGCTGTGGATAGCAGTCCAGGACGGACATGCTCTCCCTCCTGGGGATAAGCCAGTTCCTGGTAAGAAAAGGTACATGTTTCTGCCCAATGAGACAAATAGATTTTTTTCTATTGAAAAATGCTATTATTACAGCCTTACCATTACATTTTTACATACATGGTACTGTGACACAGCGTAGGCTGTGGGGCAGCACCCGATAAATTCTCACTGTCACCATTCTGAGTACACAGCACATTATACAGTACAGCCTAGCCTACACTATACAACATACTGCATGCTACTCTAACATTGTTATATACAACCAAACAAAGAAGGGAACCGTTACCCACAACAGCTACAGGCCTTGAATGAAGGGGAGGGGGGTGTTTCACAGGCCCGAGGCTTTATTGAAGGATGGACACACAGGGAGAAAGGGCTGGAAGTCGAGGGTTTTAATCCTCTTCTTTGTTGTCGGCGGTCCAGCGGGTCCCAGATGTTATAGTCCCTTAGCAGACTATGAATTAGCCTGTGACGGTCCTGGACGGACATAGTCTATCTCCGGAGCATGAGGCGATTCCTGGGAGGAGAAGGAAGAAGAAAAAAAAAGCATTGTTAACTGTGATGTCAGGCCCCATTGTTCAGTGTTCCGTCAGGGCCCCTTGTGATGTCATCCTGTGAACAGCCGCTGACTAGCCCCTTGTGACACACCGCATTATTCCGTCCATTGTCCACAGAGGAGGCCTGGATGCTGACACATAGAAACTGCTGGACAACTTTATCGCCCCCAAATCCAGTTCAGAAGCTCCAGAAGAGGGAGACACAGGCTGACTTCAGGAATGGAAAGGAGCCTCTTCTGGGACCACCATCATCACAGAATTGATGGACAACTGGAATAAAAACAAACAGAAACAGTGTTGGCTTCTTGCTCCACCTCCTCCACCTGTTCCACCTACACCGTCATGTCCACAGCCTCCTCAACCTCCTACTCCACTTGGACCTCGGCCTCCTGTTTCAAGATTGTTATTTCTTATTTTTATGTATTTTATGTTATTTTAAGTCATTTCCCTATCAACATTTGTTTGCAGGACAATTGTACTGCTTTCACCTACCACTTTTGGATCTTTTTGCAGGCATCTAGCCCTTTCTATGACTTTTTTACAGCCTTTCTCAGCCACAAAGTTCAGGTCCCCACTGATTGCAATAGGTTTCAGTGTTCAGGGTCCAGTTCGGGTCAAGTTCAGTACCTAAACGGAACTTTGAAACAAAGTTCAGTCAAACCCTTCGTACCCGAACATCTACCGGTCCGCTCATCACTATTTGTAAGTCATTGTGGTGTTGTAGAAAACAGCAGCTGTGTCAGCGTCGTGAAGGAAGGTATGATGGACAGAGAAAGTCAGAGATTGTGTAAATGGAGACATGTTTGAGGTTTCTATGAGGGTGGACTAGTTTATGAACTGGAGCAAGAAGATTTTGGTCAGGGGGAAGGGGGTAGTTTGAGAGATTACCATAGATAGGGTTGGGAGCAGAAGCAGGTGAAGTCAAGGTCTAGTGTGTGTCCAGCTCTTTGGGCGGCTGTGGAGGACCATTGTGTGAAGCCAAAGGAGGAAGTTGGAGATAGGAGGGTGGAGGCAGTTGCATGGAATTTGTCAATAGGGATGATGAAATGGCCCACAATGATGAGGATGTTGATGGAGAAGAAGTGTGGAAGTCACGTTATATTCAGCCTGAGTAAAATGTAGTCCTCATGTTGAATACTTCACAGGTTATGGTTCGGATGAGGTGGTGTTTTGTGTGCATATGGTTTTAGTGACATTGCATGCAGTAGTCATGGAAACATTGATAGCTTCTCTATTGTAATTTACAAGCAGAATTTGGCAGCATGACTAAATGCCTTTACTTAACCAGAAAGGATGAAAGTACACTGTATTTAAAGGGCAGGTTCTGAATTTTTCTTTAGAATACTGATACTGTATATAACGTATTATGTTATTATTCTTAATTAAAATGGTCTTTTGAGATTTTAAATGGGTTTTCTGGGCTTTTAATATTGATGACCTGTCCTCAAGATAGGTCATCAATATCACCCGCACCCCTGCCGATCAGCTGTATGAAGGGAAGGCACGCACAGTGTGCATGTGCCATCTCCCTTCTCTCTTCCTGCTTGCTGCTCCTATGCCTATGCAAAGCAGCAGTGAGCAGGAAGAAATACAGGAGATGTCCCTTCATGCAGCTGATCGGCGGGGTTGCCGGGTGTCGGACCCAGCCAATTTGATATTGATGATCTATCCTGAGGATTGTTCATCAATATTAAAAGCCTATAGAACCCTTTTAATACTGATCAGTATCTGACCCCGTCGATCAGCTGTTTGAGAGGTCACCTGTGCTCCTGTGAGCGCTGCTGCCTTCTTGCAGATTACCAAGCGTCATGACGTAAATTTGATAGCGGCTGTGCTTGGTATCACAGCTCAGCCCCATTCACTTCATTGAGCTAAACTGAGCTTAGGCCACATGACCAATGAACATGTTGTCACTGACCTAGCAAAAGCAGTGAGAAGGCTGCAGCGCTACTGCGAGCACCACTGCCTTCTCAAAGAGCTGATCGGCGGAGGTCTCGGGTGTTGGTTCCCACCTATCTGACAGATGGATCTCCGTACAGCATTAAAACAAAGTTTTGAATGAGGAGACTTCGGATCTAGTATCCGAAGCTCGCGTCGCTCATCCCTAATACCAACCTTCTGGGAGAGAGAGAGGAACAGCTGGCACAAGCCTTTCTTCAGCATCAAACCCATCTTCTAGCTGGCAGGAGACTGGAGAAGCCAGCCCAGTGCCCTGCCTATATAGTTTTGCACTTGAATTCCTGTAGTAAAGAAGCACACTGGTTCACTGCAGACCCTGACTCTCTGGGTAAGCACAGCAACTTATCATCCCTTCCAGAGAGCAGCAACACATGGTGTTGGGGTAGCGTTGGGGCCACCCCAAACTTCGCCACTGCAATTTTGTCATGAACAGGATACAATCCAGAGGCAACTGTGCAAGTTACAGTATTATGGATCTAGCCCCAGTGGATCAAGAGATCCAGTGCCAAGTACAGGAGCGCCCCAGCCCGTATCTGAGGAGGAAACAGTAACACATGTGCATAAGCAGGCTGGGGTCAAATATAGAGCTTGGAAACTATAGGTTGGTGAGTTTACGATCTGTCTTGAATAAACTGAAGGTTTTTTATGAAACGCTATCTTGGAGTACCTCAATGAAAATAAGCAAATACGCCATATCAGCATGGCTTCATGAGGAATCGGTCATGTCAAACCAATTTAATCAGTTTCTATGAGAAGGTAAGTTCTAGACTTGACCGCGGCGAATCAATGGATGTCATATATCTGGACTTCTCCAAAGCATTTGACACGGTACCACATAAAAGGTTAGTATATAAAATAAGAATGCTTGGTCTGGGGGGAAATTTCTGTATGTGGGTAAGTAACTGGCTCAGTGATAGAAAACAGAGGGTGGTTATTAACAGCACATAGTCAGATTGGGTCACTGTCACTAGTGGGGTACCACAGGGCTCAGTATTGTATGGACCATCAATACTAGTGGGTTCCACATGAGTCAGTATTGTAAGGGGTCATCATTACCAATGGGGTACCACAGGGGTCAGTATTGGAGGGGTCACTGTCCCTAGCAGAGTACCACAGGGGTCATTATTGGAGGGGTCACTGTCACTAGTGGGGTACCACAGGGGTCAGTATTGGGCCCTATTCTCTCCAATATATTTATTAATGATCTTGAAGAATATCAATTTATGCAGATAACACTAAACTGTGTAAAGTAATTAACAAAAAACAAACAATGCAACATCACTCTGCAAACACAAATAACAAGGTAAATACCACAGTGCCATACTCACTATAGAAAATGAATGCTGCGTTATAAATGTGAGATTTTTGTTAAATACATTTTGTACAAAATTATTTCTTCCTGTCTGCCGGCTTCAAGACAATCTCTTTAAGACGGGAGCCTAGCACTAAATACCACATTCATTGGTGCCATACCAGGCTTTATTAAATTCAAGAAATGCAGACTCCACATGCATGCTAAGCTCACACTGTATTATACCTCTCATGGTGCCACAATGGCCTCCATTAAATTGAGGGGATGCAGGCTCCACATGCTAAGCCCACACTATATTTTACCTCTTTGGTGCAACACTGGCCTCCATTTTGTTCAGGGAATGCAGGTTCCACTAGTATGTTGATCCCACACTGTATTATACCTCGTTTGGTGCCATGCTGACCTCCATTAAATTCAGAGAATGCAGGTTCCACATGCATGCTGAGTCCACTCTGTATTCCACTTCTCCTGGTGCCAAATGGCATCCAATAAATGCAGGGAGAGCAGGCTACAGCTTTATACTTGCACTAATTAAAATCAGCCTATGGGGCGGACAGGTTAGAAGTGCACAACCAATGGAGTCAGCTACACCTCCAATACAAACTGCAAAGAAAATAAAATTGCAGCCTCAGGGTAAGGAGGGGGAAGGGGGGGGGGGTGAATCTACGATCAAGATATACGACAATATAATCTGTCTTTTCTGTTAAGACATGTCATTGATTGGGTCCGCCAATCAAGCCATCACTCAGATTATGAACTGGAGAAAAACTTTTGTTTCCTTTGGGACTCTTGAACTTTGCTGCATACGGGGATGCGGGCTCTGCCCCTGTGGTTTAGGATTCCAGCATAATGGAAACCGTATGGATCTGTTATGCAGGCCATAGACTTCTATTATGACGGAATGAATAACTGAATGCCTCTAAGGGCATTCCGTCATAGAATTGCGTTATGGTCCGAGGTAATGGAATCCAGTTTATACCACAACCCAAACCAAAAACGAACTTCAAAATATGAAATTTGCTCATCCCTAGTTACCATCCCCTCTTGAAAGCAGCAAAATGTGGTGACACCTCGGTGGTGTCCAGGGGACCCAGAATAACGTTGGGTCACACCAAACCCGGCCACTGCATATAGTTTTTAGGATCTTTGATGTTCCAGCCAAGGCAGCACATTTACTGGGTACACACAATACTGTACTGCTTTTAATCACACCGTTTCAGAAATATTGTACATAGTAATTAAGCAGCAATTTCTTAGCTTTCAAAATATATTTTAAGCCTCTGTTAAGTTAAATTTGGAAAGAAAAACAATTTTGCATGTTCTGAGTGGTGGGTTTGTCAGTATACAGTTAGGATGCATTCCTTCTTGAAAGCAGAATTACAGCACAATTTGGCTTCCATATACATTGTAGAGGTTTGCTGCCAACTAATCCATTAAGAAAATTATTTTCTTTGGTCTTGCCAGTGCTTAACAAGCAATTCAAGTAAATGATTGACCGAATGTTAATGACATAATGGAAATGTATTCAGCTTTAAGTAGGGACGTTCATTTCTTCTAGAATCTTATACAGTATTTAATAAGAAGCCCTAACTGACTTTTTCAAGTGAGGGAGCCTAAAACCATGGAAGACATTGAATTAGTGTCAACTATTGAAACACACTTTAACAATTTACAAATTATAACATGAACATCACACATTTAGGAATTTTCCGTGAGTAAAATATTGATGGCTTATTTTCAGGATAGATCATCAATATCTGATCAGCCTATTTTCAGGATAGGTCATCAATATCTGGTCAGCGTGGGTCCCAGGGATGCACCTAGCCTTTCTGCTGCCTAGGGTGAAAATTGAAACAGAGACCCATTCCCCCCCAAAAAAAACAAATTCTTAACCTAACCCCTTCCCTCCAGCACTACTGTTAAAGACATATTTAGAATATATTTCATACAGCAAAAGCCCGGGAAGAAAGCGGTCACCTGACCTAGTGGGCAGGGCTTGCTCTGATTGGCTCAGGCTCGGTAAGCCAGTGACGCATCACTTCTTCTGCGACTGCTGAGACGAGCAGAAGCACTGTGTGTGAAGTTCTGAGACTCTGAGACCTATTTTGTGAAAATTGGGGTGTAATTGCTCTGGGAATCCATATTACACATATCAGGGATACTGCAGGACAAGTGCAGGGCCAGTTCAGGGCTAGTAATTAATCAGGCAGGGAGAGAGAGACAGGGAGAGATAGGGAGAGACAAGGAGATACAAGGACAAAGACCAGCTGCAGGGCCACAGAGTAAATTAAAAAATGTCTGGAATGGATAAGCAAAAGGGGTCCAGTTCCAGCCAGACCTTGAGCTCTAAAAAAAAAAAAAAAAGAGAATGTGGCACAGGGCAGCAGTGCCAAAGGACCTGTAGCCGGAGCATCTACTAGTAGTATTCGCAATACTCACCCTGCTGTATCTCTGCGCGGATCTCATTAAGCTGCTCTGGGCACTTGAACCTCAGATCAGACCATTTCCGCTGGATCTGGCCCGGGGTCCGCACGGTGTCGAAACGATGGCGCAAGCCTCAGATCACCTGCTGGATCACCTTCTTTTTGCTGGTTCGGGTAGCGGTGTGCGCCATTGTAATCCTCCCGGTCCATTATTTCAGCTCTGCAGAGCTAAATGCTGATGATCGCCTGAATGCCATTTGTAAAACTTCGCTCTGCCTCTGAGGAGTGCACGCTGCGGCCTCTCGTGCGTGCGTGCCTGCGTATTACGTAATCGCTAGACTATAGTACGCTGAGGATTTGTACTTAATTTGTACGCTCATGCGTACATGTTCAAAGAGGTTGCGTACCTTTTTTACCTGAACGTTCGTTATTAGTGCGCGAATGTTCGCTAAAAGCCATATAATTGCGTATATTTTGTACGCGAATTCAACGAATCTATTCGTCAAATATACGAATCTTAGGAAAAGTTCGGCAAATGTTCGGCGAATAAAATTTTGCATGATTCGCTCATCTCTAATTAGGATGCATTTGTGATCTGAAACTGCTGCAGATGAGGGGAAAAATCACTGCAGCAGTTCCAGATGTTGTTCTTCTTTTCTTCTGTTCTTCTTTGGAGTGGAGAAGCACTGATTTGCTGTGGTGGTGCACCACAAGTCCCAGCAAGTGAAGCAGCAGGACAGAGAAGCACGGAACCTCTCTGCAGGCAGTCACCAGCTAGAATGGCTGCCTGCAGAGGGGTACTTCCGTTTCCCTCTGCTGCTATAGTGCTGTCATTATCTGGAGCGTGGTTCCAGCCAATCAAATCGCTGGCAGGGTACGCCAAACTCTGATGTCCCCTTCCTAACCCTGAGAGAAACATGGGCTGACTTACTCAGCACCAATCACCCTCGTCTGAACCCCTTGCAGCACCATAAATGGTTAACAACGCTGCCGGAGCTGCGTTAGACCGGTCTTCATTGACTGGCAAATTGCACTCATCATGGCTGCAGGGGGCAAAAAAAGTACTATGAGCCTTTAGTTACGCTGGGTTCACATCACATTTGTCCCACCCATTTAACGTATGCAAAAAAACATATAAGTTAAACGGATGCCTCAGCCTCATACCATAAGTGGCATCCGTTCACCATAGAGTTCCATTGTAAAATATTTATATATATACTTTTTTTTACCAGACTCCAGGATACAAGAACGTGGTGTGCTGTCTTTTTTGTATCCTTTTTTTTCTAACATATACATCAAATGGAGGTATGAACCCAGCCTAAGATGGATGCCTGCCGAGCCTCATCGTGCGGTGAGTTTTAATTGGGAGTATCATGAGGGGAATCGAGGAGTCTGAAATTTCAGGTTATTGAGGTCGTCCGTCCCTCCCCTAGAGGAGGGGATTGGAACAGGAGAGTCCTTCAAAAGGAGGCCTAGTGGATTTACAGACTACGTACTGTGAATCCGCTGTGCCTAAATGAGGGCCTGTCTTTTGCTTGTTTTATCTGAACCTTTTTTGCAAGTGTTCAATTGTGGATTATAAGAATATATGCAGGATCATAGGAAAATGATATCATGATATCATCAGGCCGAGAAAGGCTTTGGATTATTATTTAGCATTTTTAACAAGGAGGATTACTGCTGTTTTTGAACGCATTGGTGTTATGACCACCTTGTATACGTTTATGGGATCCCTTATATAGGTCACACATCACCCCTACCTTAATTATTAAATAAAAATAATTTCAACCGTAATTTGGATTTATCTGTTACTTTCCAAACCACTTACTGTAACTTCATTAAGAAGGAATAAAGTCATCAAATGTTTTTGTACAAGTTTACAAGATTATAGAATAAATAGATTTTATATTGAGTGTTATTTGTAAACTAAATGCAACACGTTGCACCAACATTTACCCGATGTGGTGTGATGGTGTATGAGTGCTATAATGGCTCTATAGGTGGACAACTATCCAGCTCACTATGGCACTTGTTGAAAGTATTTTAAACTGTGTAATCTTCAGGTTCTATTGACTAATATTACAGTTTACTTCAAGATCAGAAACTACTCCATGTGCCAAAAGACAAGAGGCAACATGTATTATATATTTAGATCTGAACTGCAAATTTAGATGTGATCTGTAAAATAATGTGACATAATTTAAATAGATCAAGGTAGACATGTTATGATTTTATGCATAATTACCATAATAGAGATTAACCCCTTACAGAGAGTCTTTCAGTTCCATTCTGCTGCTAAAAGTAATTCCAGTGCAGAGCAGGCTAGTATTCCTTTGTGTTAACCAATGGAGGTTCGATTGCAGAGAAAATTACATTTTGTCAATTATGTCAATGATCTGGTGAATGCTTGGGCTGTCCTCATTGTTATGGAGGTGGGTGTAGAACCATTGTGTCAACCAACAGATTTGGCTTTGGGCTATTCCTAAGAGTGTTAACCTGCCAGTCCCCTGATTTTCACCCTTTATCCCCTGTACAGGGATCTGGTCCGTGATGCAGGGGAAACACCAGACTGCTACCTCCTGATGTAGTCTCTGTGTGATTGACAGCTGACCCATGGAGGTCAGAGACACCAGTGCAAAGCACTAAGGTGTCAGGTAGAACCGTAGTCAAGGACAGGCCAAGGCCAAGAGTATGGGCAATCCGATAAACAGTCTGAGATCAGGGCATGCAGTGAAGGGTCAATACATAGGTTGGGCACAGGTCAGGTCAGGGAGAGAAGGGTCAAGATACAGAAGATGGACAAAAGTTTATGTACAGGCAGAAAAACGAATACAGCACACCTTTTGCGGGAAGGAACCTATTACTGAGGCACTGCCCCATGGGGGAAGGGAAGGTGGCTTTAGTACCCATAGGTGACCAGCCATTGGCTGGTGTGAATTGGGAAACTGACCCTTTAAGAGTGGAGGATGTGCGCATGCCTGCCCTATGGGCAGAGGAAAGAGGCCTTGCTAGAGAAGATACAGGAGAATCCAGTGGTTGGCCCCTCCGCAAGGGAGCAGAGGAAGCTCAGTTGGTCCAGGCCAATGAAGATGGAGAAGAATGGTGAGTGAAGCAGTGCTCATGCCCGTCCCGGGAGAGCGGAACAGCAATGGGCACAGGCCGCAAATATAACATTTAATAAAGCTCCATTACTCCCCAATGTCACTCAGCTCTGCAGTAAAGTCTCTAGCATGTGCAGTGAGAGAGCAGGATTTTACATGTGCAGTACTTTCCCTTCTGTGGGCACTGGCATCATTAACAGCAATGTACATGCACAAACTCCTAGCTGGCATAGACATCCTGACATGCAGCAAAATTATTAGGTGGGGTGTGCCTTTTATGCCAGCATATTTTTATTAAAGGGGTTGTGAAAGAATGGTTTCTTTTTTCAACCCCCCACCCCACTTGGCCGCTCCTGTAAAGGAAAAATTACTTACCTGCTTCCCAGCATCGGCTCCTCGCTCCTTCTCCTCCAGGCTTTCAATGCTGTGTTTGGCTCCATCGATGTCAATATCCAGTTTGACATCACCTCAGCCAATCACTGGCCGCTGCAGTGACTGGATCCCCTTATATCATGACAAATGGTCACATGACGCAAGGGGGGCCGGTCTCAGCTGTGGCCAATGATTGTCTGCAGTGATCTCAAACCGGATGTTGGTGGTGGCAGCGAGGGAGCCCAATGGAACATCGCAACCCTGGAGGAGGACAGCCATTTTCAGATCTCTCCAACTTGATTGGGTTCCAAATGCACAGAGCTTTCCCTATAACCAACAAAGAGGTACAGAAACTCTAACTATTTAAAGAAAGGGTAACTAATCAAAAATCCCTCCCTAAATTAACAAGGCTAAACAAGAAAAGCAGAATCAGCTGTAGGGCAGTTGCATTGTAACTCAAATAATGTTAGTAGAAAGACAAGGATGAGCCAGCAAGGAATTCCCTGTTGCTCAGATAAATAGGATATAATAGAGCTGTAAGCAACTTTTATGCAAAAATCAGAGTTGCTATATCAGTTTTATACATACCTAATTTTGTGGCATTTTTGGTTGCATATTTTTTTATCCTAATTTTTTTCTTTTTATTAATGACAGAGGAGCATGGAAACGCAGAGATTACAATAGAACAGAGCTCAATAGCTCCAGCGAAAGCATACATATATAAAGAAATAGTCATGACATACAATATTATGTACCATAATACATGGTAATAAAATAAAACAAACAAACCGCATATTTTTGACATGCATCTTTTTCAGGATTTTTTTAATATAGAGAGGTCTATGGAAAAAAACTTGAAAAAACACCATATCCAAAGCATCCTGAGATTTAACACACTATGAGTAAAGAAAAATGCAGCAACAAAATGTTTGTATGTTTGTACCTTATTTCATAATTCCAAGTTTTGAGACTGAAACCAAATTTGGTCTTCATATGGTCTTCACTGCTTTTATCTTTTATTTTTTACTTTTCTTGACATATTCCTCAACTTTATGGAAAGACACGACAGCTAGCATCTGGAGTTGGCAATTTTTTCATAAAACTACCACCAAAAATGCTGTAAAAATGGGTATAAAAAGGCCACAAAAGCTACAGATATGTGTGAAACCATTTTTAAAGTTAAAGGGTTTATACAGTTTTTAAAAACTGATGATCTATCCTCTGGATAGATCATCAGCATCTGGTCGGCGGGGGTCCGACACCCGGGGCCCCCGCCGATCAGCTGTTTGAGAAGGCAGTGGCGCTGCAGGGGCGCCGCGGCCTTCTCTGTGTTTACCGCAGGCCCAGTGACGTCACAACTAGTATCACTGGCCTGGGCGGGGCTAAGCTCTGTTCACTTGAATGGAGCTTAGCCCCGCCCAGGCCAGTGATCCTAGTCGTGACGTCACTGGTCCTGCTGTAAACACAGAGAAGGCCGCGGCGCTCCTGCCTTCTCAAACAGCTGATCGGCGGGGGCCCCGGGTGTCGGACCCCCGCCGATCAGAAAAAAACAAATAACTGCAGAACAAATCAAAAAACTGCAGAACCCCTTTAAGGTCTGACAGTGCAGTCTTAGCAGAGCTTTTAGTTTCTTTCTCTCCTTGCAAATTCCTCCCAAATTCCTCCCTTGCATTTGAACAAGCTGTTATATTTCAGCACATTTTTAGCATTTCTCTTCCATTATTTCCTTTGATTAAAGGGGTTGTCCCACGAAAAATATTCTACAGTTTTCAAACCAGCCCCTGGATCTGAATACTTTTGTAATTGCATGTCATTAAAAATTTTGTATAGCTACTGAGTTATTCAATAAAATGTATCTGTATCGTGCCACTTAATTTCTTATTTCTTTGACCTATTCACTGAGCAGGCCGCACATGCTCAGTTTGAACTTTTAACTGTCTCCTGAACTGTGATAGGAGGAGCTGAGACACGCCTCCTGAGCTGCAGCAGAAAAGACACTCCCCTTGAGCTGTCAGCTTGATATAGATCTAGCAGAGCAATGACTGTGGAGATCTCTGGATCCGTGTGAGGTACAGGGCTGGTTACAGCTTTGTTAAAAAGAGGTTGTCATGTAATATATGATGTATGATTTTCATTTTTTACATTATTCGTGGGACAACCCCTTTAAGTCATTAAATGGATGCAATGTAATAACTGCTGCAAAAAAATGTTATTAATAAAACTGAAATTGGGTGGCCAGATCTACCATTGACATAAGCTTCTGCTCTCTCTGCAATTGCCAGACCCTCTGCACTTTGATTGACAGGACCAGGCAATGTAAATGTCATCATGTCTGGCTCTGACTTCTCCTAAAGTCAATCAAAGTGCAGCAGTTGTACAGAGAGCAGAGCCACTAGGAGTAACGGTAACGCCCCCATTGCTCCTACAGCTTTATTTGCATATGTTAAAACATCATCTTTCTCAGTAATGCGGACACATAGGAACATGGGACCAACACAGATGTCTTCAGCTGCCAAGTGCACATGTAACAGGTCAGCCAGTGTCATAGGTACAAATCTGCTGGCAGATGTCCTTTAAAATTAATCAAAAAGTAATATGTACTCAACAAAACTATAGCGTGTTCCACAAAAACAAGTTCCTGTAAGGCTATGTCGAAAGAGGAATAAAAATATTTTGGCTCTGGGAATGATTATTTCTGCAGGTCAATATCATTATGGAGATAACAAATTACTCCATCTCTCTATGGGACTGCAGGAAATAGATGAGCGCTGTACTCCATTATTTTACATGCTTGTTCCATCAGGATAGGAACCTAGCATCCCCATTCTCAGGACTGGTGGGTTTCCTAGCAGTTGGCCCTCCATCGATCAATTAGTTATCCCCTATCCTGTAGACAGGTGATAACTTTCATACTTGACACAACCCAATAAAGGCATGTACTATAAGAGCTGAGCTGATGATGAAGAAATAAGTAGACATCTTTTTTCCTAAAGGCAGAGGTGCTCCTTCTGTAAATTTGTCTCAGGTGGCACCTCAGGCTAGGTTCACATCCGTGACACACTTTCTCTTCTGGTTTAAGAACAGAATTTTTATTTTTTAAAGTGTCAGGTCTGTCATATGACAGACATCGATGGCACTCGGCATAAAAGGGTCTGTGTGGTTTCTATTATGGTGTCCGTCAATCCGCCAGATAAAATAGTACAGCACGCAGCAGTATTTTGTCCAGCATTCTTGCTGGAATAAAAAATGTAGGTTCCTAATGGAATCTCTGCCACAGATATGAACCTAGCCTTTCGGCAGAAATGTAGCATGCTGTGTATGTCATGTAATAGAGCGTTCCTGCGGCATAGGTTATTTTCTTCTGTGCCAATCTGATATCAGTACAGGAAGAGGAACACACATGTGACTGTTACTGATGTACCGTATGTGACTTCATGGCTGCTGACAGTGCAGGAGGAAAATGTAGGAAGGTAGAACAGCGTGTGAGTTGTACTTACCTTGATGCTGGCTCTGAGGCTACTGTAATGCTTGGTGTGACTACTATGAGGCTGGCTCTAGAGGGACTACAGTGAAGCTGAACTGGAGAATGAGAGTTTTTGCCTCATTTCTTGAAGTTTTTCTTTTTTTTTTTAACTTTTGTAATGTAATGTACATAGGAAATTACACCAAACCTCTCATACAGTTGCAACTGTAGCAACAATTAAATGCAAACATTAGTCATTAGTGCATCAGTCTTATTGAATTGAACTTTAAAGTCCTAGACACACTAGGCGAAGGTTGTCCCAACCTGCCGATTTTGATGGGACTGGCTGACCAGCTAATGTGTATAGGAGGGTCCTGAATCTCTCACATCGTTCTGGAGGAACTTTGGCCCACTCTTCTTTGCAATGTTGTGGGCATTCGTTTAAGCACAGCTCTCTTAAGGTCCTACCACAGCATCTCAATTGGGTTGAGGTCTGGACCTTGACTGGACCATTGCAGCACCCTCTACTTTGGCCTTGTCTGTCCAAAGAACATTGTTCCAGAACCAGTACCAGTCTTATGGTTTGTTCAGATGCAACTTTGCAAAAGTAAGCCCTGCTGCTATATTCTTTTTAGAAAGAAGAGGCTTTCTCCTGACAACCTTTCCAAACAAACCTCACTTGTTCAGTCTTTTTCTAATTGCACTGTCATGAACTTGATAATTTAACATTGTAATTGAGGCCTGTAGAGTCTTAGATGTAGCTCTTGGGTTTTTTGCAGTTTCTTTCTCATCATTGCATGGTCTGACCTTAGGGTCAACTTGCTGGGTCCTCCACTCCTGGAAAGATGGACAATCACCTTGAATGTTTTCCCCTTGGGAATAATTAGAGATGAACGAATCTATTCGCCGCTTCGTAGATTCGTATCGAATCTTGGGATTTTTCAGCTGCGAAGCGAATCCGAATACTAGGTGATTCGCTTCGCTTTTGTACGCATTCGCTACGTAGTGTGTCCTATAAATTATACGCTATTCTACGTATAATTTAGTTACTCTATACGCTGTCGTGTACGAATTCAATTCAGCGATGCAGACTTTTCCCTGGTAGTTACTCTATACGCTGTTGCGTACGAATTCAATTCAGCTTTGCAGACTCCTCTCTGGTAGTTCCACCCCTTTCGCCAGCGTGGGAGGATGACGAGGCAACTCAGGAAATTAAGTTACGCATTTGTGCGCCTCATCCCTTTTTCCCCTTTTTCAGGTTATTTGGGGAGCCCCTTGAAAGAGGGTTTTTTAAGGAACCTTTGCTGCTTTTTTTTTACCCATTTGGATTACAATTTTACCTATGTGGATTACAAATTGCGACTGAGTTTGGGACTCTGCTCCAGTTCTATGACAAGCGTCAGAAGAAAAGAGACTTAAACATGTCCGTGAGCATACTAGGTTGGTGATATTTAAAATTTTTATATTATACCTATAATAATGTATTTGCACTATTTACCATATATATGTCTCGAATATTCGCTCTGCCTCTGAGAAGTGCACGCCGCGGCCTCTCCTCGTACGTGCCTGCGTATTACGTAATCGCTTAGACAGTAGTACGCTGAGATTCGTAAGCTATTTGTACGCTCATGCGTACATCTTCTAAGAAGTTGCGTACATTTTGTAAATGAACGTTCGTTATTAGTGAGCGAATGTTCGCTAATAGCACATAATAACGTATATTTTGTACGCAAATACAACGAATCTATTCGTCGAATATACGAATTTTAAGAAAAGTTCTGCGAATGTTCGGCAAATAATTTTTTGAATGATTCACTCATCTCTAGGAATAATCTTTCTCACTGTAGAATGATGGACTTCTAATTGTATGGAAATGACCTGATAACCCTTCCCACACTGATGGACAGCAATAATTGCTTGCCTAAGATCACTGCCGATGTCTTTCCTCCTTGGCATTATGTAACACATCTGAATGCTCCAGACCAGCAAACTGCCAAAATGGCTCCTTTATAGAGGTCTTCACACTTTCTGATGATCAATTAATCAGGGGCATTTGTTTAGCAGTGCTGGGTTACTACGTACCTACCTTTTTAGTTCCTATGGAAGCAGTACAAGTGTACTTAAAAGGTTTTTCTGAGATTTTTATACTGATGACCTTTCCTCTGGATAGACACCCGGGACTCCCACAGATCAGCTGTTTTGAGAAGTCACCTGCACTCCTGTGAGAGCCGCTGCCTTCTCGCAGCTTACCGAGCACAGCGCCGTACATTGTATAGTGGCTGTGCTTGGTATTACAACTCAGCCCCACTCACATGAATGGGGCTGAGCTGCGTCTAAGTCATGTGATCGATAAACGTGTCGTCACTGGCCTAGGAAATGCAGAGAGAAAGCCGTGGCGCTCACAGGAGTGCTGCTTCCTTCTCAAACAGCTGATCGGTGGGGGTCCTGGGTATTGTAACCCCACCAATCAGAGGATAGGTCATCAATAAAAAAAAATCTCAAAATCTTTTAGTTTTCACAGATTGGAGGCTTGGGCAGAGAAGTGGCAGATGAGGTTTAACACTGACAAATGTAAGGTTATGCACATAGGAAGGAATAATGCAAGTCACCAGTACATACTAAATGGTAAAACACTGGGTAACACTGACATGGAAAAGGACCTAGGAATTTTAGTGAACAGCAAACTAAGCTGTAGAAACCAGTGTCAGACAGCTGCTGCCAAGGCCAATAAGATAATGGGTTGCATCAAAAGGGGCATAGATGCCCATGATGAGAACATAGTCCTGCCACTTTACAAATCACTGGTCAGACCACACATGGAGTACTGTGTACAGTTCTGGGCTCCTGTGAACAAGTCAGACATAGCAGAGCTGGAGAGGGTTCAGAGGAGGACAACTAAAGTAATAACTGGAATGGGTGGACTACAGTACCCAGAAAGATTATCAAAATTAGGGCTATTTACTTTAGAAAAAAGACGATTGAGGGGAGATCTAATAACTATGTATAAATATATCAGAGGTCAGTACAGAGATCTCTCCCATGATCTATTTATCCCCAGGACTGTGACTGTGACGAGGGGACATCCTCTGCATCTGGAGGAAAGAAGGTTTGTACATAAACATAGAAGAGGATTCGTTACGGTAAGAGCAGTGAGACTATGGAACTCTCTGCCTGAGGAGGTGGTGATGGTAAGTTCACTAAAAGAGTTCAAGAAGGGCCTGGATGTATTTTTGGAGGGTAATAATATTACAGGTTATAGCTATTCTGGTATTGAGTTCCGTCGTAGGGGCTCAATACCGGAATAAAACGCTTCAGTTTTGTCCCCATTCATTGTCAATGGGGACAAAACTGAACTGAAGAGAACGGAATGCTCCTAAAAGCATTCCGTTCCGTTCTCTTCAGTCTCCAGACCAGAGAGCAAACCGCAACATGCTGCGGTTTGCTCTCCGGTCTGGGCATCCGCACCAAGACGGATCCGGAATGACCCCCAATGCAAGTCAATGGGGACGGATCTGTTCGGTGTGACACAATAGTAAACGGATCCGTCGTCCATTGACTTTCAATGGAGTTCATGACGGATCCGTCACCATGCACTTACCTGTCCTCGCAGCTCCCTCCTCCCTCCAGCATGGGGCGCTGTGGGGAATCTTCCCATTGTGCGCGCCGCCCTCTGGTGCTGCAGGGAGAGGTCGGGAGCTGCGGGGACAGCTAAGTTTAACCCCCTCCTCCTCAAAATAGTGTATGGTACAGGCGTGGGACTGGAGCGCGATTCTGGACCCACACGTGCACCTGCGGCAGCATGGATCCGGCGGGACCCTTCACCCACCGGATCCGTGCTGCCGCTTGTGTGAAAGTGGCCTAACAGCCCGAACTAGATGGACAGATATCTTTTTTCGGCCTTATAAACTATGTTACTATGTTACACACAGCTTTTGCATTATGGACTAGTTTTTGTTAAATAAATAATGGCAATGTGTAATTTGTCAGGTGTTGTAGTTCATCTGAGTTTGCATCAAAAGGAAAAGGATGTTGTGGCACTCAGTGTCTTCAAAAATCAAGCTTTTATTCACCAAACACTGAAATTTTTGAAGACACTGAGTGCCACAGCATCCTTTTCCTTTTGATGTACTTGGGGGCCCAACAGGCTGGAGCCCAACGCTGCAGGCACCACCGCCAAACAGATTACCATTTCTTTCTACTCATCTGAGTTTGCATTCACTTCATATTAAAACCTTCTAAGGACCAGGTTTTTTTTTCCTTATCACGTACAAGCTCAACAAAGTGCACATATACTGTATATGTGTGTATGGGGAGGAGGGGCAGCAAGAATAGCTGTCAGCTGAATGAGTGTATAGCCAATAACTACCTAAGGCATATGGACATGTTTACTTTTACTCGGTTTATTCAGTGTGATGCTATGTAAAATGACAGCATAAGCTTCAGAACCCCGCACATGTACTCTTGTTATCTAATCCGAGCCGTACTATGTGATTAGAGCACCTAAGTAATACTGCCATTAACGAGGTGACAATGCTGGCAATCAGCCCGAATCACAAGTGTAAACTTAAAAAAAAGAACATTTTCTATAATAAAACTAAACTGCAGCACTTAAACAGCATGTGTCTCAGCTTCCTGGTGGTTTAGTATTCCTGAAACTGATGTTTTACACATAGTCAGTGAAATGTACATGTATAATTTATCAGATGTGTAACCTCAGCAGCGCCCTGGCTGATCTCGAGAATGCCCCTTGTAACAAGCGACACTTCACTTCACTTTCTACATGTCATTGTCTAAAATAAAGCCGTGCTCTGAAAATGGTTCTGAGCGAATGTACAGCATATCTAATAGAGTCCTCCTGAGCTATCAAGAACACAGATATTCTCCTGGATTGGAAATACTGATACTACTCTTCTGACTCATAGCAAAAGACAGATGTATTCCATGAAAACACCACTTTGCTTCCAGAAAAGCTACACTACTAAAAAAAACCCAGAAATATATGATACTGTTCATAGAAGTCAGGGGAGAAAATATATTAGGGCTCATTCAGACGGCCGTATGCTATCCGCAAAAATACGGATCCGTTTTTTTGCGGATGTCCGCAAAAAAACGGATAGCATTCCGTTTTTTTGCTGACCCATAGATTTCAATGGGGCTATGTCCTGATTTTCACGGACAAGTATAGGACATGTTTCAGTGTTTTTGCGGAGCTGTGGAAGGGAAAAAAGAGCCCCATAGAAGTGAATGTGGCAGCATCTAATCCGCAAAAAAACGGATCCGTATTTTTGCGGACATCATACGGCCGTCTGAATGAGCCCTTAAAGGGGTTATCAAAGCCCTCTGTTTTTCAAGAGCTAGTTCCACAAAAGGAAAACTGTCTTTCCAGCTCACCCACTCCTGTGGGCTCCCCGTGTCTGTAAGTGGACACTGCGTCAGTTACATTCCATGATCCAGAAATAGAAGGTAAGACCAGCATCAGGTCCAGAGATAAAATCAACTATAATCCTCAAAATGTATGAGACTACGTGTTTCGGACACACAACATCCTTAAAGGGGTTCTCCGAGAATTAAGAAAATGAAAATACTTAAATATTACTTTATTATAAATACATTCCCAAATACCTTTAATTAGTTATTATGACTCGTTTTGTCTAGGAATCAATCATTAGGAGAAATAAAATGGCCGCCGTCCTATTAGTACACACAAAACCTGTCCTAATCATGTAGGTGGACAAGTTACTTCACCACACTGACGTAAAGAGCTGCTTCATTCCCCTCTCTGATCCTCAATACAACTGATCTTTAGCTTAAAGGGGTTGTCCGACATACCCCATAATTTCACCCAGGCAGCCTGCCTGACTAGAGCATCGGAGCATATCATGCTCCGATGCCCTCCTTTGCCCTGTGCTAAATTGCGCAGGGCAAAGGCATTTTGCTCAGTTCCTGTGATGTACCGGGCTCTGCCAGGCGGAGTCTTCCGCTCAGCAGTGAGCCCGGTGACGTCACCAGCACTGATGGGCGGGCTTTAGCGCTGCCCTAGCCAGTAAAACGGCCAGGGCAGCGCTAAAGCTGGCCCATCAGAGCTGGTGACGTCACCGAAGCCTCCGCCCGGCAGTGTGTATTTGTAAACAAAAGAGCCCTCGCTCTGCGCAATCTAGCGCAGGGCAAAGGAGGGCATCTGAGCATGAGATGCTCCGATGCTAACATCAGGCAGGCTGCCTGGGTGAAATTAAGGGTATGTCCGGGTTCAGTTGTGAACCCGAACAACCCTTTTAATGTCTAGAAATGGAGTTCATGAGGAGACCTGAAATGCAGAGCTGAGGGTGGGGAAGAGGCTAATGAGCAGCAGCTCTTGTGTGCAGTCTCCATTACCACAGTCTGTCCTGTCCGTCGTCTCTGTACTTCATGTCTCCTCATGAACTCCAATCCTACAGAGATTCAGCTGAAGATCTTATCAGTTGTATTCAGGATCATAATCCCTGACAAGTTGAAGAGAGAGGAGGATGAGGCAGCACTTTACCTTGTTGTGAAGTAACTTTCCCTTCTGTGTAATTAGGACAGGTTTTGTCTGTACTAATAGGAAGGCGGACATTTTATTTCTCCTAGTGATTGCTTCCTAGACAAAACGAACCATTATAACTAATGAAATGTATTTGGGAATATATTTATAATAAAGTAATAAAGTATTTTCATTTTCTTAATTCATGGAGAACCCCATTAATCATGGCAATCTATGGATCTCCCACTATTAGATATATGTCATATTCACTTAGCTCCTGTCTCTAATGGTTAGCAAAGAATGTCATCTGTGTATTTAACACAGGTCCTCTGATACTGTACCTTAATAATATTGTCATGCAACTGTTATTACATGCACTCTGCCTGGTTGTACAGCAGATTAGTAGTGGAGATGGACTGCAATTCTCTGTAATAATCGAGTGGGCCCGGGAAGGACTATTTCCAATGTGATGCAAAGTAGAAATCCCAGCGGACGCTTGTATATGCTGCAATTATTTCACTTTTATTGTTATATTTATTTATATCCATAAATGGACATGTTTCGGCCCGTCCAGCCTTCCTCAGCGGTTGTCTAGCAGGTGGCGGTGTATCTGGCACAAAGAGATCATTAGATAGAATGGAACTTACCATTGGGCAGAAGTAAGCTAGTCCTGTTTCTTATCAGGGGAGGGGTTGAAGAATGCTATGTGGAGTTGAGAGTTGGAACGAGACGAGACATGGCGCAGTGAGGGGAGCGCGCTTTCACCCCTCTCCTGCATACAATGGAGGATGCCTGCAGCGGACCACATGTACCACAACAACATCCTACACAGGATAAACAAGTGTGCGGATGTGACAAACTATATAACTATATGTTGTTGTGGTACATGTGGTCCGCTGCAGGCATCCTCCATTGTATGCATTTTTGCTGGGGATTACGTTCAGCAGTGGATCACATGTGCAGGATTTGCTCCCCCGGTCATAAATGCGCAACAGCATTTGGGGTTTTTGAGCATTTTCTGCAATTTTAGACCACTTTTTTTTTCTGTGACTGTGTTTGGACATTTATACCTGGAGGTGTGGCAACTCACGGTTGAATGTGCCTTGATTTGACTAATGGGCAACATTCAGGTGCACCTTTGCAGCCTGGGTCACATGACGTCAGGGTTAAGAGGGACTCACAGCCTCCACCCCCCTCCCATCGCATGTGTGATTTCACGCTGGAGGTAACTGGGAGCTGGTTGCTGTGTGTCTGACTTCATGCCCCTATCTGCTATTACCTATACCATAGTAGGGTGAGCGTTAGGTCCCGTGCCACTTGAGATACCTTGACGCGGTGCTCGGGCTCCGGTATGTTCTTGATATAAGAATATATTGGCAAAAGTCTCATTTTAACATCAGTGTTAGGGTTAGCCATATATTGTCAACTGCATTCACCGTTGTCGTGCACCATTTTCTGTGAATTCGAGTAGTAGTTTCACCAGATCCGGAGGTTAGCCATCACAGCTCTAGGTGTAACGGCAACACCTCCATTGCTCCTACAGTCTCATTTGCATATAATAAAACATCATTTTTCTCAGCAATGCGGGCACATATGAACATGGGACTAACACAGATGTCTTCAGCTGCCAAGTGCACATGTAACAGGTCAGCCAGTGTCATAGGTACAAATCTGCGGACAGATGCCCCTTAAGAAAAATAAATCCGATGAAGAGTTGTCATGGTGCCACTTGGTGTTCAAACTGTATAGCAGTGTGTATATCCATCTAATGAACTGTGTGCTGCAGGTCATACATGCTCAGTGGTAACTCTTTTCACAGCCAGGTCTGTGCATAGTGATCCTCCGTTCACTGCAAAGCAGCTAATAGAAAGATATCTCATCCCTACAGAAAATTATTTCTATTAGCTGCAGTGAACGGAGGATCACTGTGCACAGACCTGGCTGTTAGGAGACTTACTAAGCACCTGCGACCAGCAGCATTCAGCTCAGTAGATGCACATTACTAAATACCTTAAACACCAGGTGGCGCCATATTACCAATATATAGTGAAAACCAGATAGAAGCAGCTTGCTGCAAGGTAAATGACTGGGCATGGAGGAAAATCAACTGGAGAACCAGCTTTCTCAATTTGGGTGAGATTTTAATCCAACCCCTAAAATGCCTCCCCATGTGCCTGGCCCCTCACAAAGATTGTACTTACCTGGCTCCCTGGCACCCGTGTCTCTTCTGACGCCCACATGGAATCTCCCTGTCGCATGGATGAAAACATGGTAGCCAAAAGCAGGCTATGATGGGAATGAGCCTCCCTAGCATCAGCAGCGATTGGCTGACAACCCCCATCCCCCCCCACCACGACGCCGGATGTTTTCAGCCACATGACGGGCAGATACAGTGGCGGCTGTGCGGGTGTCAGAAGCGACGTGGGTGCTAGGGCGCCAGCTAAGTACAACTCGTGTGAGGTTATCTAGCCTGATGAGAATCAATGACTCTTCTTCCGAGGTCTTAAGAAATCTCAGGGGCTCCACAGGGGGTCCAACAGCTGGTACCGCCACCAATCAGCTGTTTGACAAGACTATGGTGCTCCAGTGAGGTCTGCAGCCTCCTCACAGCTTACCAGGCATAGCGCCCTACATCATATGGTGGTTATGCTTGGTTTTGCAGCCCAGGCTCATTCCCTTGAATGGGACTGAGCTATACAATAGTTATGAGACCAATGAATGTGACATCACTGGCCTAGGAAGAGTCCAGTGCTCACTCTGCTGAGACCAGATACTGATGACCTATCCTGAGCATAGGACATACATATTCTTATGCCAGAAAACCCCTTTACCATATCTCCCTCAAAAGTGCCTAGAGCTGCATCATGCCATGCTTTAAAAGGGTTGTCCAATGAAAAATATTCTACAGTTTTCAAACCAGCACCTGGATACTTGTGTAATTGTATATAATTAAAAATCTAGCATAGTCTCTGAGTTATTCAATAAAATGAATCTGTATAATGCCACCTGCTGCTTGTTTTTTTTCTTATTTCTTTGACCTGCTCACTGAGAAGGCTGCACATGCTCAGTTTCATCCTTTAGCTGCCTCCTGAGCTGTGATAGGCAGAGCATGGACACACCCCCTTAGCTCCAGCAGAAAAGACACTCCCCAGAGCAATGCATGGGGAGATCTCTGGATCCATGTGAGGTACAGGGCTGGTTCTAGCCCTGTTATAAAGAGATTGTCCTATATGATGTCTGATTATCTTTTACTTTAGTCATGAGATAACCCCTTTAAAGCAGTTTTTGTCTTTTTTGGCACGAATAACCCTAAACACTGTCACATTTCAGTCACATCCCCTTTTCGGACAGTCCATAAAAAGTGTCTAAATCACTCAATAAACTTGGTGGGAAGCTATATTAGTAAATTACTGCTTTGTGTGCACAACAAGAGGGGCAATCTCCGTCAATGGAAGCACCGACCAATCAGATTCCAGCTTTCATTCTCCTAATGTAGATTAGAAAATGAAATAAGTAATTTGATTGGCTGATGTGCCCTCAGCTGCCATTCCCGCCTACATTAGTTTTCATAAATGAGCCTGGTATGATGACATTAGAAACAGTGCCGCCTAAGGACGCCGGTCACACGGCACGCCAGTAATGGAGGAGTGAGGCACAATAACATATTAATGGATGTTAAAACCGCACTGTATTCAGCTGTCACTGCCCTGCTCTGTGACTACTACTGGCCGCGATTCAGAAGCCGAGCGCGCCCGACCATGACCAATACAGGGTGACCAGCAATGAGACGGCTGTGTTTTGTGGATGAAAACATACTTTACTAATCTTAGTCACACATTAATATAAAAACGTATTCAGATATTACTTTATATCGCCACAACGCGGCTAATTCAGGTTTTTTAAATTTCCCTTCCTTATTGTCTCTGCCGTTCGTACCCCCCTTTCGTGTAATGGTACGCTCCGAGCAGGGAGCGGGCGGCCAGGCAGCTCAGAGCTCAGTAGTGCTTGGAGCAGCCGGGAGGAGGACGTGCGCCGGGTGCTGTCTGGTGGGGTCGGGGGTAGTAGTCTACACATGTGAATACACAGAGAGAGGGGCATTTGGGAGACGAATATTTGCCCCCTGGCTGGGCTGGAGGAGCTGAATCCTGATGGACTGCGGAGGGCTGGCTGTGCTGAAAGCCTTGAAGTGACAGTGACAACATCCAGATCTCCGGCCCTGCTCATCTGGTACTGCTAAGTCCCCCCATTGCCATCTGTGAGATCATGTGTGTTCATTCATACGCCCCTGTCTTTCATTCATACTTCTTCGTAGCTGATGCCGACCACGGGCGTAACTATTTCCCATCCGATTCAATGGCTAGCGATCATCGCTGCGTCTCGGATCACTTGATGAACTTACTGTGCTTTATGCTTATATCTGATCATTCATTATATTAAAATTGATTGCGGTTAATTGTTTGCGGGATTTTTGATCCGAAAAATACCAGATCATGTTATGTCGTGGTCCGCTTTACTAATAGCCCACCTCCCAAGTGCTTAGCACCCCTCCATATATCGTGCAGGGTGCAGACCTTGTGTGATCGCTCATTAACCCCTCCCCCCCCACAATGGACTGTCACCTGGTCACACAATGACCCCCATCCTCCAGCGTTTCCTGTCATACCGCTCTAATCTCTTGTCATTTCCCCCGGCCCCTCAAGAGCCCTTTAAATCGCGCTGTGCTGTAGTCACATCTTACATCTGCCACCCTCTGAGCGGCAGCTCCCAATTACCTCATTTCTAGATCAGACGCTGATGTTGTGCCATCTTTTCCCCTCCCTTTTCAGCGATACCTTGTAATTATGTTGTTTTTTTATTGTATTTTTATCATGCCGTTAAACGTACTGGTTACTGTCGTCTTCTATTGACTTCTATTCGCTCTGCTCGGCAGGTAGCTGACCCCCGTTACCGCTTTATGTCCTCTATGGATAGTATACCTGTCGTCTTATATTTACGTAATTGTTTTGATGTCCTTTTTTTTTTTTCAGGTTAGCGCTGAGCCTTGCAAGGTCTGAGGGGCAGCATCATCACCACCATCATCAACATGTCCACCGTCCAGACCACCGTGGCCGACCTACGGACTAGGGCGGGGGGTAAGTACCGTAAAGAGTATTATTTCACTTACCGTATAGTGTTGTACAGATGACACAGGTCAGACAGTAAATTTCACTTCTCCTTTAGGCTACCTGCACACTGCAGAAAAACCGCAGCATAGTGCAGTACCAGCAAAGTGTATGAGAATAGACAAATCTCATGTTCACTTGGCGGATTTCTTCTACGTGGAAATTGACTGCACCGATTTCCAAATCCGCAGCCTGTCAATTGTGTGGTTTTAGCTGCGGATTTCACCCATTTCCAATGAAGAGTGAAATCTGCTGCAAATCCGCACAGAAAACTGCTATTAGAAATTGCTGTTTAGTTGCAGAAATCGGCACAGATCTTCTGCACGTTCACCCGCACCCACGTGCAGGTACCGTTACAGAGGCGCCATATGTGAAACCACCAATATGTCACTATGAGCGGTGCCAAATTTTTTCTGCTGCGCCCCTAATGACTTGAATACATCAGGTGCAGCAGGGCTAAGTATGTCAGTTTGCACAGCGACATATTGGTGGTTTTTCCACTCTGCTGTGTGTCTCTGCCTGACCTGTGTCTACTTAAAGGGGTTCTGCAGTTCTCTAAAACTGATGATCTATCCTCTGGATAGATCATCAGCATCTGATCGGCGGCGGTCAGACACCCGGGACCCCCGCCGATCAGCTGTTTGAGAAGGCAGCGGCGCTGCAGGAGCACCGCGGCCCTCTCTGTGTTTACCGCAGGACCAGTGACGTCACGACTAGGATCACTGGCCTGGGCGGGGCTAAGCTCCATTCAAGTGAACAGAGTTTAGCCGCGCCCAGGCCAGTGATAGTAGTCGTGACGTCACTGGGCCTGCGGTAAACACAGAAAAGGCTGCGGCGCTCCTGGAGCGCCGCTGCCTTCTCAAACAGATAATCGGCGGGTCCCGGGTGTCTGACCGCCGCCGATCAGATGCTGATGATCTATCCAGAGGATAGATCATAAGTTTTACAGAACTGCAGAACCCCTTTAATTCTACTGACATACTGCTGTCAGTAAAATTCTGTAGAAGTAAAGTCACGCAGAGACACACAGCATCCTGCAAAATGAGCATCGTGCTCACACATGAAGCGTGATTTCTGCAGAGGACACGCTTCTCTCAAATACTATGAGTAAGACGTTTGACACGCTCGTCTTCCGCATGGCATCCCCTGGCCTGACCTCCCGGCACTGACGGGGTCACATAGCATTATATTGATTTATGATGCTATGTAACCCTTACAGTTCTGGAATGTGTTGGATAACGCTAACATAATGCTGTCAGTGTTATCCAATACATTCCAGAGCTCTAAGGGTTACATACATCATAAATCAGTATGTGACCCTGTCAGTGCCGGAAGTTCAGGCCAGGGGATGCAATGCGAAAGACGTGTGTGTCAAACGCTCGTCTGCAAGGGGCCTAAGGGCTCATGCACTCTGAACGTTATTTCTTTCCGTGTCCGTTCCGTTTCTTTGCGGACCGTATGCAGAACTATTCATTTCAATGGGTCCGCAAAAAAAAAAACTGAAGTTACTCCGTATGCTTTCCGTTTATGTATGTCCGTATTTCCGTTCTGCAAAAAAATAGAACATGTCCTATTATTGTCCACATTACGGACAAGGATAGTCCTGTTCTATTAGGGGCTGGCTGGCCTCGGCGTATCTAAGAATTCCGTTCTGGATTACGCTATATAACTTATGGTCCGTGGTAGCAGAATCCATAACGGAATTCTTAGATACGCAGAACCTGAAACAGAAGTTTGCTCAATACTTCACAAGTACCATCTAAGGGTGCCTGCACATGTTCCGTATTTGTATGCGGAAAATCCACAGCACATAAATCTGCACTATATATGACAGTTTTGGTGCGGATTTTCTGTTTAACAACCCCATTGAAGTCTGTGGGGGAAACTCCTCTACTTAAAGGGGTTGTGTGGGTTCAGAGCTGAACCCGGACATACCCTTAATTTTAATTGGAGCATTTGATGCTCCGATGCTCTCCTTTGCTCTGCGCAAAATTGGCTCTGCCAGGTGGAGGCTTCCGCCCAGCAGAGAGCCCGGTGATGTCAGCCAGTAAAACGGCTAGGACAGCACTAAAGCCGGCCCATTAGAGCCAGTGACGTCACTGAACACACTACTGGGCTGTAGCCTCCGCCCGGCAGTCTGTTATTGTAGACAAAAGAGCCCTTGCCCTGCGCGATCCAGCGCAGGGCAAGGGAGTGCATCAGAGCATGAAATGCTCCGATGCTGTTGTCAGGCAGGCTGCCTGGGAGAAATCCTGGGTATGTCTGGCTCAACC
Organism: Rhinella marina; assembly: GCA_900303285.1. Lineage (NCBI taxonomy): Eukaryota > Metazoa > Chordata > Amphibia > Anura > Bufonidae > Rhinella > Rhinella marina. The sequence goes on from ONZH01007500.1 coordinate 69,333, forward strand.
CCTTTAAGGTCCTGAATCCCACAAACAATGGACATGCTGCAGATATTAAAGTCCACACAACAGGTCAATTTCCTTACAGAAGAAAAAATCTAAGTGTATAGATTTGTCAGACCTCATTCGCTTTGCTGGTACTGTATTATGCTGCAGTTTTTCTGCACGAAAATACGCGCGCAAAAACTCTGTAATCTGCAATGTGTGCAGGTGGCCTAAGTATATGAGATTTTCAAAATCTCATGTACACAGTGCAGAAAATGACCCGCGGTGTGAATTTTGAAATCTGCAGCATGTCAGCTGTGTGTTTTTACAGAGGGTGAGATGGGGGTCAAAGGGGCATTAAAATCTGCAACAAAATCCACAAGTATCGTGCAGATGTGATGTGAAAACTGCATGCAGCAGAGCTGTCATAAGTTTATGACTAAGGCTACTTTCACACCAGCGGCAGCCTTCTCCAGCGGGCTGTTCCGGTGGGTGAACAGTCTGCCGGATCCATCCGTTCCCGGCACTGAACGGGGTCACATAGCATTATATTGATTTATGATGCTCTTTAACCCTTACAGTTCTGGAATGTGTTGGATAACATTGTCAGCATTATGTTAGCATTATCCAACACATTCCAGAACTGTAAGGGTTACATAGCATCATAAATCAGTATAATGCTATGTAACCCCCGTTCAGTGCTGGGAGTTCAGTACACTGCACACAATGTGGGAGACGTCCGAGTCTCACGCTCGTGTGAAAGGGGCCTTAGGCGGTATAACAGAATTAGGACTGGTGCAGAGCACGGCTATAGGGATTCGTATTGACGTCTATGTACTTCATGTTTTACACTTGCTGCGGGATGATGGGTATGTAGTAGTCTTCCTGCTGCCTTCCTTGTATCCTATGACACTTGAGATTCCTCTGTAGTTGGTGAATCCCCGGGGCTGGCGCTCCTTATCTCTCCTCCTGCTGACTCCACGTTCAATGATTGCTATTTGATACTGCAGTGTATCGCCACGTTGTCTGACTGAGCATTTAACACAGCGTGATATAATAAGAGGGAGGTTTTTCTGAAGCCTGGGAGGCTTAAAGGGTCCTCTGTAGTTATAAGGAGGGCTGCCAGAACCTCGCTGGGAATGTCCAAGGTACACTGGGGAAGATTTATCAAAACTAGTGCAGGAAAAGCAGAGAACAGATACCAGCGCTGGGAAGATGAAAACTGCTAGGGGTCACTGTCCCCAAAACTGACCTCCTGTACTCTTATCAAGGGGGAGATTTGTTATTGTGGATGTAGTGACGGGGGACGTCCATGGCACTTTTGGAGTTCATTCACCTCTTAGGCTTTCCACGACCAGCTGTGTAGCCGTGCATCCTGAAAACTTGGGACTGAATATCATCAAAGCGAATGGCCAGTTGCTGCCACCCCAGAATTGCAAAAAAAATCCAATGTTGTTTTATTGTATTGCGTTTCTGGGGTCCTGGCAACTCTTCATCTCCATTATGTTTTGGGGCTCCATAGCTACACAGCGTTCTATGGTCGCGTTGTCGTTGCCAACGTCGCCTTGTAGCCTCAGCCTTCCCCTTGAGCAGCACGTTTGGATGGGCCACACGGTAATAAATGACCCCCACATGCTGCAGCTTTCACTTCTCCATTTTGAGGGTATGACCACATAATGGCTGCTATAGGACAGAAAACTGTGGAGATAAGCTGCTTTGCTGCTGTCCGGGTGCAATTTATTAAAATTGATTGTCAAAGGGGTTGTCCAGCGGGTGAAGATTTCTTAAAAGAGGGATGGGAGAATGGGTTGGAAAAAAAAAACCCCCAATATCTTACTGATCCTCCTCTGTTCCCGCTCCACCGCATTCCGGGTCCCCTGCCCGTCTCTGTTTCCTGGTCCCTCTTGACACTCAGAAAACAGACCGCTCAGCCAATCCCTGGCCGCAGAGATGACCCGCCTTAGCCAGTGATTGGCTGAGCAGTTGTCAAGATGGACCAGGTCGGAGAGACTGGTGGGAACTGGGAAGTGTTGGAACAGAAGCAGTGGGGATCAGTCAGGCGAGTATCGATTCTTTAACTTTATTTAACCCATTCTAAGCCATTTGTAAAAATGTTTCTACAGCAGGGCCCTCTCTCTTTGTGTACCAGTTTGTAATTCGTCTTGTTTCATGCTTAGTGCAATTGTCTGTATTATGTATGTTAAACCCCTTTTAATATGGACAGCGCTATGGAATGAATGGCGATATAATAATAATAATACCGCTGTGCAATCCCAGGTACGTCATATGTAGGTAATTTGGCGCACTATTTTGTGGGACAAACTGTGGTTTACCTGCAAAATTGACCATTGACAAGTAAAGGGTTTATATATCCCCCTTTTCCCCCAGGCAGCCCCTCTGACTTGATGCTCTCCTTGCTATCATCAGGAGGGCTGCCTGGGTGAAAATATGGGTAACCCCTTTAAAAAACTGTGCTGATTTGGGGTAAAAGCACATGGCTGTGCAATTTTCAGCAGCATCACTACCCAGCGGCCACTTTGTGTTCTCCAAGATTGTAGAAAGTCTGGTTTTCCCATAGAAACAGTGTCTATGTGCTGTGTCTGGTATTAAATAGGGGCAAGTAAGTGAGGCTGATCTTCAGTACCAGACATACGTGTAGTCCAAGTACGGGTGTGGCGCCAAAACAGACCCGTTCTCTAAGGCTAGTTTCACACTGCTGGCAAGAGATCCTGCCAGCGCTGTCTGGATGCGGCATTGCCAGATGATACTGGAATGCCCACCATCCCATTATCTATAATTGGGTCCAGCAGAGATCCGGTTACCACCCAGCAAATATGCCGAGAATCGGTCAGGCAAAAAATGCTGCATGCAATGCTTTTTGTCCGCCCAATTCCTGCCATTGTCTGCCGGCCTGAAGGAAGCCTGTGAGCTGAAACCCAGTCTGTTCTGTATCATATATAAGCGCTCATGGCATTCAGCTGGTACAGTCGTGTAGCACCGGGAAGCTTGGGGTCTACATAGGGGGCTCCCCATTTGAACCCATTCTGGACGTCTTCTGTCCCTACACTTTAAAGGGAACCTGTCATCTCCGAAACACCCCCTGAACTAGAGTAAGCGGTGTGTAGTGTAAGTGATGCTGAATCCGAATACTCACTTCCATTCCGACGCTGTGCTCCCACAAACCTGCAGTAATATGCACTCAGTGGACTCCAGTGCTCACTCATATAATGGAGAGGACTCAAAGAAGAGTCCAGTGAGTGCATTTTACTGCAGGTTTGTGGGAGCACAGCGTCAGAATGGAAGTGAGTATGGAGATAAAACTTACATATTTGGATTCAGCATCACTTACACTATACATCGCTTACTATAGTTCAGGGGGTGTTTCCGGGATGACAGGTTCCCTTTAATTTGTTTCTCATTCCTGTATGGACTCTAATAGGCCATGAATGTAGATGCTTGGTATCAGAGGGATAATACAGGAGATGCCGCGCTTCCTCTTGATTCGGGTCGGCATTGCTGCTTCCTTTGAACCTTTGCACAGCTTGATGATTGCAGACTGTAAGATGCCCTGGAAATAACAGCAGTCGTGCGATGCTGGGATCTGGATACAGGAACGGTCGTGCTCATAGCGCATTTTATCTCTGCTTCTGCTGAAGATAATGAAGAAAATCTAGTCATGGGTGAGATCTCGCACCTCTTACGTAAGTGCTCCAATTACACATCCTCCAGCACATGACACGCCGAGGTGTTAAAGTGTTAAAAATAAAATGCTCAATATGGTTGGAGATTTAAAGGCATATTTTGCAAAATGTTCAGTAAGAGAAAATACTTTTAGATAAACGGTACTTCGATTTCTCGGTATGGTTTCTATGGATGGTAATGGCTTTTATTTGCAATTACTGGACATTTCAGCCTGACGTGTTGTAGTATCGTGCAGATCTTGGTTTCCTTGTCTATTGGTTTGGGTTACAGTTTTGTGCTCCTTACAGAGATTTAAGCTTACAGTGCATTCGGAAAGTCTTCAGACCCTTTTACATTTTTCATATTTAGTTATGCTGCGGCCTTGTACTAAAATAAATCAAAATTCAAGTTTTTCTCCATCCATGAGCATTGACATAAGTATTCAGACCCTTTACTCAGAACTTCTTGGGTATGATGCCACAAGGTTTGCACATCTGGATTTGGAGATTTTCCACCATTTTTCTCTGCAGATCCTCTCAAGCTCTGCCAGGTTGGATGTGGACCGTCAGTGAACAGACATTTTCAGGTGTCTCCAGAGATGTTCTATTGGGTTCAAGTCAGGGCTGGGGCTAGGCCACTCAAGGACATTCACAGAGTTGTCCCTAAGCCACTCCTGTGTCGATTCTCCCTGTCCCAGCCACTGAAAAACACCCCCACAACACGATGCTGCCCACACCATGCTTCACTATACGGATGGTATTGGGTAGGTGATAAGCAGTGCCTGGTTTCCTCCAGATATGACGCTTAGAATTGAGGCCAAAAAGTTTGATCTTGGTTTCGTTAAAAGGGTTTCTGTCACCAGGTTTTAGCATATTAAACATTTCATATGTGTAAATGTCCCCTGATTCTAAATATGCTATTTACTTATTTGCCACTGGCCCCGTTTTTAAGAAAAATAAACATTTATAATATGTAAATTAGCCTCCTCGGGGGGGGGGGGGGGGGTTGATTGGGGATGTGTAACCCTACACCTAGAGGCTCCATTTCCCCACGCCTTCCTTGCTTGATTGACAGGGCCAGGCAGCTCGCTCCATCTGCTGCCAGCCCTATCCGATCCTAATCCTGCGCCGTGTGTCCTTCGTTCGGCGCAGGCGCAGTGAGTGTAGCAGGCTCTGGCTTCCTCACTATGCCTGCGCCGACTTCTCTTCCAGGTGTACTCTGACGTAGTCAGCGCAGTGAGGAAGCTGGGAGCCTGGTACACTCACTGCGCCGAACGAAGGACGCACTGCGCAGGATTAGGATTAGGATCGTACAGGGCCAGCAGCGGATGGAGCGAGCTGCCTGGCCCTGTCAATCAAGCAAGGAAGGCGTGGGGAAACAGAGCCTCTAGGTGCAGAAGCACCGCACCTGTCTCTGTGCCTCCACACAATCCTGTCTCTGAGCTCTACAGGCAGTTCTTTCCTCTTCATGGATTGGTTTTTGCACTGATATGCATTGTCAGCTGTGAGACCTGATATTGAGAGGGCTGTGTCTTTTCACATCATGTCATGTCACCTGAATTTACCACAGGTGGAATCCAATCAAGGTGTAGAAACATCTAAAAGAAGATGAGGAGACAAAGGGTCTAAGGACCCATTCATTTCAATGAGCGCTGGCAGCCGTGGTTTCGCAAATAAAAAAAAAATAGAACACATCCTATTCTTGTCTGCAATTGCGGACAAGAATAGGCATTTTGTATGGGGTGCTGGGTCGTGTTCTGCAAATTGCGGAACACACACTGCGTGGCATCTGTGTTTTTGCGGATCCGCAACAACACGGCCGTCTGAATGGCCCCTAAATCCTTATGTCCTTGTGAAATTTTAATTTTCCTTTTAATAAATTTGCAAATATTTCTAAAATTCTGTTTTCACTTTCTCATTTTAGGGTATTGAGTAAAGATTTTTTTATTTTAGCACAAGAAGCAACATAATGAAATGTAAAAAAGGGTCTGAAGACTTTCCGAATACGTAGTATCCATAGGATAGGGGTTAAGTGTCTAACTGGTGGGACTGCTGGGACCCCCACCGATCATGGGAACGGGGTCCTGGTTCCTCTTGTGTGAATGGAGCAGTAGTCGAGCTTGTGCTCTATATATCTCTGTGGGATGCCAGAGATTGCTGAGAAGATGAATGTAAATATATTGTGAACTCTTTTTGTCTTTATAGCTTATGAAATAGCATATATTAGTATCCAGACGTCCTATCGTGTCATGTTGACTTACAGCCTCCTTTTGTTCTCTATTATTGCCACAAAGGCTAATTTTTCTCCCTTACATTTTAATTTCTCTTTGGCTCTGGAGCGTCTATTGTTGTCCATGTGTGTAAGTAAAACCTAAGATGTTAATTATGCATCTTATTGGTTTTAGAAATAATATATATCAAATCTGTCTCTTCCCTGCTATGAGTACCGGTGGTAGCTGAGCAGAAGTAAGCCGGACATAGACATTCAACAGCTGTTGGCCAAACACACATTTGGCTGACAGCTGTTCCTCCTGACCTCCCTGTACGCATGCATATTTGGTTCAGCTGAGGATGCATGTGTTCTTGAGAGGGGATTGTGCTGCTGGCATGTATCTCTGGCAAAGTATACTTTTCTTCTCTCCCAACATAGGCTGAAAATGCAATAGAAATAACAGTCGCCCTGTACATTTGACATTGTTACAATCGGGCATCTTTAATGTAGTATGCATGTAGTAACACACATATGTGTTATCTGACTATGACCATTAGTCAGAATGTTAATAAATAAAATCACTCTGGTTCATTCACAAGACTTCTTAATTTCCTTGAAGGGGTTCTCCGGGAATTAAGAAAATGAAAATACTTAAATATTGCTTTATAATAAATTTATTCCCAAATACCTTACATTAGTTATAATGGCTCGTTTTGTCTGGGGAGTAATCATCAGGGGAAACAAAATGGCCGCCGTCCTATTAGGACACACAAAACCTGTCCTAATCACACAGCAGGACAAGTTACTTTACAACACTGAGGTAAAGAGCTGCCTCATCCTCCGCTCTGCTTTCTTGTCAGGGATTATGATCCTGAATACAGCTGATAAGATCTTCAGCTGAATCTCTGTAGCAGTGGAGATCATGAGGAGACATGAAGTACAGAGAGGACAGACAGAATGTGGGGCTGTAGTAATGGAGACTGCATACAAGTTCTGCTGCTTATTAACCACATCCCCACACTCTTCTCATGTCTCCTCATCATCTCCATTCCCACGGATATGATAAGTAGAGCAGAGAGGAGGATGAGGCCGCTCTTTACCTCAGTGTTGTGAAGTAACTTGTCCTCCTGTGTGATTAGGACAGGTTTTGTGTGTAGTAATAGGACAGCGGCCATATTGTTTCTCCTAATGATTGCTCCGCAGACAAAATGAGCCATTCTAACTAATGAAAGGTATTTGGGAATATATTTATCATAAAGTAATATTTAAAGGGAATCTGTCAGCTCTGAAACACCCTCCAAACTAGAGTAAGCGTTGTATAGTGTAAGTGGCGTCGAGTCCGGTTATCTAATTTTTAACTTCATACTCACTTCCATTCTGATGTTATGCTCCCACAAACCTGCAGTAAAATGCACTCAGTGGACTCCTGTGCTCACTCACATAATGGAGAGGACTCAAAGAAGAGTCCAGTGAGTGCATTTTACTGCAGGTTTGTGGGAGCACAGCGTCAGAATGGAAGAGAGTATGAAGATAAAACTTACATATTCAGATTCAGCATCGCTTACACTATACACCGCTTACTCTAGTTCAGGGGGTGTTTCGGAGATGACAGGTTCCCTTTAAGTATTTTCATTTTCTTACTTCCCAGGAGAACCCCTTTAAGGACTTTAAAGCCTATTATGGCATATAGATGTCATAAACAGGGGTTCCCCCACACTCGAGAAGCGCTTCCCTTGAAGGAGAACAGAAAGCCTGGGAGTACTAGTAGCTCCGCGATGGCAGACTGAAGGAGACCGCTGCATGTAAATACAAGTGTCACCTTCACTGAACGAGCAGCCAAGTGTCGGGAAGGAACGCTATTTTCCTGACGATCGACCACTCATTTGGCCCGTGTAAATCTAGCTGAAGTTCATAAGGTCAGAGAGCAGAGATAAGGTGCCCGTCAGCTCCCTGCCTGACGGAACAGACAGAAAATACAGATCCTAGTAGATAACTCAAAGCTGTGGAGGGAAATGGCTCATCATTTTTAATAAATACCAAAATACCTGCAGAAATCCACATTATACATAGCTTCTTGGTGCTTGGTCTCATTCAGCATAGGATATCAGTGTTTTAGCAAAATGCAAATCCAATATTTTCTAGAGCTCTCCAGCATTTCTTACTTGGAAGAAGCAATTCTCAAGTTGAAAAGTGCGAAACACTTTGTTAGGGAACGCCAGAAATGATTTGTTTTGTGTTTTGACTATTTATGAAATAAATGTGGAATTGTTAAAGCATCGATATCCTGTGCTGAGCGGGGGCAAGCTGTGAGCTCTGAATTCAGGCTTTAGGATAAGTAGTACTCAGGCTTTCATTACATCTGTTGCTTTTTTAATATGCAGCAAGCCCCTGAGGAGCTGGTGCAGAGGATGGGAGTTGTAGTGGCTCGATGAGATGATGTCACAGTGTACTCCCACAGGCCGCTGCTTCGTGGGGATCAGAGCAGTGGAAAAGTGGTTAAAATAATCAGGCCAGAAGTAAATGTTTAAATGTCTCTCTATACTTAGTGCAAGATATAACTTGGAGCACATCCAGCAGTATGAAGTGCAAAGTGCAGTTTCTAGCTCCAGATGATGAGGTACAGTGGCAATTTAGGGCACCTCGCATATGCTATCTTGCTGATAACTCTCTCGCACTTCTGGCCAACAGCTGTAAGCTGGCACTTGTAGATATAGGTGTCCAATGTGTAATGCAGGCTTGGAATTGGTCTGGCCTGGTTGTTATCTAGGTGTTAGGTGTCTTAACCATAGTCCCTCACCTGCAGCATGGTCTGTAAAGCTGTGGCTTGCTGGTCACTCTGTTGTCTGTACAGTGTTCGCAGTCTGTCTGAAGTAGTAATCTCAAAGAAGAATTGGATCTCTTGCTGGTCCCGAAGACCCGAGGAGTAGGAACAATTGGACATGCTTTCTTCTTCCTCACTATCCTAGCTGGCACTCCTACCAAGCGGGGAGAAACAGGGTAGTTAACCCTGCCCCTGCCAACCTTACCATCCATACCCCATCTGCTGGTGTACATTCATTACAATAGATAACATAGAGAAACATGACATTTGCAGATACCCCCACATACCCATTCCTATCTTGAGGGGTGAGTAGAGGGTTGTTACATTGGGTATATGGAAAGCATAACCACTGGTTCTCTTGGTTCAGAATAGTCAGTGGGAATTCAATGCTTTATGATAAGTTTTGTAGTAAATGTGACGTGCGGTGCCTGTAGATGTGCTGAATACATGATCCTCTCCCTGTAGGGGGCAGGACCAGGTAACTGGCAGCAATGTTATTTCCGTGTTATAAAAAGTCATGTGCTTCCTAAACTCCAGTGTCGTAATTCATCTCCCGGATTTTGCTGAATGCAATTGCTGCAGAGTCACGATAGATTTATTACAGGGCTGGAGCTGATATTGACATAAGTCAGCTAAGGAACCTCTGACATTTCCATTTCTCAATAGCTAGAGGATATTGTGTCTGGTGTGTGCCCGCTATGGTGCCATGCTGGTACCTTCAGACTGACCACTGATACCTAGAGCTGTGATGGTGCCAGGCTGTGCTGATTCTAATTTGGGATGTTGTTCAGGAAATGACCCGTCTATTTTAGGAAGAGGCTGATGATGGCGTCTGGTTGCTGCTTGTAATGTATTTCAGATGGTGATTCAGGGGGCAGTATAGGATTAGTTTCTGTTCATCTGATGGGGAATGATTCTCGGTAATACGTATGTTTCTGTATATTAGTGGATTTTATAGTGAAGAAATCCCCCCTTCCTAGAATAGACCCATTACATAGGATGTCATAGGAAGGTGCATGTGATCATTACCCCTGCACCCAGGTGACATTGTGACCAGTGGAATTTGGGGTGCTGGTATATAATGTGCATTACAATACAATGGTCCTGCTGTGACTGCATTATGTCTCACCCATTAGCTCCCAGCCCTGACCTAAGGGTCTAATATACGGCTAATATAACATGTTGTATTTTCGTTCCGGCCGCCTCTCGGCAGGGTTTGCCGTGCTGCAGCCGAATCCGTGGCCCACCCCCATTACAGTGAATGGGGACGGAGCGTAGTTCCAGCCCCACACGTGCACCTGCAGCAGCACGGATCTGGCGGGCTGTTCATCCACCGGAACAGCCTGCCGGAGCCCCACGCCGCAGTTGTGAAAGGGGCATAAGGCTACTTTCTCACTTGCGTTGTTAATTCCGGTACATGGCAGAGTATCTCGAGACCGGAATTAAACGGGTCCGTTTTGATTTTGCACATCAGGATGCGTCCGTTTTGTTAGGATGCGGTTGTGTAAAATAAAAATGGAAATAAATGGATCAGTTTTTTCTTAGGCAGCGGTTTTGTGTCAAAACGGAATGTTGCCGGAACAGAAGACATCCTGAACAGATCTCTTTCCATTCAGAATGCATGAGGACCAAATGGAAACGTTTTTTTTTTCTGTTATTGAAATCCTTAAAAAGTGCAGGTCTCTTAAAAAATGTGGCGCATCTTGGACTGTTCTCAGGTCAAATTTGCACCAAAACATGTTCTGCTTATAATGAAAATCCTACTTACCTGTCTGTGATCCTGCTGCTGCTTCCTTCACTGACGCTTACAGATGCCGCATGACCAGTGAGGCCTCAGTGGTCACATTGGCTTTAAAGAGGACCTTTCACCGCTCCTGACATGCCTGTTTTAATAGCTTCATGCATTCCCCATGTAATAACAATTCTGGAGCATCTATTCTTATGTCTGTAGGTTGTGCCATTCCTTTATTATTTCTACTAGACGTTATAAATGAATTGCTAGCAGTCTGCAGTAAGGGTACAGAGGGGTGGTGACCAGTTGGGGGTGTGACCTGCACAGTCTCACTGTATCCAGTCAGTGCTGCCATTTTCAGACTGTGCAGGTACACACCCCAACTGGTTATCTCCCCTCTGTACCCTTACTGCAGACTGCTAGTAGAAATAATAAAGGGACGGCAGAACATAGAGCCATAAGAATAGATGCTCCAGAATTGTTATTACATTGGTGAATGTATGTAGCTATTAAATCGAGCATGTCAGGAGCGGTGAAAGGTCCTCTTTAATGATAAGTTCCAGTTTGTGATAGACCCAGTGCTCATGTATCATTCAAGCCAAAGTGACCACGAGGCCTGTGATTGACACACAGATCACAGAACCTATCTGCCTCCTGGTGCTGTGGGGACTGGAAGTGGCAGGGAGCGGAGCAGCGGTGGGACCGTGGATTGGTAAGTGAGGTTTTTTTATATTAACGTTTTCTGTGTTTTATACTGATGGCCTATCCTCAGGTAGCTCATCAGTATCTGATCGATGGGGTCAGACTTTCAGCACCCCTGCCAATCAGCTGTCTGCTTTGTTAAAAGCTCTAGCCTCTTCCTAGGGTGGTGAACGTCATGTTTATCGGTCACAGCTCAGTCCCATTCGAGTGAAGGAAGCTGAGATGCAATACCAAGCGCAGGCACTATACAATGAATACAATGAACAGCGCTGTGCTTGGTATTGCAGCTCCGCTCCACTCACTTGAACAAGACTGAGCTTGAGCCCCTTCAATCAGATACTGATGACCTACCTGAGGATATGTAATCAGTATAAGGGCTCATGCAAATGAATGATTTTTTTTTTTTTTTTTTTTTCCCATGTCAGTTCCGTTTTTTGTGTGGCCCCCAATGTGGAACCATTCACTTCAATGGGGCTGTAGAAAAAAGGAAATTACTCTGTGCACATTCTGTGTCTGCATGGCCGTTCCACAAAAAATAGAACCTGTCCCGTTATTGTCTGCATTACGGACAAGAATAGGACTGTTCTATTAGGGGCCGGCCATTCCGTTCCTCAAAATGCGGAATGCACAACACACGGCCAGTGTACATGTTTTGCAGATCCGCAATTTGCGGACGGCAAAGCTGCCACCGGTTTTATGCATGTGGAAAGCCCCAGAGTAGGACCTGGGGAGTTGGTTGGCTCCAAGGCAACCCCTTTAAAAAAATTTTTTTTTTGCTTAAATACAGTCCAGCATGCTCTGGGTGTGCCATTTTTTTCAGACATTTTCCCATAGACTTCTCTATTGGAAAAGGTCTGAAAAAAACACTAAAAATATTAATCACAGTTCTGATATTAGACAAATTTACGGTATTATTCTGGTGTATGGAACAGATTCTCTCCATACGCCAAATTTTTGTCTGTGCACCAAAAAAGCTTCAGTGTGCCTAAAACCAGTCAAATCTAGGTTTATGCCACCTAAAAGTTGGTGTAGTTCTACTCCAAGTTGCATTTTTGGTGCACAGAGGTAGTCAAGGCAGAAAAAGCTTAGAAAAGTGTGCAAGATAATTAGTAAATATGATGCAGAGCATGCTCAACATTTTTTTTGTGCAAAATGGTGCATTTTCAATAGTAAATTTGCCCCCAAAAAACACATATGTAGTGCTGCAGCTCCCTTCATCTTGATAAGGCCCCTTTCACACTAGCGGCAGCTAGTCACGCCGGATCTGTGCTGCCACAGGTGCACGTGTGGGGCCGGAACTGCGCTCTGGCCCCACACGTGTCAGACACTATGAGGAGGGGGGGGGGGGTTACTTACCTGTCCCAGCAGCTCCCGACCTGTCCCAGCTCTGGACCTGACCAGCGAGGAGGAGGAGGACGGCACGCACAAGGGTAAGTTTCCCCACAGCGCCCCCTGCTGGAGGGAGGGGAAAGTGCAAGGGGACAGATCCGTCATGAACTCCATTGAAAGTCAATGGAGGACGGATCCGTTTACTATTGTGTCACACCAAACGGATCCGTCCCCATTGACTTGCATTGGGGGTCATTCCGGATCCGTCTTGGTGCGGATGCCCAGACCGGAGAGCAAACTGCAGCATGTTGCAATTTTCTCTCCGGTCTGGAGACTGAAGAGAACGGAACTGAATGCTTTTAGGAGCCTTCCATTGTCTTCAGTTCAGTTTTGTCCCCATTGACAATGAATGGGGACAAAACTGAAGTGTTTTATTCCGGTATTGAGCCCCTATGACGGAACTCAATACCCGAAAATGAAAACTCCAGTGTGAAAGTAGCCTAAATCTGTCTCACTTTTCCCCCATTTAGCAAGCACCTCATAAAAGTGGATTTTTTTCTAACAAATTGCGACTTTCAGCAATTTTTTGTGTGCAGATTTTTTCCAGAAACAACAATTTCTGGAACGCAGCCATGTTTGTCTAATCTCATCCAACCCCTTTATCTTGTGATGGGTGAGATGCTCTCAGGACGGCCAGGCCAGTGATGGGCACCAACCTCGCCGAATATGAAATCCAGCCCCGTTCATTCCACATCCCAGTATCCTGCAGTTTCAGCTGACTGGTGTGAACAAGGGGAAGGGACAGAGTCAGCAATGTTCTGCACACGGAGGTTTGTCCTTGTCAACGAAAATTTCGGAGAGATCCTAAAAAAAGACAATCAAACATTTGTTTCTTCTATTTAACCCCGTCCTCTCTGGATTTGATGTGTAAAGGCTCCTGCCTGGTTTAATGTGAATGTCAGATCCACTTCTCATACATAATACATGTAAATCTATGCAGAATTCGGAAGTTGAAATGTAGGACACGATATGACACCAATTTTAATTAAACTGTTGAACTTGTCATTGATATGGATCTTGGCAATAAAACCATTGCTCCGTTTCTTAAAAGGGTATTCCGGTTATAACAAGTAACGATCAGATCGTACCCCTGGGACCTCCACCGAGAACAGGGCCACATATCCCGTGGAACAGCTACTCGGAAAAGCGTTCCGCCGCTCAATTCATTTCTATGGGAGCATCAGAGATAGTCGCATACAGCTCTCAGGTATCTCTGGTGCTCATATAGAAATAGTAGGGGATAACTTGTTATAACTGGAATACCCCTTTAAATGCCTAAATTAGGCGTATTTCAGGCGCAGATGGCGGCGCAACTAACTGACTGCGACTTCTTCCCACTCACACCAGGTCTAAAAAAGTGGGCGTGGAGTGGAAGGGGCCAGGCCGTCTCATTTACCATTTTCTTGTACAAATTATTTTATTTTACTCCAACAAAATATATTGACAGAATGATTATAACAAAGGAGACTTACAATAGTCTCCGATCTAAATCTCCACAAGTCACAAAAAGAAGAGCAGTGTAAATATGTCAAAGCGTACATCATGAGCATAATCAAGCATTACATGTCATTCAGAGAATTACTTTATATGACCAAGAATGTAAAAATACCTACAGTATATACTGGCGTATAAGACTACTTTTTAACCCCTTAAAATAATGGCTACAGTGGGGGGTCGTCTTATACGCCGGATATACGGGGGCCGCACTGTGTGAGGTGTTTTTTTTTTCCCCGTCAGCGCGTAGAGAGCCGCTTCCTGGGACCGCGGGCATGCCCCGCCCCCCTTCTCCTCCCGGTGACTCCCCGCCCCTGCACTAATCCTATTGGTTATACCTCACACAGTGCGGCCCCCTGCTCTTAGCATACTGAAGTAGCATACTATTCTCTATATTCTCAGGAGGATTTTGAAGGCTTTTAAAGGGAAACTGTCATGCCAGCAAGACCTGTTACAATATCGCAGCTTACAGTTATGATCACCAGGCACTTGCTCTCTTGTTTGTTTTGCAAAGTTTTAGCTTTACCGTACATGTTTGAAACAACCTTATGTTTATAAGTGACAGTTTTGCTGCTATATACAGTACCTGCATGTCATATGCATTTGAATTAAAATTAACATGTTGAAATCAAAGCAGACTTTTTTTCATTTGGGAGAGGGGTAGTCTTATACAGTGAGTATATACCAAATTCTATATTTTTAGGGCAGAAGTTGGGGGTCGTCTTATACGCCCAGTCGTCTTATACGCCGGCATATACGGTACTTATAATACTTTATTGTATAAAGGTTCCAGACCTGTGGATTCGCAAGATATTTGAAAGAAAAGAAAAATAACATAAACAATATAGAACAAAGTGAACTAAGAAAGTTTGCACCCTGTAGAATATTCGGTTGTGTGATGTAAAGAATATGTGAGTCTAGTCAAATGGACAGAAGCCTCTGCCCTTCATCCGAGACCTCAAAATGATTCCAGGCCTTCCATATTTTGTCATAATTTTTGGGTTTTCTCAACACGTTCCATTTTCTCTGTTCGTATGAACTGATATTCTTTACTAAGCTAAGCCATTCCCTAGTTGTGGGTGGATGTGGATCCAACCATCTTTTAGGGATTAAGGACTTGGCCGCTATTAGCATATAATTGAATAATTTATTTCTCAGAAGTGATTTGTCGCCTGTTCCTGATAGGTGTAGTAGAATCATTTCTCTGCTGATTCTGGCTTCACAATGAAGGACTTTGCCAACAATGTTGGCGAAATCTTCCCAATAAGGTCGTATTCAGTGGCATTCATACCATAAGTGAGATAAGGTTCCGGGAGCATGATTGCATCTCCAGCAGACGTCTGGAATAGCAGGATTTATTTTATGGAGGACATGGGGTGTCATGTACCACCTGGAAATTAACTTATAGTGGGATTCCTGTAAGTTAGTTGCTGTACCGGTTAAAAAGGAGTGTGTGAGGATATCCTCTTTTTCTTTTTCATTGAAGGTCCTCCCAAGTTCTGTGGTCCAACCCTCAATGAAAGTGGGTTTTAGTAAATTGTTAATTTGTTCCTTGTAAGTTAAGGTCCTTTTACACGGGCCGATTATCGGCCGAAAAATCGTTCCTAGGAACGCTAGTGCCGATAATCGGCCCGTGTAAAAGTGGCCCTAATCAGCCGACGAACGAGCAAAACGCTCGTTCGTCGGCTGATTGGATCTTTTGGTTTATACAAAAGATCCAATCTGTCGGGCGCACATCGGCCTGTGTAAACAGGCGATGTGCGCCTGACAGTATGGAGCTTCCCGGCCGCACGATACAGCGATCACTCGTGCGGCCCGGCGCTCGATTCATCAGGCCGTGTAAAGGCTCACTGCCCGAGCGCCGATATCGCTGATCGGTAGTCTTATTGTTATTGAGCAGTTTTAAGAACCCACTAGTTGGGGTATAGTTTTCGTTAAGTGTCTCTAATTTAGCTAGGTTCAACATGAGCTGTTTATGTTCTTTTTCTGTGAATAATGTTTCAGGTGATTGGGTGTTAAGTAGCTCTCTCTCCATGACTTCATTGTTTGTGAGTATCTCTTTGTATTTCAAATGCTTGAAGTGAATACTATTGTTAATCTTATTTAACAGAGATCGATGTTTTCCTGATACCACTGCCGCAATAGGTAACTCCCTCACGGGGGGTGTGGACCACTCCATCTGTTTACATATTTTCTGCCAAATTTTTATGGTATGCTTAGTCAGGGGGTTCCGTATGTTTCTAAACAAGTAGGAGTTGGACTTCACTCTCCAATTAAGTGAGCTAAGTACAGCACCAAATAGATCCTCCTCCAAGTCCACCCAAAGTTTTCCACGTGGGGATACCGACCATTCCGCGATCCGAGCCATGTGTGTTGCCCTATGGTACGATGTGATGTCCGGAAGACTCAACCCACCTGAGTGTCTAAGTCTGATTAGTGTGTTATAGGCAATTCTATGTGTCACTCTTTTGAATGCTAGTATGAATTTTCTAGGTAACTCCAACGGTATACATTGCAGGAGGTATAAAAACTTCGGCAGTATAATCATTTTAAAGATGTTGATTCTCCCTATCCACGAGATAGCTAACTCATTCCAAGTCTCTAAATCTTCTTTACAAGTCTCTAATAAAGGAATGAAATTAAGTCTAAAGACTTCTTCAAGGTCTCTAGATATTTTAATACCCAAATATTTAAAATATGTGTGGGATGGCTTAAACAGTGGCTGGGAAATCAAATCTATCCATTCTTGTTGAGGGAGGGAGATATTGTATAGCGTAGACTTACTGTAATTTACTTTAAAGTTAGAGACCTTGTTGAATTTTTCTAGTTCCCTAACAATGTGGATTGATTCTACGCCTGTTTTAGTCCTAGAAAATGGTCTAAATGTAAGACAGCTCGGAAGCTCTCTTACATTTAGACCGGCGGTGGATGTGCCAAAGTTATGTAGAAGCATGCGCCTCTCCATAACTTCAGTTGCGGCAGATATGGGGCTTTATTAAGATCGACATCTAAAACGCCGGCCTAAATAAATGTGCCCCATGTAAATATTGGTTATATTTCAGTATTGCAAAATTGATAGAAATACTCTTAAAAAAAAAAAAAAATTCCTGGCTGACTATTTCCTCCTCATGACCAGTAAAACCAGTTTCCGCTTGTCATGCTGGTTCCATATGTGCCTGGCCTTTAAAGTTTGTAGCAGAGAAGCAGGTCTAAGGTGGAAAGCAAAGCATTCCTGAAAGATATAAAGGTAAAACAAGCCACCAGTGCCGGAGTGAAGGTTTAAAGGGCATTTCCACTTACAATCAATATATTGCTGGTTGATGTACGTCCTTGTCTTGCCCTCTTCTGACAGCTTGTTAAATATTCTATTGAGATGTTCCTTTGTCACCTCTATTGGGGTAACAGCCAGCATGGACCAGGAATTGTCATTGCCTGGCAGACTGAGCCCTGCATTGCGGCCCTAGAGACCTGTGGACAATGGTGGCCGTACTGGTTGCCACCCATCTTTCCCAGAACCAAGTACAGGGCATATACACTATGCATTTATAATGTTAAAAAATTCCATGGGAGGTAAAAATGCAAAATGTTGTCCCACAAAAATGTTCAGCTCCTGGATCTGAAAACTGTCTCCTGAGCTGTGATAGGGAGAGCTGAGACACGCCCCCTGAGCTGTGATAGGGAGAGCTCAGACACGCCTCCTGAGCTGTGATAGGGAGAGCTGAGACACGCCCCCTTAGCTGCAGTAGAAAAGACTCTCCCCTTGTGCTGCCAACTTGAAATAAATCTAGCAGTTCAGTGAATGGGGAGATCTCTGGATCCATGTGAGGTACAGGGCTGGTTCTAGCTTTGTTAGAAGGAGGTTGTCATGTACTATATGATGTCTGATATTCTTTTTTTTACTTTACTCATGGGATAACCCCTTTAAGGCCCCGACATATGCCACTGTACGCCATAAAGTGGCATACTTCACCCAAAGAATCTGGTGGAAAAGAAATAATGCTTTGTGGGATCCAGCTGCACAGAGCAGTAATAAAAGTAAAAAAGGTATGTCAGCACATACCCAATGAATAAGAGGCATATGTCTGGTAACTAGGGTCCTCCTCAATAAATGTATGCTACAGAGTTATCCTACAGATACTGCTCTATATACTGTTCATATACGATTAGGGCTGCAGTAAACGATTATTTTAGTAATCAAGTAATCTACCGATTAATCCAACGATTAATCAAGTACTCTAATAAGAAATAGCTAATTAAAAGAACGTTTACCTTTCTAAGTCTAAGTCAGCAGACCTCCCCCCCCCATGCCATCAGTCCTATGTCATTAGTTACCCCCAATGCCATCAGCTCCCCTGTGCCTCCAGTTTGCCCCCTCCCAGTGCCACCAGGTGCCTCCAGTTTGCCCCCCCCCCAGTGCCACCAGCTTGCTCCCAAGTGCCTCCATGTGCCCCCCCCATTGCCATAAGATGCCACCAGCTTGCTCCCCAGTGCCATCAGCTTGCCATCAAGTGCCCCCCAGTTCCACCATCTTGCCTCCCAGGGCCACCA
Organism: Rhinella marina; assembly: GCA_900303285.1. Lineage (NCBI taxonomy): Eukaryota > Metazoa > Chordata > Amphibia > Anura > Bufonidae > Rhinella > Rhinella marina. The sequence goes on from ONZH01007500.1 coordinate 87,887, forward strand.
GGTGCCTCCAGTTTGCCCCCCAGGGCCTCCAGCTTGCTCCCCAGTATGCCCCCAGTGCGCCTTCCAGTGCCTCCAGCTTGCGCCCCCAGTGCCACCAGGTGCTTCCAATTTGCCTCCCAGGGCCTCCAGCTTGCCCCCCAGTATCTCCAGCCTGACCCCCAGTGCCACCAGGTGCCTCCAGCCTGACCCCCAGTGCCACCAGGTGCCTCCTGCTTGCCCCCAGTGCCACCAGCTTGCCCCCCCTCAGTGCCACCAGCTTGCCCCCCCCCTCAGTGCCACCAGCTTGCCCCCCCTCAGTGCCACCAGCTTGCCGCCCCCCCTCAGTGCCACCAGCTTGCCGCCCCCCTCAGTGCCACCAGCTTGCCCCCCCCCCCCAGTGCCTCCAGGTTCAGTCCTCCCCCACCATCAGTTCTCCCCTGCAGCAGTTAAGATGTAATACTTACATGTCCTGTAGAAGCGCCTCCGTACGCGCCCCGGCTCTTCCATGGTCCCGCGCTGCACATTGTTCCTGACGTACACACTGCGTCATGACGCAGTGTGACGTCGGGTCAAAGTGCAGCGCGGGACCATGGAAGAGCCGGGGCGTGTATGAAGGTGCTTCTACAGTTCATGTAACTATGCAGAAAATTTGCATCGAGGATTTTTCTGTGTCGAATTCATCGAGTACATCGATGAATCATTTCAGCCCTATATACAATGAGAGTCAGTGAAAGATGTCTGCAAGTGTATGACATCATTTATACATCCCATCCGTCATGGATACTATGGAAAAAACAAAATACATGGCGCCAATGCCCAGGGGGCAGTCCAGTGGAAATTTTTGGGGATGTATTTTGTGCTGCTGGTAGTATTTTGTGGATTGTGGTATTAGGCTTTGTTGGGGTGGTAGAATATGGTATCGCTGGCCCTGCCTTCCATCATTTTGGACCCAACTACAAAATGGGGCCACTTTTAGTGTTTTTTTTTTCCAGGGCCACTTTAAGTTCCCAATCCACCCCTGCTCCTATCTCAGACAATGGGAGCATATTGCTAGGATATGCCCCCATAGTCTGATAGGTGCAGGTCCCACCTCTGGGACCCACACCTATATCGAGAACAGAGCGGGGAAATGAACGGAGGGTGCACCTAGCATGTGCAGCCGCCCTCCATTCATTTCTATGGGGCCACCGAAAATAGACGAGCCCTGTCTTGGCGATTTCCGTTGGCTCCATAGAAATGAATGGGAGCGGTGGCCACACATGCATGGTGCGCTCCCATTAATTTCTATGGGAGCAGCAGGGGAGCTGCGCCTGGTGGTGGCCGGACCCTGGGAAACCCGGGGTCCTCTAGCCACAAATCTCCCCGCTCCCACCGCTGGGACCCGCACCTATCAGACAATGGGGGCATATCCTAGCGATATGCCCCCATTGTCTATGATGGGAATACCGCTTTAAAGTGACCCTTCTACCAGGAGCTGAAAAATGATATGACATCAGTACTTACAGGGAATGACTACCTTGCCATTTATTTTCCCCAGATTTTGCTGCTTGACTAATTTTTAGCAGACCACCAGAGCTGTGATCTGTGACTACAGGGAGTTGGAGTTAGTCTGACACGCCTCCTGGCTCATGATTGGCTCAGACTGTGTCTCTGCTGAGAAGAGGGTGTGTCTCAGACGACCTCAGACTCCCTGTAGACACTGTAGCTAAAGTGTAGTCACAAATCGCAGCTCTGTGTTAATGGAGTTGAGCTAAAAGACAGCTAAAGAAGATCCTAGGAAAATGTAATAGCAGACAAAGCATGTAGGTACTGGCTTACATATAGTTTTTGAGGTCCTGACTGACGGGTCAATTTAATTTCTATCTCAGATAGTACAGGAGGCAGGGCATGTCCATTGTCATTCATTATGTACCCCATTCACTGAGTCTATCAGGTTTTTCTGGCTAGAATAGTGGTGCATTGTGTGAACGGGTCCTAAAATTCAGACATGATCTCTTTAGCATTTACTCGGTGTTATAATTGGGCAATATGACAGTAGCGTGCTAGCGCTCATTAGGCGCACGGTGCGGTCTTCAGAGGTGTTTGTATAGCATGGTGCTGATTAAACTGTCATGAATGATGCTCCACGTGAGGTTCTAGCACAGTGTATACAGCTTTTGTGCTATTGTAAAGCAATATAAGCTCTCCATTGTATTCACTGACATCTGCTTTCTGATTGCATATGTTACTATTTAAAGGGAACCTATCATCAAGATTTAGGCCCCTAAACAGCCACCAACCTGTTGTCCAGGGAGGTGACAGCTTCACGATGATGATCTTGTATATTTTGACCAATTATGCATCAAGCAGTAAAGATTGAATGCTGTGCTCTAGTGTGTGTAAGGAGTCATGGGGGCGGAGCTAATCTCCTTTAAGGAACGCTCACTAACTAAGCAGGGACTTGCTGGCAGAGCAGAACAGGGCTGCAGCAATCAGCACTGACAGCAAGGAGCTTGGTAAAATAGTTTTTAGTAACATTTCTAATCTGCATGTAAGGAGGCTGGGGCAGGGAGAGTGAAGGCAGGCTGAGAAGCCTCTCTGCCTCTTCAGTGTTCAGTGGGAAGCTGAACACTGATTCTGATTAGCAACCCTCAAAAGGGTGCTTTTAGGGTGTTTTCTAATAACGTGTATTACGAAACAACAGTTGCACTTTAAGGCCCCTTTCTCTGTGTCCCCCAGTAAGTTAAGGTGCATGTGCTTTAGTAAATCTTTCTATTATGAAGTCCCTTCCACCACATTGATGATGTGTAGCTATTTGTCCCATCGGTATATTGAAATCATTGATTGCCTTTTTCCTGTTTTTACCGAACGGTGTTCCCATGGCATATCAATGTCTACTGTACTGTACACTTTCACTGATGGAAACCTTCCAAATAAAAACTTAGGGGGTCATTGATCAACCAGAAATACCTCACAGGAAGCCGGATGCACCGGCGATACGCGTGGGGTGGTTGCTCTATTCCCTCAGGAATGCGACATTGGGGGCTTTATTACTTCTTTCCATGGGATCAGGTATTACTTGTGATATAGAGATGCTGCATTATCATTCACTTGCTTGATATTTCCTATGTCCACATGGATTTTATATACTCTCCCGGACTATACATGCTTGGTCTGACTTTTTGACCCCGGTGGTTCCTGTTTTAGTGCTAGCTGTATTGTACCAGCACTTGATTATTGTATACAATTTTTAATCTATGTGTGTGCTGTTTGTCCAATAAACATTTCTTTATTCATTTTATATTGGGATGTTGTTTTGCTGATAAGAGCAAGACTTCAGGTTCGGATACTCTTAACTGAACTACAGCTACACTTCAAAGGAAGGTTTATAATATGATTTTATTAAATATAATAAGTAGTGTATACATATAGTGATATAATGTCCTTCTTTTGCACTTATTTATACACAAAGGATAAAGAACATAATACACAATTATATCAACACTTCATCTGGAGTCCTGACTACATCCAGAATGAAGGTACATACATCACCGATTGAGTTACAGCGACATCATCTGGGAAGCCCTTTCAGCGAAAGCAGTCGGAGTCTCGATCGGGAAAAACCGGTCCCTACATGAGGCGTCCCTCCGTAGGATGAGCTTCTGACTTATTTCCTGAAGGGTTACAGCTATATACCAATTAAACAAAGAGCTTCATTCCCTAGTGGAACGTAGCCAGCACATGCGCTGTATAATTGTCACTGTGTACGTGTTGTCCATCTGCTCTCACCGCAGACCTTGGAGCGGCCATTGAGAAAATATGTAGACAAAACCTTACTCCATGCACCTGCATTCACAGGTCTTAAATCAACACTTTAACTGAACAGATACAAAATGGAATTCAAATGATCAGAAACTTCATGTCTTTAGATGTGCATTATATGATTGGTTCGCTTTGGCCTTCTGGGCCACATTTTGTTGTGCTATTTGTTTTTGAACCATCTTTGCACTCCGTAGCATAGTTTGTGTGCCCCCTTGTGTCTCTTTACTGGGTGGGGAAGCGGACGGACCGGCAGGCCCGTCTCATTCATCATTTTCTACGCCTGTTTTAGGCGTAGAAAATGGTCTAAATGTAAGACAGCAAGGCTGACTTACATTTAGAAGTGGCACTGCATGCGCCAAAGTTGAGAGGCTGGCGCCTCTTCATAACTTCGGTAATCCACCGCCAGCGATGGGGCTTTATTAAAGGGGTTCTCCGGGATTTATGAAAATGAAACTACTTAAATATTACTTTAATTATAAATATATTCCCAATTACCTTTAAAGGGAGTCTTTCACCTGTTTGTCACCAATATAACTAAAAGCAGTGCCTCACAGAAGATTGCAGACACATCCCAGACATACCTGTGTGCACTGTGTGTCTGTATTACATGTCACATCCCAGACATACCTATGTGCACTGTGTGTGTGTATTACATGTCACATCCCAGACATACCTGTGTGCACTGTGTGTCTGTATTACATGTCACATCCCAGACATACCTGTGTGCACTGTGTGTGTGTATTACATGTCACATCCCAGACATACCTGTGTGCACTGTGTGTCTGTATTACATGTCACATCCCAGACATACCTGTGTGCACTGTGTGTCTGTATTACATGTCACATCCCAGACATACCTGTGTGCACTGTGTGTGTGTATTACATGTCACATCCCAGACATACCTGTGTGCACTGTGTGTGTGTATTACATGTCACATCCCAGACATATCTGTGTGCACTGTGTGTCTGTATTACATGTCACATCCCAGACATACCTGTGTGCACTGTGTGTCTGTATTACATGTCACATCCCAGACATACCTGTGTGCACTGTGTGTCTGTATTACATGTCACATCCCAGACATACCTGTGTGCACTGTGTGTCTGTATTACATGTCACATCCCAGACATACCTGTGTGCACTGTGTGTCTGTATTACATGTCACATCCCAGACATACCTGTGTGCACTGTGTGTCTGTATTACATGTCACATCCCAGACATACCTGTGTGCACTGTGTGTCTGTATTACATGTCACATCCCAGACATACCTGTGTGCACTGTGTGTCTGTATTATATGTCACATCCCAGACATACCTGTGTGCACTGTGTGTGTATTACATGTCACATCCCAGACATACCTGTGTGCACTGTGTGTCTGTATTACATGTCACATCCCAGACATACCTGTGTGCACTGTGTGTCTGTATTACATGTCACATCCCAGACATACCTGTGTGCACTGTGTGTCTGTATTACATGTCACATCCCAGACATACCTGTGTGCACTGTGTGTCTGTATTACATGTCACATCCCAGATATACCTGTGTGCACTGTGTGTGTGTATTACATGTCACATCCCAGACATACCTGTGTGCACTGTGTGTCTGTATTACATGTCCAGGAAAAGCACTTTTATTCTGCTGGAAAACAGCTCCCAAGTGCTCAACTGAAAGTGAAACTAAAAACAGCTTTTTCTCCCGACTGGATTTCTAACAGCTATATCTTCTGATATACTGTATATAATACTGTGATTTTGGTATAATTTGAAAGCTTGGAATGTCAGCATTCAGAATAGGTCTGAACCATTTTTCTATCTGCTACCAATCCCAAGATACAAACTAATAGGACTGTGGCCATTTTGTTTCTCCTAATCATTGCTCCCCAGACAAAACAAGCCATTATAACTAATGAAAGGTATTTGGGAATAAATTTATGATAAAGTATTATTTAAGTAGTTTCTTTTTCTTAATTCCCGGAGAACCCCTTTAAGACTGGTCTTAATAAATGATTCCCCCCTTTTTAATAAGAAACCTGATTGTGGTGTACATCATATCATAAAAAGGAACTAACTAAGCATTGGGAGGATTAGCATATCCTATTATATTACAGGAGCCATGGTTGCACCTAATCTTGTTTGCTTAAAGGTAAGTCATCAGAAAATGCCCCATAGACACCAATGAACATCTCCTGTCTATTGTGCCTATGAACAAAAAGAAAAGGAAACTATGCTTACCTCCTTAACTCCACAGTCAATAGCTGTCCGCTCCAGGAAAGACTGAAGAAACTGTCGGCCCACAGCAATGGAAACCTTCAAAAACTAGTGATAGAACTTCAGGGTTTTCAATAAAATCCAAATTCCATGTCCGATAAAAACGAGCATTATGGTCCACTGTCTACACGTTTTGGACACAAACTGGTTCTTGTGCCTATGGCCCTTGTTGCCTGCCCTCATAATCACATTCAGAAAATAAATCTGCAGTCAACCAAAAAATAAAACATCAGAAAAAACACATTTCAGTGCATGTTGTAGAGCAGGGCCTCCCGCTCTAGTGACCCCCATCAGTGAGCCAGAATAAAGAGCTGCTAGCAAAAAAAATGTCCCAAGGACACCAGAAATGGATCCAAAGGGACACAAAGTGCATCACCTGGGTAAAACAAAATGCCAACCTGCCGGTGTTGTGCTTGGAGCGCAGCGTCATAGAGGGCTTTGTAGTAACCGTAGAGCTTCTCCTGGGTCAGTCATCACTTGGATAAAATGGAGAAAATTGACACTGCTTGTGGACTGGAGATGAGGAAACCTTGCCGAAGCAATGCTTGAGATCTTCAAAGCTGAAGCGTAAACAGCAATGTTTTTCTAAACTGGTCCAGTCTATGTATTACTTTCCAGCTCAGAGATGCAGTGGTGGATTAGGTGGTTAGCCTGAAGAAGGAACTGGTCCGGTTCATGCATTACTTTTCACCTCAGAGAGGCAGCGGTGGATTAGGTGGTTAGCCTGAAGAAGGAACTAGTCCACTTCCCTGGTCCATAGCTGTGTACAGTTCAGTAAAACGTTGAAAATTTCAGCCATTTCCTCCTCAATGTTTCTTCATGGTCCATGAGCAGCGCCAAGGAACAGCCTGATTTTCTGCTATTGCTTTTGAACCAACAATGGGCATCGTGTTTCATTACATCTAACCTGCAGCAGCATTTTCCACCCATGAAAACAGCTGATGTTCATTTGTCATGCTTGGTTCAGTGCCAAAGCCACAGTGACATCACATCTGTAGCAATCGAAATGTGGCCATGTTGACTGCTGCTGCAGAACATTGCATTACTATGGACCAAACATCACAAGGTCCTAGTGGGCAATAGTGGAGGGGCTCAAAAAAAAAAATTTAAAAGGTTGTTCTGCTTCCCCTTTTAAATCGGTGGAGCTCCTATCCCTGGGACACCCACCGATCATGAGAACGGGGTTCCCAAACCCCTTGGAGCCAACCTGAAATGAATGGAGCCGATGATTGGAAATGCAGATCGTTGCTCCATTTCATGGGGGTCTCTGCGGTAGGACCCCTGCAGATCTAATAGTTATCCTCCAATTCTGTGAATAGGGGATAACGTGATATAACGAAATACCCTTTTAACAGTAAGTATATAACAAAGTGCCCAGATGTGGTAAATTTCATTTTTACCAAACGCCATTCACATTTCATGTGAATTTTTTTGGTCTTGCGGGGAGGTTCCATTTCTGCTGCAGACTGAGCATGCACCCTGCCGGTCCATACAGTCTCAGTGGGACTGCTGGAAGTACCCGAGCACTGTACTGTTGCATTCTCATACAGAATCAATGGAGCAGCAAGGCAGGGAACATGGGCTACCCCATTTTGGGATAAGTGGGGGTCTCAGAAAAAGGATTCCCGCTGATCAGATAGTTATCCCTTATCTTGTGGATAGCGGACATACTTGGCACAACCCCTATAATGTGTGACATATGGCTTTTTATAATAAAGTAACTCTGTAGGTAATGATAATATTTCTGTAGCTATGGGAGTATGCACTCTGCTTTATACTGACCTTGAGTATAATGGCGCCTGTTTTATGGCAGTGAAGTGTATTAGGAACACCATTAGAAGTATTTATTCATGTTATCTTTGTGTCAGGTTAAATGCTGTACTCGATAAAGTGCACGGATTGCAAAAAAGGCGTTTGTTTGTGCCGTGGTGAGTCTCAAGTAAAGAGGTTTCAAACCAGCCCCTGGATCTGAATATATCTGTGTAGCGCCACCTGCTGTTTGTTTTTTCTTATTTCTTTGTCCTGCTCACTGAGAAGGCCGCACATGCTCAGTTTCATCCTTCAACTGCCTCCTGAGCTGTGATAGGGAGTGTAGAGACAATCCTCCTGAGCTGTGATAAGTAGAGCTGAGACACGCCCCCTGAGCTGTGATAAGTAGAGCTGAGACACGCCCCCTGAGCTGTGATAGGGAGAGGAACAGTATAAGGCAGAGTTCACATCTATGTTGAGGGGGGCACTTTTTCTTTCTTAAAGAGGACCTGTCACCTCTCCTGACATGCCTGTTTTAGTAAATAATTATATTCCCCTTGTAATAACAATTCTGGAGCATCTTTTCTTATGACTCGGTGTTGTGCCATTCTTTAGTTGTTCCTGCTAGACATTTATGGATAAAGGTACAGATAAGAGTTTCCAGTTTGGGGTGTGTCCTTGCACAGTTTGACCTTGTGCAATCAGTGCGGCGAGTGTCAGACTGTGCAGGGACACACTCCCAACTTGTAACTCTTATCTGTACCTTTATCCATAAACTTCTAGCAAGAATGGCACAACATATTGATAAGAATAGATGCCCCAGAATTGTTATTACATGGGGAATGTAAGTAGCTATTACTACAGACATGTCAGGAGCGGGGACAGGTCCTCTTTAAGAAAAAGAAATAAAGAAGGCCACATGCACACGACCTTGTGCAGCCCAGGAAACACTGCCAGTGTGTCGGCCACATCTGCTGGACCAAGGGCGGCTCCTCTGATATGAACTCATTGCATCATAGTGATTTATGATGCAATGAGTTCCAGTCTGATCATGGATCTATTGTACTGTACTAATGTCATCATGTGAGTACAGTACAATAAACCTGTGGTCAGACTGGAACTCACATCATCATAAATCACTATGATGCAGTGAGTTCATACCAGAGGAGCCGTCCTTGGTCCAGCAGATGTGGCCAACACGCAGGCCGAGTTTCCTGGACTGTCAGAGAAGCTGCCGTTGGTCCTGGAGCTGCGGTCCACAGCCTGGCCTAATAATAAAAAGGAGGTTGGGGCCATGTTGAGATAGATACACAGAAAGTTATGTTGTGCTGTTTGTCAGGACCGGATTAGGCAAGGATATTATAACATGCAACCAGCCATGGGCCCCGTTTTGGCTCCTCTTTTTTTACACCACCTCTTTATTGGCTTACTTTAGACCAGAATTTTGCGTCGGAGAACTGGTGCATGCCATTTTTCAATCTTAAAGGGGTTGTCCAGGATTTTACTACTGATGACCTATCCACGGGATAGGTCATCAGTATCTGATCGGTGGGGGTCTGACACCCGGGACCCCCGCCGATCAACTGTTTGAGAAGGCACCGGCAGTCCTGTGAGCGCCGCTACCTTCTCCCCACTCACCAAGCACAGCGCCGTAGATTGTACAGTGGCTGAGCTTGGTATGAGGGTGAGCCGCTCCTAGGCCACGTGACCGATGAACTTGACATCACTGGACTAGGAATAGCTGAGAGAAGCCTGCGGCGCTCACTGTAGCGCTGTTGCCTTCTCAAGCAGCTGATCGGTGGAGCTCCCAGGTGTCGGACTCCCACAGATCAGATGCTGATGACCTTTCCTGAGGATAGGTCATCAGTAGTAAACTCCCGGAAAACCCCTTTAAAGGGTTTCTACAGTTTCTAAAAACTGATGATCTATCCTCTGGATAGATCATCAGCATCTGATCGGCGGGGTCCGACACCCGGGGCCCCCGCCGATCAGCTGTTTGAGAAGGCAGCGGCGCTGCAATAGCGCCGCGGCCTTCTCTGTGTTTACCGCAGGCCAAGTGACGTCACGACTAGTATCACTGGCCTGGGCGGGGCTAAGCGCTGTTCACATGAATGGAGCTTAGCCCCGGCCAGGCCAGTGATACTAGTCGTGACGTCACTGGGCCTGCGGTAAACACAGAGAAGGCCGCGGCGCTACTGCAGCGCCGCTGCCTTCTCAAACAGCTGATCGGCGGGGGCCCAGGGTGTCGGACCCCCGCCGATCAGATGCTGATGATCTATCCAGAGGATAGATCATCAGTTTTTAAAAACTGCAGAACCCCTTTAATGTTTTTCCTGTGTTGAGTGAAAAGGACTTTCTTATAAGTTTGGGCAGCAGTAACATAGAGGAACATCAGGGTACAGCTCCTCTGGATGGAGGCTTCGCTAGTTGTCATGTGTCCCAGAAGAAACCTCTGCTGTGGCTCCACTGAAGTAAGAGTCATCCATCATCCCCGCTCTACACACCCGGTAATAATGTCGTGTGCGTGTTCACATTTTATTATCCATCTACTGATGATTGATAACAGATCGCAGTGTGTATTCCAGAATGCAGCTTCTCTTCATGTCACAAGTCAGAAAATGACTACAGGTAGAAATTTGGACTCTGCAAGGATCAGTGGAAACTTGGAAGGACACCATAAAGCATGGAAATGGAGGGAGGTTAGGAAACGCTCCAGAGATGTTATCAGATGTGTTTGTCTAATTACTCTCAATGCTGGAGATTAGATGTTACCTGCGTCTCCTCTAATGCACTGATATGGGCAAGATCTATAGGGGGTCATTTATTAAGGCTTCCTTGCTGTCTTACATTTAGACCATTTTCTACACCTAAAACAGCCATAGAAATTGATGAATGAGACGGGCCTGCTGTCCTGTCCCCTTCCCCACCCACGTCAATCCCACTTTTTTAGACCTGGCTTGAGAGGGGAAAGTAACATAGTAACATAGTTTATAAGGCTGAAAAAAGACATCTGTCCATCCAGTTCGGCCTGTTATCCTGCAAGTTGATCCAGAGGAAGACAAAAAAAACCCTGTGAGGTAGAAGCCAATTTTTCCCACTTTAGGGGAAAAAAATCCTTCCCGACTCCAATCAGGCAATCAGAAATACTCCCTGGATCAATGACCCCTGTAGCTATAACCTGTAATATTATTACCCTCCAGAAATACATCCAGGCCCCTCTTGAACTCTTTTAGTGAACTTACCATCACCACCTCCTCAGGCAGAGAGTTCCATAGTCTCACTGCTCTTACCGTAAAGAATCCTCTTCTATGTTCGTGTACAAACCTTCTTTCCTCCAGACGCAGAGGATGGCCCCTCGTCACAGTCACAGTCCTGGGGATAAATAGATGATGGGAGAGATCTCTGTACTGACTCCTGATATATTTATACATAGTTATTAGATCTCCCGTCAGTCGTCTTTTTTCTAAAGTGAATAACCCTAATTTTGATAATCTTTCTGGGTACTGTAGTCCACCCATTCCAGTTATTACTTTAGTTGCCCTCCTCTGAATCCTCTCCAGCTCTGCTATGTCTGCCTTGTTCACAGGAGCCCAGAAACTGTGAACTTCCTGCTAGAAGTTTGTGTGGAATACTAGCAGTTTACAAGGAAGGTCCAGATGGGTGTTTCCAGTTGGGTGGACACAGTCATTCCAGTTTATCCAGTCTGTGCTGCCAGTGTCAGACTGTGTGGGGATAACCCCCCAACTGGTAACACCCTTCTGGACCTTTATTGCAGAATGCAGACAATTCATTCATAGATTTCTATTAGGAACAACAGAGGAATGGCACATCATACAGTCATAATATATGATCCAGAATGGTTATTACATGGGGAATGCAAGCAGTTACTGAAATAGACATGTCAGGAGAGGTGACAGGACCCTGTGAAGAGGACATGCTCAGCGCTGGATCCTGGTTGAACCATATGGGAACACCAGTATAACTGATGCTGCTCGGCAATTGATTCTTAATTACTGTATGGTTTTGTGGGTAGAACTGCTCAGCCATTACAATCGGTGTGAAAACTGTGTCAAAGGCATGGCGGTGTGGTTATCGTATTGTCTGATTTCCTGATTGGCGTCCTGTAATCCCCGCTATAGTCTCTGTGGTTATGAATCAGTCGCAGCAGGTCAGGTTTCGGAGGAGACGACCTGGCGCGGCCCGTTTCTGTGTAGACAGAGCAGTGGCGTGGGTTGCTGTGAGCGAGGCTTGAACGACTGTTTGCTTTTCAGCCTTCGTTCATTTGGATTGTTTAGTAATGCAAACACAAGCTGTATGCCTGCAGATCAGAGCGCAGAAAGGCCAGCAAACAGAGCCTATTAAAGCACGCTTAAAGGTAACATTCTCCGATTGTGTCCACAGCTTTAATCAGCGAGCAAATACCGAGTAAACCAGACACCTGCATGACCGGCTGGGGCGTCATAAGAACCGCACTCAGGTTACATGGCAACTGTTTTTTAATAATACTTTATATTTATAAAAAAAAAGCACACAAACCAAAGGGCCATGGCGTAAAGCCCATCATAATGGTCATCAAGCACTCCAGCGCAGTCCATAACTTTCCCTCTAGAAACGTCAAGTTGTTTTTTAAAACCTCCAAAGTACCCTTCATATTTTCTTTCAAGTACTATTTAGTGATTGTGGTTACATGTCAAACTGAAAACTGGCCTGTGTGAAGAAGTTATTACAGGTGATATTACAGGAAATTTTCTGGCACCCGTTAAGCTAGCTTGTAGTCTCACTGCTTTTACAGTAAAGAATTCTCTTCTAGGTAGAATCTATAAAGAATGAGATTCTCTACTGTAAGAGCAGTGAGACTATTGAACACGTCATTGGATGTAGGAGTTATCTGGGATTATGCACACCCTTTATATATTCATGAAGAACTAAGGGGCTGTGAGAGAGAATGGGGGTCATTTACCACATGCCACAAACTAACAAAGTCACAAACCTGCAGTTTGGGACTTTTAAATTGCTGTTGCACCTGAATTAGAGAGGCTCTCCAGGATTTTGTTATTGATGGCCTATCCTCAGTGTAGGTCACCAGTAATTGATAGGTGGGTGTCTGACTTCTGGGACCCCGACAATCAGCTGTATAAAGAGACTGCGGCGCTCTGGTAGGCCCTTAGGCCACTTCTTAGGTCATGCGATGTCATGGGTGTGGGGGGGTGGTGGTGAGTAAGTAATGTGGGTGGGGTCAACATCCCCGGCACATTCTCTATCTGGCATAAATGGTTTTCTGGCATAAATGACTATTGAAATCTACTCCAGTTGTAAGCTAAAATTCAGTTTATTAGCAATGATTGCCGGAGGATGCGCCTGCTTTATGACTACCGGTAGGTCTTCACCTCGTCATAAATTAAGATATATGTAAATACCCAATAAACCAGACACCTGCATGACCGGCTGGGGCCTCATAATAACCGCACTCAGGTTACATGTCAATTTTTTTTTTTTTAATAGTCCTTTATTATTTAGTCATCTCATTATCATCACAATGAGATTACAATGATAGATAACACCTATACCATACAGGTGTAGCAGTGCTGAGTTTATTTGCTGGCACCCATAGAAATATTATGTCATATTTATAAAGCTAAATTTACTTTTTTACTTTTGCTTTAGAATAACTCGGGTTCTTAGAAAACTATTATATGGAGGATGAGGAGCAGAACGCAGTGTGAACGGCTGTGTCCCGTCTACGTTATGCTTTTCTGTGAATTGGGTACATCTTGGCCATTATTATGATTTTCTGTGTAAAAGGCATAAAGCGCGTAGGCCTGCGCTCTTTGTAGTGACTGTGAGAGGCGGTGTAATGATGTCACTTTTCCTTCTCTCTAGGCTATGAAAAGACAGACGACGTTTCTGAGAAGACCTCGCTCGCTGATCAAGAGGAAACTAGAACTATTTTTATCAATCAGCCTCAGCTTATAAAGTTCTGTAACAACCGGGTCAGGTACGCAGCTCCTCATTATAAGACCGCACGGGGGGGAATCTATCATCTAAAGGCTTGTGTCCCAAGACCTCAGCTTTCTCCTTGTGAGGAGTAGATAGATGTGTGAGGGTCTGCCGCTGCTGGATGCCTTCAAGAATCTTCCCATTCATTACATTAAAAATGGTGACGCCCCGAAACATAATGGTTGCCTAACTTTTTATCATGTGATAGTAATCCCATCTCGTAACGTGATGACATATTGCTTATCCATGGTCCGCATTTTGCAAACAAGTATAGGAAATATCCTTTAGTCTAACAGACATACGGATGGGTCATCAAATTAAATGCAGATAGCACACGGACGAGGTTTAAATGCAAAGTGTCTGGACCACTGGGCCACCTTCTTGTCTATGAGATCACTGCGCCAGCACTGAGAGGAGGGGAAAGGGGCAGAAGAGCATGTTAATACACTGAATGCAGGAGAAGGTGGACCTTAAAGAAGAACTCCTGACAAAAATGTTATTCCATGTCCTGCTAGAAATGTACATGATATAATCTGTAGTGAATGTCATTTTCTTACCAGTGTCTGTATTTTTGACTTATATCATCCTGAAGTTTCTTATCTGTGTCATGTGACCAGCAATTAGACCCACCAACTCACACATAGACTTATGTGTGGACAGGAAGTCTAATTCTCTATGTATTCCTATGAGACTGAAAGTGAGGCTCCCATAGGAATGAATAGAGCAGTTACTGGCTTTCTGTCCTGGGTCAGTTGGAGGTCAGGGAGTTGGTCACATGACCCAGCTACAATAAGAAGAGAGGTTTTTACTCACAGAAACAGTCACTGATAAGAAAATGAGAATCACTACAGATTATATCATGCACCTTTCTAACAGGTCAGAGAATAAAATTTTTTGCGGGAGTTCTTCTTTAAGAGTAAACAGCATGGGGTGCCACCATAGAGGAAAATGTACATAAAAAATATATTTTTTTTTATTTTCATATTGCTTAAAGGGGTTGTCCCACGGAAAATATTCTACAGTTTTCAAACCAGCACCTGGATCTGAATACTTTTGTAATTAAAAAATTTGTATAGCTGCTGAGTTATTCAGTAAAATGTATCTGTATAGTGCCACTTATTTTCTTATTTCTTTGTCCTGCTCACTTCGATGGCCTCACATGCTCAGTTTCATCCTTCAGCTGCTCCCTGTGCCGTGATAGGGAGGGCATGGACACGCCTCCTGATCTGTGATAGGGAGAGCTGAGACTGTGATAGGGAGATAGGGATAGGGAGAACATGGACACGCCCCTTTAGCTGCAGCAGAAAAGACACTCCCCTTGAGCTGTGATAGGGAGAGCTCTGAGACACGCCTCCTGAGCTGCAGCAGAAAAGACACTCCCCTTGAGCTGTCAGCTTGATATAAATCTAGCACAGCAATGAATGTGGAGATCTCTGGTCCATTTGAGGTACAGGGCTGGTTCTAGCTTTGTTAGAAAGAGATTGTCATGAACTATATGATGTCTGATTTTAATTTTTTACATTATTCATGGGATAACCACTTCAAGTTAAAATGTCGCATTCATTGCATAGTAATACTTTTTTGTGGGTTTGTACGTCATCAAATGATCACAGCACAGAACTTCTGAAGTTTCCATGCGGCACGGAGCAAGAGGAGGTTTTTGCAGAGGACAGATTTCTTTTTCCTTGTGTTTTAATGTAGTGATGTGTGTGGTTACTGTATTATTCCATGGGTTAGCGCCTTGCAGACAGGCTGATAAATCAAGGTCTATAATTTCGGAGCAGTGAGAAGCAGCGTGCACCCTGTGAGATGCCATCAATAACTGGAAGATAACACATCTGCATTGATGCTGAAATTCTGCTCTGTCTTCTGTGTTTTCCAGCACCGCAAAATACAACCCCTTTACGTTTCTGCCAAGATTTCTCTACTCCCAGTTCCGGAGAGCGGCCAACTCGTTTTTCCTGTTCATTGCCTTGCTCCAGGTAAACTGCATAATGTTAACCCATCAGCTGACTGCATTGCACATTCCTGTCTGCTGTACAGTCACCCTGCGCAGCTATGCGGATGGCCGGCCTCTATGTATCTGCTATGTATGAACTGAAGGATTAGACCACCTGTAGATTTGCCGGTTTTTCCTGAAATCAAAGTCACCATGTAGCTGTATAAGGGCTCATTCACACAAACGTTTTTTTTTTCTGTCTCTGTTCCTTTTTTTTTTGCAGCCCGTATGCGGAACCATTCACTTCGATGGGTCCGCAAAAAAACGGAAATGACTCAGTGTGCATTCTGTTTCTGTATGTCCGCATGGCCATTCCTCAAAAAGGATAGAACATGTCCTTTTCTTGTCCATTTTGCGGACAAGGACAGGCATTGTTACAATGGATCCACAAAAAAAGAAACGGATGCAATACGGATGTCTCATGGATGTCATCTGCATTTTTTAGGCGGATCCATGTTTTGTGGACTGCAAAATACATGTGGTCGTGTGCATGAGCCCTAAGAGCTTGTTTGTTGCTGGAGGAGTTGTATTTTTCAGTGGCACCATTCTGGGGAGCACATGATTTATTGATTTGCTTTTATTATTTTTTTCTTAATCAGGGGAGACAAAAAATGAGAAATTGTTCCTTTGTAAATTTCTTTTTTCCCCTGCTGTTTACCGTGACCAGAAGTAACCTGTTAAATGTATTCTAGTGGTCTGTATGAAAAAATACAAAGTATGTACAACGTTTTTTTTTTTCTTTTCTTTTTTTTCTTATTATTGAGGAAAAAAGTTATTTTAGGATGACACATTCCCAGAGTAATAGCCTTTATTTTTCTAATAATGTATCTGTATGGCTTATTTTTAATTTTTTTTTTACGGGATGAGTCCAAAATTTTACTGGCACCATTTTGGGGTGCATATAATTTACTTTACCTAAATTGTAGGCTTTTTTTTCAGGGTAATGAAACAAAAAAAATTTCTGATTTATATTTTCAGGGTTTTTTTTGTGCACTGTGTTGTGCCGTATAAGTAATAATAGGCAGATGGCAGGGGCGTAGCTAATGGCTCATGGGCCCCCAAGAGTTCAGCTTTGTGGCCAGGGGGCAGGGAAGCACATAGCCTTCATGCTGCCTGAGGCAAAAATTGAAACAGCACCCCCACCTACCTACCCACCCCCCTCCAATGCCAAATTCTTGACCTAAACCTTCCCTGCAGCCAGAAGTGTAACTTGACCAGCATATACTTTCTATAATACCAGTGTCGTCTTATGTGGCACAAGGGTCTTTGGGCCCCCTCAGGCTCCTGGGCCCGGTAGCGACTGCTACATCTGCACCCCCTATAGCTACGCCCCTGGCAGATGGTGATGCCACACCTGGAGGCCTTTACTAGGTCCCCGAATGCCATGGTAAGAAATTGGCACCCTGTGATCATGTTGCATGGTGTCACTGACTAGACTGAAGGAGTCCTCCTCCTTTCGTCAACCACTTAGATGCCATGGTTGCTGTTGACTGTGGCATCTAAGTGGTTAGACTGCCAGGATTGGCACTAGCTGTGGGCCCAGCGGCTTGTACAATTGTGGTTAGAGACAAGGTTGTTGCAGGTTGTAAGTTTTTACAAAGAGGTGGGTTGTTATGTTGCTTTTGAAGATTATGGGTAGTTTGTATTATTTGTGTATATATATTTTTTTATTTGTATATGTGTATTTGTATATTCCACAATATGCGTAATGCACAGGAGAAATTGGGGAAGAAGGCTTTTGAGAAGCGGAGATGTCACGTGGTAGTTATCAGCAGAGATATATGGAGGGGAAAGGTTGCCATTTAGAGGTTGTCCAGTTTAGAAAAACACATTTCATACACCCTATTAGGGAAATCTTCATTAATAAAGGAGGTTCCTCTGTTCAGGAGCTTCATCTCTGTGATTATCAAGGGAACAGTTTTAAAACTAGGGATTGGTCCAAGCAGAGAACCATCATCAGTTCCTGCAGAGAGAAGAAATAGCAGAGGTATGATGGAAGTATGGAGAGAGATGGATCAGCTGGGTAGCAGAGTTGATGGAGGATTGGGAGGGGTGCGAAAAAGTGGTATCATACGCTTGCCATATAGATGAATGCTTGGCCATGTAATGCTGGGACAAGACAGGTCCTCCAGAACTGCAGCAATCTTTACAGAGGCATTCTGGATCATAGAAGGCAGGCGGGAGCAGAGGACCTCTCTGCTCAACATCCGTAAACCTTGAGAGGATATATGGAAAGGTCGTTGTAAGAAAAGCCTTTTAAATTAGGACATTTTGTTATTTGGTGAGTTGTGAAGGATAATGTATGAGGCCAACAGATTATAATCCTTCCTTTGTCATATAATGCAAAGCTATTATTACTTTGTCCATGATATCCTTGGCATGTTGCTGTAGTAATTTCCTGGACGGCTCTCTGTGTTGGCAAATACACTAAGCAAACCGGTTCACCATCGGTGTTTTATCTCTTTACAGTCTTTCTTTTTTCCCATGTGTTTGTGTCTTCGGTGGCACTGTGGGACTCCCACTGGTGGAGGGCTGGCTTGCAGGGTTGTAGATCACGTTTGATGATCCAGCAGACCTACAGATTATACATCATTTTCTTATAGTTCCCAAAGAATTTTAGACCTGGCTGCTTTTTAGCTCCGGCCCTACGTGCTCTTCATCTTCCGGTGCCGGCACTGGTTACATTTGGCCGGCCATGGCCATGGTGACATGCAGTGCTCCAGCCAGTGTAATCAGTGCCAGCACCGGAAGATGGAGAGAGAGTAGGCATTGCGGAATATGAATATTCTGTTCCATAGACCATGCTGCAGGGACTTGAGGGACTTGTTAAAAGATCATTTTTACCGGAAAACCCCATTGAAACAGCTGATCAGCAGGGTTTCTGGGACGCGGACCCACCCCTCCTCCCCCCGCACCAAGGACCTATATGAAGTATAGATCATCAATATTTAAGTTTTGGATAACCCCTTTAAACGACATGGCAGACTTCATGCTAATGTAACCATAATGTACTTTAGGATAGTAGGTCATTTTCCGTTTTTTAGTTTTCTCCCAGCCCTCCAAAAGCCATAACTTTATTTTTTCATTCACATAGCTGTATGAGGGCTTGTTTTTTTGCTGGACAAGATGTACTTTCTAATGACACCATTTACGGTTGCATACAATATGGTGGGAAGCGGTAAAAAAATTCCGAATGGGCTGCAATTATAAAAAAAACAAAAAAAAAACACCATTCTGCCAGTTTTATGTTTTGTTTTTTACTGTTTTGTTACTTTTATTCTATGGCTCTTTACGGTTACAACGATACCACATATGTATAGTTTATCTTACGTCTTAATACTGAATAAAAATTAAAAACAAGACTACTGCATTGCCATATTCTGACCCCCATAACTTGTTTGTAGTTATGTGTGAGGACTCATTTTTTTGTGGGATGATCTGTACTATTCATTGATACCATTTTGGGGTGTGTATGACATTTTCATCACTTTTTATTCAATTTTTCATGGGAGGTGAAGTGACCAAAAAAAAATGGCAAATCGGCCCTTTTAACTCTTTTCCCTGTTTTACCCTTTGCTATATGGTATAAATATTTTTATATTTTAATACTGCAGACGTTTTCTCATGCGACAATGCCCATAACTTATTTTTATTTTGGGGAAGGGGGGGGGTGATTTGAATTTTTATATATATTTTTTTATATATTAAAAAAAAAACAATTATATATATATACAGTACAGACCAAAAGTTTGGACACACCTTCTCATTCAAAGAGTTTTCTGTATTTTCATGACTATGAAAATTGTAGATTCACACTGAAGGCATCAAAACTATGAATTAGCACATGTGGAATTATATACTTAACAAAAAAGTGTGAAACAACTGAAAATATGTCTTATATTCTAGGTTCTTCAAAGTAGCCACCTTTTGCTTTGATTACTGCTTTGCACACTCTTGGCATTCTCTTGATGAGCTTTAGGGGTAGTCACCTGAAATGGTATTCCAGCAGTCTTGAAGGAGTTCCCAGAAATGCTTAGCACTTGTTGGCCCTTTTGCCTTCACTCTGCGGTCCAGCTCACCCCAAACCATCTCGATTGGGT
Source organism: Rhinella marina (assembly GCA_900303285.1). Taxonomy (NCBI): domain Eukaryota; kingdom Metazoa; phylum Chordata; class Amphibia; order Anura; family Bufonidae; genus Rhinella; species Rhinella marina. The sequence goes on from ONZH01007500.1 coordinate 107,785, forward strand.
TCAGGTCTGGTGACTGTGGAGGCCAGGTCATCTGGCGTAGCACCCCATCACTCTCCTTCTTGGTCAAATAGCCCTTACACAGCCTGGAATTGTGTTTGGGGTCATTGTCCTGTTGATAAATGATGGTCCAACTAAACGCAAACCGGATGGAAAAGCATGCCGCTGCAAGATGCTGTGGTAGCCATGCTGGTTCAGTATGCCTTCAATTTTGAATAAATCCCCAACAGTGTCACCAGCAAAGCACCCCCACACCATCACACCTCCTCCTCCATGCTTCACGGTGGGAACCAGGCATGTAGAGTCCATCCGTTCACCTTTTCTGCGTCGTACAAAGACATGTTGGTTGGAACCAAAGATCTCAAATTTGGACTCATCAGACCAAAGCACAGATTTCCACTGGTCTAATGTCCATTCCTTGTGTTCTTTAGCCCAAACAAGTCTCTTCTGCTTGTTGCCTGTCCTTAGCAGTGGTTTCCTAGCAGCTATTTTACCATGAAGGCCTGCTGCACACAGTCTCCTCTTAACAGTTGTTGTAGAGATGTGTCTGCTGCTAGAACTCTGTGTGGCATTGACCTGGTCTCTAATCTGAGCTGCTGTTAACCTGCGATTTCTGAGGCTGGTGACTCGGATAAACTTATCCTCCGCAGCAGAGGTGACTCTTGGTCTTCCTTTCCTGGGGCGGTCCTCATGTGAGCCAGTTTCTTTGTAGCGCTTGATGGTTTTTGCGACTGCACTTGGGGACACTTTCAAAGTTTTCCCAATTTTTCCGACTGACTGACCTTCATTTCTTAAAGTAATGATGGCCACTTGTTTTTCTTTACTTAGCTGCTTTTTTCTTGCCATAATACAAATTCTAACAGTCTGTTCAGTAGGACTATCAGCTGTGTATCCACCTGACTTCTGCCCAACACAACTCAGGGTCCCAACCCCATTTATAAGGCAAGAAATCCCACTTATTAAACCTGACAGGGAACACCTGTGAAGTGAAAACCATTTCAGGTGACTACCTCTTGAAGCTCATCAAGAGAATGCCAAGAGTGTGCAAAAGCAGTAATCAAAGCAAAAGGTGGCAACTTTGAAGAACCTAGAATATAAGACATATTTTCAGTTGTTTCACACTTTTTTGTTAAGTATATAATTCCACATGTGTTAATTCATAGTTTTGATGCCTTCAGTGTGAATCTACAATTTTCATAATCATGAAAATACAGAAAACTCTTTGAATGAGAAGGTGTGTCCAAACTTTTGGTCTGTACTGTGTGTGTGTGTCTCTATATATATATAATATTTTTTTTTTATTTTTTACACTTTTTATTAGTTCAGTTAGGGAGCTGTAGCAAGCAATCATTAGATTGCTTTTCTCATAGACTCCAATGCATTAGCAATCTTCGACTTTTTCCCGCTCACACCAGGTCTAAAAAAGTGGGCGGGGAAGGGGGGGTGCCGGTAGGTCCGTCTCATTTACCAGTGTCTACGCCTTTTTAAGCTGTAGAAAATAGTCTAAATGTAATAAAGTTAGGAAGCTGTCTTAAATTTACAAGTGGCAGTGGATCCGCCAAAGTTATGTAGAGCCTTAGATAACACCGCCAGTGCAGGGCTTTATTAAGACAGGTCTTAATAAATGTACCCTTTAAGTTCCTATGGAGCCCGGCCACAGACAGGCTTTCCTCGCTAGGGAGAGCTGCTGCACGGCTGGGAGCACGCACACCCGGTCTTTAACTTCTCAGATGCCTTGGTCACATTTAACCACGTCATCTGAGTTGAGAAATGTATGTGATCGACATTATTGTCGATCTTGTACATTATTCCCGGGTGCCTGCTGTTTAAAACCCGGCAGCTATGTAGTCCACTCTGCTAGCGAGCAGGCGGCATTTTTAAATGCCCGATCGCCAACGTTAATTTATGTTGAGCGGTCAGGAAGGGGTTAAGCTATTGGAGAGCTTGTCCAAGATTTTTAATTATATCGGACAACCCCTTTAATGGGTAAAATATAATCTATAAGCCTGTTGATTGAATACTGGCTGAAGGACCGTGTCCAGAGAGTTGTGGTCAATGACTCCTATTCAGAATGGTCCCGGGTTATAAATGGTGAACCCCAAGGTTCAGTGCTGGGTCCTCTGTTATTTGAAGGAGCTCTCTGCTTATTCTGTATTGATGACCTATCCTCAGGCTGTGTGAAGAAAATGCAGCTCTTATACAAGCGCTGCATTCTCTTCACTGTTTACCTGCTCGCCTACAACATTGCAGCGGCGAGCAATTGTAATTACAGCTCCTCCATATGATCGGCAGGGGTGCCAGCAATCGGGCCCCTGCCTATCCTGAGGATAAGTCATCAGTATAGGATAAGTGGAGAACCCCTTTAATTTATTTATTAATGATATCGAGGATGGGATTAATAGTACCATTTCTGCAGATGACATTAAGCTGTTTAGTACTGTGCAGTCTATGGAAGATGTCCATAAACTACAAGATGACTTGGACACTTTGAGTGATTGGGCATCAACTTGGCAAATGAGGTTCAATGTGTATAAACATAAAGTTATTCATCTTGGTAGTAATAACCTCTGTGCTTCATATGTCCTAGGGGAGGTGACACTGGGGGAGTCACTTATAGAGAAGGATTTGGGTGTCCTTGTTGATCATAGAATAAATGACAGCACACAATGTCAATCAGCTGCTTCTAAGGCTTCCAGGTTATTGTTGTGTATTAAGCAAGGCGGGGACTCGTGGGGCAGGGATGTAATACTATGACTTTACAAAGCGTTGGTGCTGCCACGTCTGGAATATGCAGTTCAGTTCTAAGTACCAGTTCACGTCTGTGTTATTTTACAGCTCTTGTCTAAGTAGCCTCTTGATATTGATCTTGAGACGTCTTTCAGGGTTTGGCAGTAATCCTGGTTGTGCCGGAGACATTATGGGAATGTTTTGCTGTGCACTGTCCAGCTGCTGAATTTTCCTTTATGTGTGTACTTGAGCTTCTTTAGTTTTGACAGATGGAATTACCGATTTCTCATTTTTCCATTCTTGCAATAAATGTGAATTCTCTAATTATATCTGAAGGAAAGCAGTGTACAGTATGTGGTGGATGGACACCGAGGTCCATGTGGTTTTCTGTACTCGGACGTGCCGTGTTTGGCCGCCCTGTGGTCACAGTAGTGATTTTTGTATATGGCAGATATCCAGCATAGCCGGCAGATCCAGCCTGGGCTCCGGAGACCCGTCGTCTGCTTTATATTAACAACGCTTACAATTTACTTCGTGAAATGTAACATAGTTTATGTGAACAATATTTACATTTACAGGGATTAAAAATGTTCTAGTGAAGAGATTATATTTATACACTTTCTGTCTGTCTCCCGCTATCTCTGTCATTTTCTCACTCTTTAGCTGTTACTTGCTCTTTGTCTCTCTCTCGCCCCTGTCTTTCTCGCAATCTGTCTCTTTCTTGTACCCTCCTGCCTCTCTCTCCCAATCTCTTTCCATCTCTCTCGACCCCTGTCTCTCTCTCTCGACCCCTGTCTCTCTCTCTCTCTCTCTCGAGACCCCTGTCTCTCTCGAGACCCTGTCTCTCTCTCTCTCTCTCTCGAGACCCCTGTCCTCTCTCGAGACCCCTGTCTCTCTCGAGACCCTGTCTCTCTCGAGACCCTGTCTCTCTCGAGACCCCTGTCTCTCTCTCTCTCGAGACCCCTGTCTCTCTCTCTCTCGAGACCCCTGTCTCTCTCTCTCTCGAGACCCCTGTCTCTCTCTCTCTCTCGAGACCCCTGTCTCTCTCTCTCTCTCGAGACCCCTGTCTCTCTCTCTCTCTCGAGACCCCTGTCTCTCTCTCTCTCTCGAGACCCCTGTCTCTCTCTCTCGAGAACCCCCGTCTCTCTCTCTCTCTCTCGAGACCCCTGTCTCTCTCTCTCTCTCGAGACCCCTGTCTCTCTCTCTCTCTCTCTCTCTCGAGACCCCTGTCTCTCTCTCTCTCTCGACCCCTGTCTCTCTCTCTCTCTCTCTCTCTGAGACCCCTGTCTCTCTCTCTCTCTCGAGACCCCTGTCTCTCTCTCTCTCTCTCGAGAACCCCTGTCTCTCTCTCTCTCTCTCTCTCGAGACCCCCCTGTCTCTCTCTCTCTCTCTCTCTCTCTCTCTCTCTCTCGAGACCCCTGTCTCTCTCTCTCTCTCTCTCTCGAGACCCCTGTCTCTCTCTCTCTCTCTCTCTCTCTCTCGAGACCCCCTGTCTCTCTCTCTCTCTCTCTCTCGAGACCCCTGTCTCTCTCTCTCTCTCTCTCTCTCCTCTCTCAGACCCCTGTCTCTCTCTCTCTCCTCTCTCCTGTCTCTCTCTCTCTCTCTCCCGAGACCCTGTCTCTCTCTCTCTCTCTGAGACCCCTGTCTCTCTCTCTCTCTCGAGACCCCGTGTCTCTCTCTCTCTCTCGAGACCCCTGTCTCTCCTCTCTCTCTCTCGAGACCCTGTCTCTCTCTCTCTCTCTCGAGACCCCTGTCTCTCTCTCTCGAGACCCCTGTCTCTCTCTCTCTCTCTCTCTCTCTCGAGACCCCTGTCTCTCTCTCTCTCTCGAGACCCTGTCCCCTGTCTCTCTCTCTCTCTCTCTCTCGAGACCCCTGTCTCTCTGTCTCTCTCTCTCTCCACTGTATATGATTAAAAAAACCTCTATGTGACCACCGTCAGGAATGATTTGGCTGATGGGAATAGTGCAGACTAACACTGGAGCAGTGGAGCCTAACAGCGTGCCCTGGTGCTACCACTGATACTGATTTCACTGTGCTATTAAATACCCGTCAACACCTGGAAATTAGTATGGGCTCCAGGGTAATGTGAAGCCGACTGAACTGGGCATGTGCGGCCAGAAGATCATCTTCATCATTGGCGACGTAAAAGAAAGTAGGGGGACCTAGGGCCACGACATTCCTGTAATAGCAGTGAATTCAATGAAGTATGACCCCGATGGTCGGCGTAACACTTTAAAGCATGTGCTCTTTGTGTCTTTCAGCAAATTCCTGACGTGTCTCCTACTGGTCGATATACCACTTTGGTTCCACTGCTGTTCATTTTAGCTGTGGCTGCCATCAAGGAAATCATAGAAGATGTTGTAAGTATTAACCAGTTTTATATATTTTTTTCTTGTATGGCCGCTGGATTATCTGTATGCCGTGCCTGGAGCTGGAATTTATTCTTAATGTCATGTAATACTTCCCCGACAAGTCATTAGGGGACACGTTCCTCCTCTTTACACCACCTCGTGCCTGGCATACGTTACAGCACCAAGACGACTCTAACCTGTCAAGGCTGGTGCTCAGCAAGACGAGGTACAGCGTATGGCACCAAGACGCTTATAGCCGTTTATGTCCTGTAAGTAGCGAGGGATGGGGGCTCCCATGCATCAATGAGCCTTGAGAGCCCATAACCATTTTCCGTTCACCAATTGTCATTCCTTGGTAGGCACCGGGAACATCCTACAAGACCTACTGTTTTTCAGATGCTCTGACCCTATCGTCTAGTCATCACAATTTGGCTCCCACAAATCACTCAGTTCCTCCCACTTTCCCATTTTTTCTGCTTTTAGCACATCAACTTCAGAATTCTTGTGCGTTTTCTTAGTAAATATTCACTCAAATCTTATGTCTCCCAACCTTTGCTGTACTGCCATGACCTTAACCCCCCCCCCCGATTCTACAAGTGACCCCCACAACATTGCCTTCATTTCATTGTTGTCTTATGCCTCTGAACGGTTCTCCAGCTTCCATGCTGAATCCAATGCTGCAGTTTTCTCCCTGACTATTGATGAAAGTTGTTTTTTGTAACTTCACATAATGAATTCGGCTCAGGTAGCGGCAGAGAAATGCCTCCGGGAGCAGAGCTTTTTCTGCCAGGTAGAAGAGAACCTTTGCTTGGGCGTCCTGGGAGACCTTTGTCGTCTTGTGTACGTTCCCCTGTGAATGCTGCTCGTGCCCTGCGGCGCTGACTGATTACTATATGCTTTTCTGTAATTTTGTGAATATTTGCTGATGCATTTGCCAGGATGGCTAAATTGCAAAGCTTCTTAAAGAGGACCTTTCACCACTCCTGACATGCCTGTTGTAATAGCTTCATGCATTCCCCATGTAATAACAAGTCTGGAACATCTATTCTTATGTCTCTATGTTGTGCCATTCCTTTATTATTTGCACTAGAAGTTATGAATGAATTGCTATTTGCCTTCAGTAAGGGAACAGAGGGAAGGTGACCAGTTGGGGGTGTGTCCCTGCACAGTCTGACTCTAGCCAATCAGTGATGCCATGTTCAGACTGTGCAGGGACACACAACTTGTTACCTCCCCTCTGTTCCCTTACTGAAGGCAAATAGCAATTCATTCATAACTTCTAGTGCAAATAATAAAGGAATGGCACAACATACAGACATAAGAATAGATGTTCCAGAATTGTTATTACATGGGGAATGCATGAAGCTATTAAAACAGGCATGTCAGGAGCGGTGAAAGGTCCTCTATAAAGTTATATATAGCAGATGGGGGCATAGATAGAGTGAAGGTCATAGTGAGATATAGTGACCACCCCTGATTTAAATTTTTTGTGACAAATTTTCAGATACCTTATATCCCATGTCAGGGATCAGCAACCTTTGGCACTCTAGCTGCTGTGAAACTACAATTCCCAGCATGCACTGTCACTCGTCTGTTCTTGTAACTCCTATAAAAGTGAAAGGAGGATTCTCGGAGTTGTAGTTTTGGAACAGCTGGACTGCCAGAGATTGCTGATCCCTGTCCTTTGTATAGTGTCCCTCTAAAAGGTTTTTACTGTGATTTTTGGCTGGTTTTGTCAGAGGTTTTTCTATAAGTACATGTACATTTTTTGGTAGAATATTGACTAGACTTTTAGGTAGAAATTTCTACTTAAAGAGGACCTGTCACCACTCCTAACATGCCTGTTTTAATAGCTTCATGCATTCCCCATGTAATAACAATTCTGGAACATCTATTCTTATGGCTCTATGTTGTGTCATTCCTTTATTATTTCTACAAGAAGTTATGAATGAATTGCTAGCAGTCTGCAGTAAGGGTACAGAGGGGTGGTGACAAGTTGGGGGGGTGTTCCTGCACAGACTCACTCTATCCATTCAGTGCTGCCATTGTCAGACTGCGCAGGTACACCCCCCAACTGGTTACCACCCCTCTGTACCCTTACTGCAGACTGCTAGCAATTCATTTATAACTTCTAGTAGAAATAATAAAGGAATGGCACAACATACAGCCATAAGAATAGATGCTCCAGAATTGTAATTACATGGCTAGAACCAGCCCTGTACCACCCATGGATCCAGAGATCTCCCTATTCACTGCTCTGGTAGATTTATATCAAGCTGACAGCTCAGGGGTGTGTCCTTTCCGCTGCAGCTCTCTGACACAGCTTCTAACAGAACATATGGCTGGTGGCAGTTGAAGATTTAAACGGAGCATGTGCAACCACCTCAGTGAGACAGACCAAAAAATAAGGAAAAGAACAAATAGCAGGTGCAGCTATGCAGATGCATTTTATTGAATAACTCGGTGACTATACTAATTTTTTAAAGAAAAACTCCTGCAAAAATTTTTATTCCATGTCCTGCTAGAAATGTACATGATGTAATCTGTAGTGAATGTCATTTTCTTACCAGTGGCTGTATTTTTGAGTTATATCTCCCTGATGTTTCAAATCTGTGTCATGTGACCAGTAATCAGACTCACCAACTCACACAGAGACTTATGTGTGGACAGGAAGTCTAATTCTCTATGTATTCCTATGGGAGCCTCACTTTCAGTCTCATAGGAATGAATAGAGCAGTAACTGGCTTCCTGTCCTGGGTCAGTTGGAGGTCAGGGAGTTGGTCACATGACCCGGCTACAATAAGAAGAGAGGGGATAACTCAGAATTACAGTCTCTGATGAGAAGATTACATTCACTACAGATTATATCATGCAGCTTTCTAACGGGTCAGAGAATAAAAATTTTTGCAGGAGTTCTTCTTTAATTACATGCAATTACAAAAGTATTCAAATCTGTTTGAAAAATGTAGAAATTATTTTTTTGACGCAACCCCTTTAAATGGAGCCTGTCACCTGGTTTGGGTCCACTAAACCACCAGGCTTTAGGGTCCCAAACCTGTCGAGCCTTCACAGTTGAGTAAATAAAGATGTACATTTCCAGGAGATGTATCTGGGACTCATCTCCTGCAGCATTGGACACATTTGCATAGCGCCGCTGAAGCCGAGGATAGAATGCCTTGCTTCACTGTGCATGTCCCACGTTCCATGTAAGTTACATTTTCATTTACTGAACTTTGCAGGGCCCTAAAGGTTTAATATGGACAGATTTGGTCCCTAAACCCCTTGTGCATTCAGCATGCCAGTTGTTTAATGGACCCCAAACCAGGTGATGAGTTCCCTGTAACACGCATTAAATGCTTACAGGCGATGCCCAGTCAGACTATGCATCTCCATGGTAACAGACAACAAACTCTCTGTAGTCTGATCCTGCAGCCATGTTCCCTGCTATCTGTCCTCGACTACCGGATAGCCTACCAAATGTAAGCTAGAGCAAAGTAGTGGAGGTGCATTGTCTGCATGGGAAGGAGTTCTAGATACAAGACAGTAGGAAATGTATAATTAAGATTTATTGCAAACTTTATTAGTACAATTCAAAAAATTGGATGTGAAAGTGTACAGGGCCTTTAACTCACCTCTGCTGTGGAAGGGGTTTCTAAGCTCTCAGTAGATTAGGTTTATGTAGCAGTGTATAAGGTTACCAGGTACACTGGTATTCTTATGTTTGCTGACAAAGTGGAACATACCAGATAAGCAGGTTTCTGCTATGGTGCCCTCAGAGGATGCCCAGCCCTAGTTGGTTTCAGGCCCCTGGGTGCTGGACTCCTCTTTTAAGGGAGTGTGGAATTTCCACAAGTCATAGGAAGAGGAAACAAGCTCCAGGGAGTTCTACCTTGGGTGGGGAAAACCCAATGATCAAGTATGATGTTTGCTGTGGGGACGCTCTTCTTTATTCTCTATACATAGGTATGTACTCTGTGTCTTCCATAATAGATGGACTATATGGACCAGCATGAGCTCTATCCTGTTTGCTGAGAGCACTACTTGGAGATCATAACTTGAAGGCATTGTCTGGGCAAAAACTAAGTTCGGGTCTTGAAGCCCACATTGTACACAGCTTTCACATTCTAATATACTTTGTTTACCTGCAAGATCCAAACTCTGATCACGTGACCCCTGTCCACTGCTTCGCTGACATCACGTCCATCGCTGTTCTCGGAGAGTCAATGGGAATCCAGCCCTCAGCTCTGGTGCACGTGCGTATGGTAGCCTCTTTTTTATAAGTGCATACTCCAGGACTTGCGGCTGGATTTCATCATGCAAATCAGTAAGGCAGCGTCGCATTCAGTCTTTTTCCTTGGACCGGACAAGAGAAAAGCCCAGCAATGGACGTGACGTCAGAAGAAGTGCTGTGTGGAGCAATGATGGGGTCACGTGATCAGAGCAGGTAAAGTATATTAAAAAGTGAAAGCTGTGTACAAAGTGGGTTTCATGACCCTAATACTCACCATTACAGATCCTCTGCCAGAATGGTACTGGCACTTCCCAGGTCACCTCCAGTCTCTACTTCTTAGTCTTTTTCGACACACAGGAAGTGACTGCTCACCCAATCAGTGGCCGCACTGGTTGCACACCCCAGCCAGTGATTGGCTCAGCAGTCTTATTTCCTGTCTTCAGAGGGACCAGGTAGTAGAGACTGGGGGGCCACATGGGAAGTGCCCGTACCGTCAGTAATGGTATGACTTTTTATATTTTTCCTGGCCAGGGAAACCCTTTAATGCTTGTGACTTTTTTACATTAGTGCTATACTGTCTGCAGTAATAGTAAATACGTGTCTATTGTGTAAACGGCTGAAATTGTTTGCATCTACACCATCTATATAACCATTTTTAAAGCAAGGTAAAGAGCATGGACTCAGGGGCGGATTGGCCATAGACTTTACAGGGAAAATTCCCAGTGGGCCGATGCCCAGGGGGCCGCCTGAGCCCTCCTTACAGCCGACCAGTGGAAGTTTTTTGGGATGGACTGTGGTATTTTGCTCTGTTGAGGTGGTATTATGTGCCACAATATGGTATTTCTGGCCCTGCCTTCCATCAATTTGGACCTGACTACAAAACGGGGCCACTTTTAGTATTTTTCCAGAGCCACTTTAAGTTCCCAGTCTGCCCCTGGATGGACCTGTGTTATTCTAGCATTATTCCTGAATGCTTACTCAAACAAAATTTCACAATTAACCAGTAACCTAATCTCTGCAGACATCATGTTGCTGCAGCCGAGCGTCTGGGTCGGTGCCAGCCTGCAGCTGGTGTCATAAAACCCAGCGCCACTCAGTGCCTTCAGTGATATTAAATCCGATTTCCTGAAGGAATTTTCGCAATAATAAAAAAATAAGAAAATCGCATATAAAAATGGAATACAAATAATACAGTGTGCACTTAGGGTATGGCCAAATGTGGATCGTCTGCAGCGGAAAACCTGTCTCGTATCTGGCAGGATGCTGCAGCTGCAAAGTCTGCACCAAATGGTATGGATTGTGTTGCAGAATTCATCCTAATTAGAGATGAGCGAGCGTGCTCGGGAGCAATTTTCGAGTAGTAGCGTACGCATTTTATAATCTGTACGCTAATGCATACGCATCTTCTAATCTGTACACTAATGCGTACAAATTACAAGATGCGTACGCATTAGCGTACAGATTACAAGATGCGTACGCTACTATTCGAAAATTGCTCCCGAGCATGCTCCTCTCTAATCCTAATCCTATAGGTGAAGTCTATGGCAGATATATTATCCACAACATAAATGGACTTGCTGTGGATTTAAATGGGTTCTGCCGTGTAAAAAAAAAATGAAAATTAGAAATTAAACAGTACATAACAATCTCTTTCTAACAAAGCTAGAAGCAGCTCCGTATCCAGAGATCTCCCCCTATTCATTACTTCAGTTCCACTGCTACACGCTCTTCAGGCTGGCAGCTCAGAGGACTTGTCCTTTCAGTTGTAGCTATCTCTCCATCACAGCTCAGAGGGCGTGTCCTTTCAGTTGTAGCTATCTCTCCATCACAGCTCAGAGGGCGTGTCCTTTCAGTTGTAGCTATCTCTCCATCACAGCTCAGAGGGCGTGTCCTTTCAGTTGTAGCTATCTCTCCATCACAGCAAAGGGTAGCTAGTTAAGGTGAAGAAAAGAAGATGGAGAGGGCACCAGAAGAACTACACAGCTCCTTCCATTATATAGTGGACAGAGCTGGCTGCTGCAGCGCTGCTTCTATTCACGTCACTGCAGTAACCAGCTCTGTCCATGAGCTGTGTAATCTCTGTGCTGGTGCCAGACCCCCACTGATCAGATGGCAATGGCCTGTCTTGAGGATCGAACATAAACGTATAGTTGTAGCAGCACTTACGGGTCTTTTAAGTCCATATTGTGGTGGTGCCGTCAGTGTTGGCTATCAGCCTGTTATAACCCCAACATATCAATAAAGTCCAAAGCAAACTGCAGCACTCCCAGGTCTTTTCATCAATCCTTGTTTATTCACTTAGTGCTACGTTTCGACCATTACAGGTCTTTTTCAAGCAAGAAAAAGACCTGTAATGGTTGAAACATCGCACTAAGTGAATAAAAAAGGATTGCTGTCTAGAGGATTGAAAATCAATAGTAAAATCCTGGTGCACTTACTTACTGTATAGGGAGGTGTGTTCTGCCATGCTTTCCTTTACATTTGTCCGTCACAAAAACACGTACTGTAACAGTTTATAAGGCCGAAAAAAGACATAAGTCCATCCAGTTCGGCCTGCTATCCTGCAAGTTGATTCAGAGGAATGCAAAAAAAAACCCTGTGAGGTAGAAGACAATTTTCCTCACTTTAGGGGAAAATTCCTTCCCGACTCCAATCAGCCAATCAGAATAACTCCCTGGATCAGCGACCCATATCTAGTAACTATAACCTGTAATATTATTACCCTCCAGAAATACATCCAGGTCCCTCTTGAACTCTGTTAGTGAGCTTACCATCACCACCTCCTCAGGCAGAGAGTTCCATAGTCTCACTGCTCTTACTGTAAAGAATCCTCTTCTATGTTTATGTACAAACCTTCTTTCCTCCAGACGCAGAGGATGTCCCCTCGTCACAGTCACAGTCCTGGGGATAAATAGATGATGGGAGAGATCTCTGTACTGACCCCTGATATATTTATACATAGTTATTAGATCTCCCCTCAGTCGTCTTTTTTCTAAAGTGAATAACCCATATACTATTTTTTTTTTCTTTTTACCATGAAAGTCTATGGGTAATATGTTACTGTATGGTAATCGGTGCCATACATTGGTGTCTGTATGTTGCTAAATGTCCTAAGTTGAAAAGAAGTGAGTATGGCTGCAGGTGATGTGCTTACAGTAATCAATATCCCGTACCGTATATCTCATTATCATCTCTCTCGCCGCATGATTCCCAGGGAGATGCTTAGTATGAATGTACATGGAATTTTCCTTATTGCGGATCAATACCTATGATGTACAGTATGACGTAACGCGCCCTTTTAGTTTCGGAGACCTCCGTGCAGCCGCTCGTTTTTCCTTGTTGTAGTGTGATTATTGGCCTGAATTACAGACGCTTCCGTCCTGCTCCTCACATAATCAATACAGGATGAGAGCGGCTGCCTATTGCTGCCATGCTTGTCAGTGTGTGCGTGGGCATAACGCTGCTTGTTTAGTAGATGACTTCCCTTTGATCTCTTCATGCACAGAGATGGCTCAAATTTATACGAGCGGAGGAGCCATCCCGTGCTTATTGATTAGGATGATTTCATATTTCGTGTCTGTAGCTCCCATTCACCCAAATGAGGCTAGTAAACCTCAGTATGAGGGCTCCACGGTTTGGATGTGGACCCATGCACTTCAATAGAGCCGCAAAAGATGAGGACCGCACACCGTGCAAGCACAGGACTTCAGCATCCGTCATACTAGAAGGGTCCTATCGCTTCCTGAAGATAAATGGCAGAATTACAGAGGCACCTTCAAGTCAATGGCCGCGGATCCAACAGCTATTATCGTGAACTCCTTTATAAGGATGTGCGGTCAGTTTGGCAGAGCCTGCAAACATTTCAGCAGGGAGTGCTGCCTGACCGTCATCACCTCTCCAATGATGAACGTTAAGCTGGGTACCTTGGGTAAAGTTCATTGTATTACTCTGGGTACCTGATGGAGGTCCACAGAAAAAATGGTGCATGCAGATGAGGGCCCAGACTCGGGGGGGGGGGAGGGGGTACTGAATCAATAGAAGGGATCCACAGCACTCGTCAATTCCAATAATCTCTTGTTTATTTAGAAGGGAACAAACATAGAGACGTTTTGACGTGACGTCTTTATCAAGCAGCCTTCACGTCAAAACGTCGCCATGTTTGTTGCCTTCTAAATAAACAACAGATTATTGAACAAGGAGCCCAACCATCTTCTGTCCTACAGCTGCCTCCAATGTAACGTGTGGAGATGTTTATGGTGATAACTTCGGGGGTGCATGTGTCACATCATGTAGAAGTTCCTGTTGCAGATGGGCTAATCCCAGTGGTAGAATTACTATAGACTTCATGAACCATTTAGACCAGGCATGCTCAACCTGCAGTCCTCCAGCTGATGCAAAACTACAACTCCCAGCATTCCCGGACAGCCTACAGCAGGGCATGGTGGGAGTTGTAGTTTTACAACAGCTGGAGAGCCGCAGGTTGCGCATCCCTGATTTAGACCATCACATCAGCCAGTTCTGTGGACACCCTGGTCATGTAATGTGTTGTCAATAGGATCAACTCGCCATCGTCTTGAGGGTCCTAAACAGACTTCACGTTTTTCCCCTCCACAGCAGCGCTTCCGAACACCCGGTGTGAAGGGGACTGCAGCTGGTCGCCTTTCTTTAGATGGAACTGAGTTGTAGTTCGCTGCAAGCAGGTGGCCGGAGCGCTGCTGTGCGGGGAAAAGGAGGACGTAATGTTGGCACCACTGCCCGTATATTCTCGGGATCAAATGGGGTCCCCTTTAATACAACAAGTATGTTTAGAGGATCAGATTTTTCATGCAGTAATGTTACTGATATCCTTAATGCGGTTTTTTTATTTTTCCAGAAGCGGCACAAAGCTGATAATTTTGTGAACAAGAAGATCACACAAGGTAAAGTGACAGTAGTATTCCCCTCCTTTCAGTTGAATCAATTATATATAATTCCACCAGGGTTTGAAGCCAGTCTTGTAACAAGGTCATGACGTACATGCTTTGGCTGGTTTCATTTTCAAGGGAAGAATTTACTGGCGTACAGCAGGAGTGTGCTTTACGAAGACACAGTGTTCCCTAAAGTCTTGGAGGATATCTTGATCCAGCGTTCTCCTCCCAGTACACAAACACACAGGTCTCTAACTGCACACTCGTCATGCCGAAAATGCTCTATACAGTTGTTGACCTGAGCCAGGATCAAACCCTGTTGCCCCAGAACTAATTTTCTACTAGCTAACTTGTGGGCTGCTGTAGAATCCTCTGCTAGTAACATACAGTAGGTTTCCAATGCTGAGAAAAGACAGACATCCATCCAGTTCAGCCTGTTGTCCTGCAAAGTTGATCCAGAAGAAGGCAAGATTTTGACTCAGGAAACAGTTACTTCCTCACTCATAATCTGGAAATCAGATCATTGACCCTTCTCCAGTCATCTAGTAATCATAACCTATATTATCACACTCCAGAAATACATCCAGGCTCCCCTTTAGAGAGTTCACCATCAACACTTCCTCTAGCAGAGATTTCTACAGTTTCAGTGCTCTTACAGTAAAGAACCCTCTTCTATGTTGATTTAGAAACCTTTAGGGTATGTTCACAGCTAAAATCTGTTGCTGATTCAGCAGCAGAAAAATTACCGTTTCAGCTGCAAAATCCACTTTAAAGAGGAACTGTCACCACTCCTGACATGCCTGTGTTAATAGCTTCATGCATTCCCCGTGTAATAACAATCCTGGAGAATATATTCTTATGTCTCTATGTTGTGTCATTCCTTTATAATTTCTACTAGACGTTGAATAAATTGCTATTTGTCTGCAGTAAGGGTACAGAGGGGAGGTAACAAGTTGGAGGTGTGTACCTGCACAGTCTGAAAATGACAGCACTGATTGGATAGAGTCAGACTTTGCAGGTACACACCCCCAACTGGTTACCTCCCCTCTGTACCCTTACTGCAGACTGCTAGCAATTCATTCATAACTTCTAGTGCAAATAATAAAGGAATGATACAACATAGAGCCATAAGAATAGATGTCCCAGAATTGTTAATACATGATGAATGTATGTAGCTATTAAAACAGGCATGTCAGGAGTGGTGAAAGGTCCTCTTTAAAAACTCACCAATAGTTCCCATCTATTGACTTTAATGTTTAAAAACTCCACCTGGTGTACACAGTGTTGCTTGAGAAGTGACGTGTTAGGCTGGGTTCACATCACATTGTTACCATCCGTTTAACGTATACAAAAAAAAAAATGTATAAGTTAAATGGATGCCTCAGACTGATGCCATATAGTGGCAAACGTCACCATAGTCACCACCGAGTTCCATTGTTTAAAAAAAAAAAAGCATAAGTTTTTTTTTTTACTAGACTCTGCAGGATACAAGAATGTGCTGTGCTGCGTTTTTGTTTCCCTTTTTTTCTAACGTACACGCCAAATGGAGACATAAAATAGTGATGTGAACTCACCCTAACTTCCTGGAAGCAGATTCGATTGAAGATTTTATACAAGTCAAAGGGAAGTAGAGAAACCTCAATCAAATTCTTTAATACTCTTGTAAAAACTGTTTTCAGCAAGTTATCTGCTACTGATTTTGCCGTGTGAACTTAGCCTCATTCCTCTAGATACAGAGGATGTTGGTTAGGGCTCATGCACACGAACATGTGCTGTCAGTGCCCATGCTGTGGACCATAATTTGCGGTCCACAATGCACGGGCACTGTTTTTGGGGCCATCGCATTCAGATCGCGGACCCATTCACTTGAATGGGGTCCCCGATCTGCATCTGACGGTCCGCACCGCAAAAAAGTAATACATGCGCTACTTTTTTGGCAATGCGGAGGCTTCCGTGCTGTTCCGATCCGTGCCTCCATTCCGCATCTCCGTGATTGCGGACCCTTTGAAGTGAATGGGTCTGTGATCTGTGATGCGGGCTGCACACATTATTACATACCTTAAAGAAGAACTGCCGCAAAAATTTTTATTCTTTGACCTGTTAGAAAGGTGCATGATGTAATCTGTAGTGATTGTCATTTTCTTATCAGTGACTGTTTCTGTGAGTAAAAACCTCTCTTCTTATTGTAGCTGGGTCATGTGACCAACTCCCTGACCTCCAACTGACCCAGGACAGCAAGCCAGTAACTGCTCTATTCATTCCTATGGGAGCCTCACTTTCAGTCTCATAGGAATACATAGAGAATTAGACTTCCTGTCCACACATAAGTCTATGTGTGAGTTGGTGGGTCTAATTGCTGGTCACATGACACAGATAAGAAACTTCAGGATTATATACTGTAAGTCAAAAATCCAGATACTGGTAAGAAAATGACATTCACTACAGATTATATCATGTACATTTCTAGCAGGACATGGAATAAAATTTCTTTAATTAAACTGTGTGGGCCCAAGACAACCTCATCAGATGGGAACCTACACTCTTAGACGCACCTCTCCAGGGACTAGGTCTACAAAGTGAAGTCAAGAGAAGTAACACTTAGCTATACTCTGCTCTAATTAAAGGCATTGGCAGCTCCAAATGTGCTAATGTCTAATAGTTGGACCAGCATCTCCAGACAATATGCAATAAATGTGCTGGTGCATGCCATCATAACTGACATGCAAAAGCAAGCAAAATTACATGTAGCAGCACACTGATCTGGGTAAAAATACACTAGATCTCTGTATTGGCCCTTTTTTCTTTTTTTTCTATCCTGACATGTCTGATTTAGCAACTACTTTGCCATGTTACTACAATTCTGGACTATCTATAAGTCTATGATACGCCATTGCTTAGTTTTCTTCCTAGAAGTTCTGAATGTATTAGTGGCACTTTGCCGCGATGGTCAATTAGGGTGTTACCAGTTGGGGGTGTTTCCCTGCTCAGTCTGACATTATCCAATCAGTGCTGCCAGACTGTGCAGGGACACCCCCTCCGACTGGTAACACCCATCTGGACCTTCATTCATTCATGACTTCTAGCAGGTCCTCTTTAAAACTTGACAACCTTACTCAAGAATATAATCTTGGCTTTCTTTCCAAGAGGTTTTTTTTTTTAGTAATTTTGTTCCTGTTGTAGATCAGGGTACCACATCGTACCAGTTGAGGTTCATCCTTCTGTGCTGCCATTTTCTGAAGAATACGTATAAATGAACCTTTCTCTTTTCCTTTTAGTTTTACGGAATGGAGCCTGGGAGATTGTGCACTGGGAAAAGGTTTGTTTCTTTTGCACAGTGTGCTATTCGGATTACGTGCTACCTGTTTCATGAAGGTTCCTTTGTCTCTGCGGAGCGATTAGAAATACCTGGCAGCAAAGAACAGAAGGGCGACGTGTTTGCAGCACTAGAAATGCATTCTTGTGTAGAGAATAGGAAATTTTATGTTTGTAGCAGCTCCATAATGACACTGAGCCTCATAAACAGCAGCATCTAGAAGGCAGCCTATGGAAAAATACTAAAGATTTTGTTTTTGAAGTTAGTTGGCTTCACGGATGTTTTTTATAAGCAGCCTGTTCACAATACCGTGTGTGATGTGCTGATCCGGCTTCCTTTATTGCTGCTCCATTGCTGGCGGTCATTGCTCCTCCAAGACTTATGTTTTGGGCTGCAAGTAGAACAAGTCATTTGAGAACAGCAACGGGAAGTTTTCTATGGCATTATAAACATAGGCTTTCTCACTTTCATCTTATGGAGCAGAAGGAGCGGAGAAGATTGACATACTATATAGTTTTATGGGAAAAGATTCAGTAAAACATATATGTGCATACATATATGGCTGTCAGTCACTGATAGCGTTACACAGGGTAGGTGTTATCAGTGATTGATAGCATTCTCTGTGTAAGTCTGTATACAGAGATATCTGTCAGTCACTGATAGTTGTACATGGGGAGGTGTTATCAGTGATTGATAGCATTCTCTGTGTAAGTGTGTATACATAGATAGCTGTCACTGATAGCTGTACACAGGGGTGGTGTGATCAGTGATAGCATTCTTTGTGTAAGTGTATACAGAGATAGCTCTCAGGCACTGATAACTGCACACAGGGGTGGTGTATCAGTGATTGATGGTATTCTCTGTGTAAGTGGGTATACAAAGATCTGTCAGTCACTGACAGCTGTACACGGGGAGGTGTTCTCAGTGACTGATAGCATTCTGCGTGTAAGTGTGTATACAGAGATAGCTGTCAGTCACTGATAGCTGTACACAGTGGAGGTGTTATCAGTCATTGATAGCATTTTTTTTGTGTATGTGTGTATACAGAGATAGCTGTCAGCCACTGATAATATCTCCCTCTTGTACAACTGAGCTCAGAAAGAGCAGAGATTTAAATGTATAATTTACGAGTTTTACTGAATCTTTTCCCCACCAAACTGTATATCAATCTGCTCAGCTCTTTCTGCTCTATAACATGCTGCCTGCAGATCACACTACATTTCTTGGTCACTGGTCCTCTTTAAAATGTTCTGCATATATATTGAATGTATGTCCAAAGCTTGGTAGCGGATGGACCTTTTCACTGTAGGGAGCTAATCACTGTATGAACCACATGGCTTAAGAAGTGCCATAGTCCACCTCAGTCTTAACAACCATTCCTAAATTCCTGGAGTCAGTAACGATAGGAGGCTTTGTTTTTGCAGGTTATTGTGACTGTAGTTGACATGATCTTACAGGACAAATTCTGGTAATGAATTTATATTAATATACTGAGCTAGATATGTATTGCTTATCATCTTCTCATTATGGCTCCCATTCCAGCACTTACTGTGGTCTCCATGGATCTCCCCTTCCTGGTCCAGTCTCTGTAGGCCTGCTCCACCATTTAAGGGTTGAGGTAGGTCATGGCTGCAGCCACTGGTTGGCTGAGTGGTCATACGGTATTTGCTATTTCCTGTGTGTCTAGTCTGGACCAGGAAGAGTAGACCTGTGTGGACCCAGTAATCTTTGGAATGGCAGTGACGTAGGATTGGTGAGGGTAAGTCTCAATTCTTATTTTTTGTTAATACATTATGAACACATTAGTAAAAAATTTTCCCTCCTGGACTGTCTCATTAAGCTGGCTTTCACAGATTTCTATCCGTGTTATAAGATCACTGAGTTCTAAAATGCATGTAGTTTCAGAATATCCTGTGGTTTAAAGATTGCCACCTATAAAGCCTTTAAAATCCCTTTTCTCTAATGACCTCCTGTGTCTCATCAGAGAAGATTAGAGAACATAGATCTTTTCAGCTGTCTGCCGCGAGAGCGACTCTGACATCTGGGTGCAAAAGTAATTTTATAATATTCTCTTGGGTTGCTCAAGCATGTTATAATATGGGGCGCTCTAGTATATTCAGTATCTGCGCTCATCTTAGCACTATGTACAAGATGTGGTGCTGGGTGCAACTGCATATTGCGTCCAAACACCAGTCCAGGTACATATGGCGGTAACCCTCTCTTCTGCAGCTCTCGGTGATGCTAATTCATTTAGAGCTATGAATAGGGTTTACATCATAGATAGGGCCTCCCTCCTCCAGTACTGCCTCAGGTTTAAGGGCACACTAATTTGACTGTCTACAAACTTTTTACAAATGTCTCCATATGTTGCCCATTGTTTTATGTGCCTTTGGGTCATTCAAGGTGGAATGCTATAAAAAGTTAGGGAGGCTGGCCATACACTTGTTGTTCCTCCTGATGCCCCGTATACATGCATACTCAACTGAGAGTCCATGTGTCCCCATTAGGAAGAGTTGAATAAGCCATGGCCAGAGTCTTGTGGTGGCAGCTCAACGCCCTGAGAACAAGAGGATTGAACATGTTGAAATGCAACAGCCCAAACCTTTTTTTCCCCTGACATCTGCTGAGGGGGAAAGTTGGGACAACCCTACAGACATTAGATGGTTAGTTATTCCTGTAAAAGTAGGAGTGTCTGTCTGATATAAATGGTTATGGCGTCCTTAAAGGGGTTGTCCTAACAAAACATTTAGGGGGTCATTTATTAAGACATGCATTTTCAAGGCCGGTCTTAATAAGGCTGGTGGTGGATCCGCAGAAGTTATGACGAGGCACGGGTCTAAATGTGAGTCCGCTTCCTTGCTGGCTTAAATTTAGACCATTTTCTACGCTTAAAACAGGCTTAGAAAATGAAAAATGAGACAGACCTGTCGGCCCATCTCCTTACCGTCCCGTGTCATGCCCCTTTTTTAGACTTAATGTGAGCGAGTAAAAGACGCAGATTGTAAAAGACGTAATCGACAACAGATATACTCCAGAAAACTGGCATATATCTGATGACCTCCTTAAAGGGGTTATTTATTGTCTAAAACATGCTCCCCGGCACCCGTGTCCCTGCACGGCCACCACTGCATCGGATCAAAACATCTGGCGACTGGGGAGCAACCGATAGCAGGCCGCAATGAGGACGAACCTCCCTAGCGACACCCGCAATGCTAGGAAGGTGCAGCGGTGGCCATGCAGAGATCAGGAGCGAAGCGGGTGCCGGGCAGCGGGGTAAGTATAATCTATATGAGGGGTCTGGGCATTGGGGGAGGGTAATATGTTAGACATTGGATAACCCCTTTAATGTCCGGCACGTCCCGAACCAACTGTCCGGTTCTTCCTGCCCATCCCATTCAGAGTCCGGTCCATGCCATATGAGATGCATCCAAGACTGTATCCCACAGATGACTGACGTCGGATGGTAGTTCTCTATTTGGATGGTAATGTAGACGAATTTCTGGAACCTGCTCCGTATTCCAGGAAATGCTGAGAATCTTGTAAATGAAAAGAATTTGTTCCGAGGGTGTCAGTGATAATGGTGCAGTCACAGAGAGATCACTGTGAATGGCTGGCTGTTCATTTACCATAATGGAGGTGCCCAGAGACACACCGAGCAAGAGGACGGATGGTAATGCAGTTATGTTAATGGTAGCGCAGATAAATCTTTAATGAGTTCTTCTGAGTTCACCAACTGGAAATAATTGATATTCATTAAGACGGAGCATTGTAGCTTCTTATTTGCCATCCACGTCTTTTTTTTTTTTTGTCTTTTCTCGACCAGAGCGCAGCCGTTCTTATGAATAAATAACACCGAGGACGTCTTTTGCTCTGGACTTCATTAGCGCGTCTTGTATACTGCCACTTCTGTATACACATGGCACACACATTGCTCTCTATATTTTAATTGAAATATAAATGGATTTCTGAAGGTTTAGCTGTTTTACGAGGACATTGCGTTATGCGTATGCTTAAAGGGAACCTGTCATCTCCGAAACCCCCCCTGAACTAGAGTAAGCGTTGTATAGTGTAAGTGATGCTGAATCCGAATATGTAAGTTTTATCTTCATACTCACTTCCATTCTGACGCTGTGCTCCCACAAACCTGCAGTAAAATGCACTCAGTGGACTCCGGTGCTCACTCATATAATGGAGAGGACTCAAAGAAGAGTCCTCTCAATGTATTTTACTGCTGGTTTGTGGGAGCACAGCGTCGGAATGGAAGTGAGTATGAAGATAAAAATTACATATTCGGATTCAGCATCATTTACACTATACAACGCTTACTCTAGTTCAGGGGGTGTTTCGGAGATGACAGGTTCCCTTTAAGTGTCGAGGGAGGTTGACGCAAAGAGATCATGACATCTTGTCCCATGTAATGGAAAGCATCAAAATACTGTGGGAAGATACGGTGTAAAAAAGATTAATCCTGACCTGAATTAAACTGGGAAACTTCCAGGCTTTTAAACTGTAAATAACGGGAAGGTGATATACTGTACACAGTAAGTAATTAAGCGGGAGACTGCTAGGGCCGTCACTCACAGCAGCTCCACAGCCTGTGGGCCCGTGCCCGGCGCAGGAGCTGTGCCCATGGGATTTAAAGTTCTTTAGTACGTTAATTAAAAGCACAGTCAGAGATATGTATCACCTCCTGCCCTGCCCCTACCTATATCTGTCAGCAGTTTAGAAAAGACAAAACTGCCGACTGTCTCCCTTTAAAACATACTGTTAAAAATGAAGCAAGTAGCAGGAGATGTAATGAATTAACAAAAATATATAGGTAATTCATTTGCATTTGATGCAGAATGTTAGCTGATCTTAAAGTGAATCCTATCCAAGGTCTTACACCTGAAGAAACTTGTTCCCATACCTTAATTTTCCCTTTCTTTATTGCTCGTATTTTCTACATATCGACATGATTGATCAGTACGGTTATTAAAGGACGTATTAAATGCATCTGCACTTATTCTTGTTTTATCCAGGCCTTAAATGTATGCAGTCATTCAACGGTTTCTCCTTGTGCAGAGCTCCTAGTAGGTGTAAGGAGTCTTAGTTTCACACTAGCGATCCAGCAGGCTGTTGCGCAGCGGTTTTCTTCCAGGGCAATTCTCTGCATATTTTCCAGAATGTGGCTGGATCTCCGCTGGATCCCCTTATAGTTAAAGGGGTTATCCAAGACTATTAAATGCCCCCAATATGCCCAAGCTCCTCAACCTGAATATACTGCGCCACTCCTGATCCCCTCACCGCCACTGCTGCTTCTCTCCGTGTGCGGATGAAAACATCTGGTGTCGGGGGGGGGGGGGGGGGGGGGGGCAGCAGCCAATGGCGTGTGACGCTAGGGAGGCTCGTCATGTCTGCCGTATGTCTGCAGAATAGGTACTGGCTTGTCTATAATCCTAAATTATGTCTTAAAGCCTGTTTAAAAAGGTTGAACATTGACACTTAGAATAGCTACCTTCTTACTGGTGGCATCACAGGCATGTTTTATTTTTTTTTATTTTTTTGAAAGAGAGCTAATTTTCATTTTTTTCTTGTTCCTCTTAGTCCTGAGCGAGTAAACTTATGCTTTCTACCACCTCCATTGCTTTTAGGCTCTCTCTGTTCCATGGTTTCTCATTATTAATAAGTGATGCATCATTATTTTTTTCACCTCCTAGAATTTTTGAACTTTACTGTATGGAGGTTGCTTTTCTTCTAGTCTGAATGACCTGCCTGAGCATCCTGAAGAGCTAAGTTCTGAGCTGCGGATGACATCAGTGGTACATGCTGTGGTCACCAGCTTGAACTCAGTATGTGTCTGTTTCTTTAAAGGAAAGACCGTGAAAAGCTTGATGAACCGTAAAACTTCGCGCTCCCTTAAGATTCCTGCAGTAGTTCTTTCCATGTGCTTGGCTGAGGCTTAATATGTTCTCTCCAGGTTCCTGACCTTACTACATTCTCATTGCGCCGCCACAAGACCAAGATGTACTGCGTATTTATAGCCTCTGCCTCTTGAACAAAGGCTGCATCAGCTGAAAGTTAGCATCTTGTAAGAAATCTATTCCTCGGCAATGCAGAATGCTTGTTATACAGTAATTAGATCTAACATTATTTACAGGATCAACTTTCAGCCACTTAGGGCCTGTTCACATCACGGCTATGCTCTCCGCTGAGCACGTACTCTTCAATCTGAAAAAATCCTTAGCATATTCCTTAGCATATCCATAGGCTTTCATTGGCCAAGCATAGCCCAAAAAAGTTAACTTCTATATGTATTATTTTTTAGTACATGGAAGTGAGTTAGTGATGTATGCGAATGTAAAACTTTACAGTTGCACACCTTCAAATGATACCAACAGAAACTACAATTTGTCCCTCAAAAAACTACATCAGCTGAGAAAAACAGTGTTTTGGGCTGAAAACAAGAAAGATAAAGGCAGTAGAACATAAAAAAAACCATACATATTTGGTATTGGCACAGTCGCACCGAACCATAAAATAAAGGAAGCATTTTATTTTTGTCAAGCTGTGAACGACCGCAATATAGCATGGAAAAATAATAAAAGTTAAAGGGGTGTCACTTCAGCAAATAATTTTGTCTACATGATAAATGCTAATACAAGGCACTTACTAATGTATTGTGATTGTCCATATTGCCTCCTTTGCTGGCTGGATTCATTTTTCATCACATTATACACTGCTTGTTTCCATGGTTACAGACCACCCTGCAATCCAGCAGCGGTGGTTGAGCTTGCACAATATAGGAAAAAATGCTGGCCTCTCTGGTGGCTGGGATCGTGGGAGTGCACATCGGCCCACATGTGCAGCAGTGGTGGCTGTAACTGTTTATGAGCATATGAGAGTATAATGTTATAGAAAAATGAATCCAGCCAGCCAAAGAAGCAATATGGACAATCACAATACATTAGTAAGTGCCTTGTATTAAAAGGGGTTTTCTGGGATTTTACTACTGATGACCTATCCTCAGCATAGGTCATCAGTATCTGATCGGTGGGGGTCCGACACCGAAGACCCCCGCCGATCAGCTGTTTGAGAAGGCATCGGCGCTCCCGTCTCTTAGCTTTTCCTAGGCCAGTAACGTCACATTCATCAGTCACGTGGTCTAGGAACAGCTCAGCCCCATAGGAGTGAATGGGGCTGAGCACGATACCAAGCACAGCCACTATACAATGTATGGCGCTGTGCTTGATGAGCGGGGCGAAGGAGCCCCGGTACCTTATCAAACAGCTGATTGTCGAGGGTCCTGGATGTCAGACCCCTACCGATCAGATACTGATTACCTAGCCTGAGGATAGGTCATCAGTAGTAAAATCCTGGAAAACCCCTTTAACTTTCTCTACATGATTAATGCCATTTGCTGGAGACAACCCTTTGATCAATGTTTTATATGTACCCAAAAATGGTGCCACTAAAATTGTGACTCAAAACTGTCAATTGTCAAGACTGTCAACTAAAAAAGAACAAATGTTAGCACTTAAAGGGGTTGTCTCACTTCAGTAAGTGTCATTTATCATGTAGAAAAAGTTACTACACGGCACTTACTAATGTATTGTGATTGTCCATATTGCTTCTTTTGCTGACTGAATTCATTTTTCCATCACATTTTACATGGCTTGTTTCCATGGTTATAGACCACCCTGCAATCCATCAGTGGTGGTCGTGCTTTCACACTATAGGGAAAAGCTTTTCTGGTTACCGGGAACATGGGAGCACACACAGACTAGGGCTTTTTCCTATATTGTACAAGCATGACCACCACTGATGGATTGCAGGGTGGTCTGTAACCATGGAAACGGGCAGTGTATAATGTGATGGAAAAATTAATCTAGCCACCAAAGGAAGCAATATGAACAATCACAATACATTAGTAAGTGCCTTGTATTCACTTTCTCTACATGATAAATGCTACTTACAGAAGTGAGACAACGCCTGTAAAGGATTATTCTGGGACTTTTATATTTATGGCCTTTTCTCGGGATCAATATTCGATCGACGAGTTCCTGATACCTTGTACCTGCTCCCACCATCTGTTCTGTAGTAGCTCTGGCACTGGGACTACAGCTCCGTCCATTTTGTGTATTGGATGGAGCTGGTTACTGCAGCTACTTCAATAGTAGTTCTTGCACTGATTTGCAGCACCCGAGCTCCTGCAGAACAGTTGATCGATGAGGTGTCGGATCCTTATCCGTTAGATATTGATGGCCGATCATGAGGTTAGCTCGTCAGTATAAAAGTCCTGGGAAACCCCTTTATGTACTACTTGAATTTGTTTGTTTTTGCATGGCATGTTCTGAGTTGTATTTTCCAGTGGCATCCTTTATAGCAGGGATGCCCAACCTGCGGCCCTCCAGCTGTTATAAAACTACAGCTCCCAGTATGCTTGGACAGCCTACACCTATTAGGGCATGCTGAGGGGCCGCAGGTTGAGCACCCGTGCTTTATAGGGAATCTGCCATCAGGTTTATGCTACTCAATCTGAGGACATTTAAAGTATTGATAGACACCCTGATAAAAGCAGGGTTTCACTTAGTGGGATTCTTCCTGTGCACTTGGAGAAGTCCTTCAATCAGCAAGGGTCAGTGTGGGGAGCCTGCTGCTCCTGAATATCAAGTAAACTAACGCCAAAAAAAGCTTGGTTCTTAAGGAGTTAAACTACTTTTAAGATTTTCTTTAGCATATAGACATTTATATGCTGCTATTCAATGGTTTATATAATCGAGAACCAGTGTTTTTTTCCTTGTGGCACTGACATTTCTATTCTGGTGAAGACTGACTCTTTTCAGTGTACAGTATATTTCATATACAGTATATACAAAAAAATGCCCGGTCCTTGTAAAATGATCAGTGCTTTTCTGGCAGAATCCCATCAAGAGAGCACCGCTGCTCTGTGACGGGAACATGGTGATGGCGCCTTGTCACACCGACACAATCCCTTCATCATAGCCCGTGGATAGGGGCACGCAATTGAGTTTTGTTACTTGAATAGAAGCAGTTTTTGGTGTTTTTTTTTGCCTTTCCATAAAAAGACTTTGAATTTGGAAAGACTTGATGTTGAGGTTTACGCTAGATAACATGGGTCTGTACTCAGGAATTCGATTTTCAAGTCTTCAGCAACGTTTTACGTTTTTGTAGAAATTGTAAGAAGCTATGTGGTAGCTTTCCAATAACCTTTCCATTCTGCTAAGGTGTAAAGAAGTCTTTCATCTGCACGTCTAATCTGCCTGACTTTGAAGCATGTGCCCTTTCTATAAGAGTATTATTTTTTATTTGTCTCATGGAATATAAGCGTGCTTGGCCTTTTTCAGAACTCCTATAGAGGTGAATTGAGAGAGCAGCGCGTACACAGGCGGCCACTTCTCCATTCACATGGTCCTGCACTTATCGGAAAAAATTGTGTATAGAAACGCTCGCCCTTTCATGCAGGACCACACAGATTTGAGTGTCCACGGTGCCCTCGAGGGAAACCGGAGAAAACTGTGTCAGTTCAGTCCATAAGTATTCCCCCTGGCTCTGGAATAATCCTCTGGCACTGCATATTTTCTTTATTCAAAACCCAATAAAAACATCCAAGAAACCAAAAACAAAAAATAGCAGCGGATAGCAATGCTACGCGTTTTGGATGTATAGGCACATCTTTCCTCATGGCATGGCCAGGAGAAATACTTATTAGATTAAAGGGGTTCTCCGGGAATTAAGAAAATTAAAATGCCTCAATATTACTTCATTATAAATATATTCCCAAATACCTTTCATTAGTTATAATGTCTCATTTTGTCTAGGGATCAATCATTAGGAGAAATAAAATGGCCGCTGTCCTATTACTGCACACAAAACCTGTCCTAATCACACAGGAGGACAAGTTACTTCACAACACTGAGGTAAAGAGCTCCCTCATCCTCCTCTCTGCTCTGCTTGTCAGGGATTATGATCCTGAATACAGTTTAATAAGATCTTTAGCTGAATCTCTGTAGTAATGAAGTTCATGAGGAGACGTGGCTAATAAACAGCAGCTCTTGTATGCAGTCTCCGTTACAACAGCCCCACATTACCACAGTCTTTCCTCTCCATCCTCTCTGTACTTCATGTCTCTTCATGAACTCCTTTCCCACAAAGATTCAGCTAAATATCATATTAAATTGTATTCAGGATCATAATCCCTGACAAGTAGAGAGGAGGGTGAGGCAGTTCTTTACCTCAGTGTTGTGAAGTAACTTGTCCTGTTGTGTGATTAGGACAGGTTTTCTGTGTACTAACAGGACGGCAGTCATTTTGTTTCTCCTAATCATTGCTCACCAGACAAAACAAGCCATTATTCTATAATATATAATTACGTATTTTCATTTTCTTAATTCCCGGAGAACCCCTTTAAGCAGGTTTGCCATTCTGATAGTGGAAGAGCTGGACAACAAACCCTCGTGGAAGCTGTAAGGTTGGGTCCCTAAACTGGTTGCAGCAGAAAGAACCAAGCCATATAACATCAAGACGTTCAGTTTCCATATATTCTGTTGGGGCATATGGGCATCAAGGAGAGGGAAGTACCCCATTTGGTACACCCTCAATGGAGCTGCTGCAGACAATAATTTTTCCTCTGGCAGATATCTGTCCATGTAATATATGGTCCGCTTATTCATTTGAATTGTTAGAACTTGGAGGTTTCTGAAACCAGACCTGTACTGATTAGCTGAGCGCCAGGTGCTCTTCAGTATAAAGCCTCATTCACACAGTCAGTGTTCGGTCAGTGATTTCCATCAGTGATTTTGAGCCAAAACCAGGTGCGCCTCCAAACACAGAACAGAAGAAGATCTTTCCCTTATACCTTATGTCTGTGGAGGCTCCAATCCTGGTTTTGATTCACAATCACAAATGGAAATCACTGACCAAAACACTGACGTGTGAATGAGTCTTAACATGGTGTTTTTTTTTTTTTTTTTTTTTTAAATACAATTCATCTTTTGGTTGACCACACTGGTGGTCACCCAACTCTCCAGCGAACCAGTATATTCTAGATACATATGGGTAAGTAGAAATTGTATTATTTTTTTCTTTAACTTTGGTGGAAAATGCACTTGACTGCAGATACTATCTCGTGTTTCCCTAATACTAGATGTTTTATAGAAATGTACAGCTGCACGTCATATAATTTACCTATGAATTAATAGCGTAAAATGTGTATTGCTTGATGGTGCAATGCAATAAACTCCGCTCCACTTGCTTCTGCCGGTGCCTTCACTATTCATTAGGGCGCATGTATTTTATGTCTATGTAATGCTCTTTCTAATAACATAAATTTCCAGATTATTAACCGGTTGCCAGTTTCTTTCAGGTAAATGTTGGCGATATAGTTAAAATAAATGGCACAGAGTATATACCCGCAGACACTATACTTCTCTCGTCAAGGTAGAGATGCCTACTGTGCTAACTCCATGAACTCTGGTTCCTCTACTATGTTTTGGCCTCCATAATTGCAAGGAAATAAGGATGAACTCAGTGTGGCATGGAAATGTAATGACAGAAAAATGCAATTACAGAAAATGAATAAAAAAACAAAATTGGCCTAATACACGCCACCACACTGTAACAAAGCCAGCCATTCATCCATCCATCGCTTGTCCTTATTTCCTCTCTTGAACTGATGTGTTTTCAGATTCTGCCTCCTAACTGGGCCTGTGTAGTATGTGACCTGTATTTGCACACACATAGCATATTTATTTCTCGGCTAAAGCAATGTTCAGCTTATCATACTTACAAATTCATAAGACCCCTATTTTGTGGCACATTTTGCGCAACCGGGTGACCCCTTTTGTTGCCTTTAGGCCCTGCGGCTGAGGTCTGACAGTATGCCCCTAGTCTTGCTAAGTAGGATTCCTTATTGCGCTCCTCTGAGGTTTTATTGTCTGTGCCAGGCTGTTAGAGATTTACTGCCAATCCAGTGACATTTACAATTAAAGGGGTTGTCCATGTTATGCAAAAATGTTGCCAAAGGCCACAGGGTTGACCTCCTCACCACATCCAGTGCTATCACTTCTATGCCTTCCTCTGGTCTTTGTCCAATGATGACGTTCGTGTCTACACAGCCAATCACAGGCCTTAGAGGTCTTGTGCCATATGCCACTGAGGCCAGTAATTGGCTGCAGCACAGTCTGTATACGGGCACATCATTGCTGCAGCCAAGTAAATAAAGACTTGGAAAGAGGCATAGTAACAGCTTAGGGGAGGGGGAGCGAGTATTTTTTTTAATTGTTGTCACAATATCTACCTTTGACCACGTTTTTGCTTAATTCTGACAACCCCTTTAACCACCTAACTGTTTTGCCCGAGTCCAGCTCGAGCAGTGTGAAAAGTAGATAACTGGAGGGGGGAGGGCTGCTTTTAGATGCTGATATCTCCTGAATGGTAGCAGCTAGAAACATGCAATTTGTCTTGTTTGAAAGCTCACAGGCTTTCATACAAGAACAAAATGACAGCTAAAGTCCAAGCAACAGGGGAAAAATCACTGTTAGAAATCAAGTCGGGAATAATCGCAAATTTTTACTTTCAGCTGCATTCACAGCATCCCGATTTCTATCAGTGATATCTTCCTCTGTCCTGAACATATTGCTGTCATTCTGGTATTGTCTGAAAGCTTTGAATGTTTGCTTTCAAACAAGACCATGTTTCTAGCTGCTGCCATACAAGAGATAGCAGCATCTAAAGCAGCCCTCCCGCCTCTAGCTACTTTTCCCACTGCTGGACCTGGACTAAACAGTTAGGTGGTTAAAGAAATGTCAGCCTTCATATTTCCGATCTTTGCTCCACTACATTTCAGACCCAGTTAGAAAGAGAAGATGGAAACATTAATATTTATCTGATTAATCTACAATTTTCCTCCTTAACGTTTCAATTCTGTCTTTGTTGGTGTCCGTCTCCTTTTTATGTTTTCCATCGTCTTTCCATTCTGATTATGTTCGTATTGGGACACGTAGGTGGCTGTAGGGGAGATAGTGAAAGTGACCAATGGGCAGCATCTCCCAGCTGATCTCATCAGTCTGTCTTCAAGGTCAGAGAACCACTGGAGCCGACCTTGTGCAAGGGGGTCCTCTGATGTTCCTCCATCCCGTACACCAAAACGTAGATGCATTATGCAGATTTCTGTAATGAAAAATAGCATTTTCCTGCCCAGTAATAGACAGGACCTGTCTACTCTCCTGGCATGACTATTCAGTAAATGCTTGTATTTCCCATAAAGTAACCATTCTGCAACATCTGCACAATGTGCTGTCCGCATTTTTTGCGGCCCCATTGAAATGAATGGGTCCGCATCCCATCTGCAAAAATGTGAATCTAAATGTGGAGCAAATATGTGGTAGTGTGAATGAGTCTCCAGAATTGCTGTATAATGCAAGTATGTTAGGAGTGGTGACAGCTCCCCTTAATTTCAAATATTTTATTAATCTGCTGCCACTTCTCAAACCAGATATCTTATTCTGACCCCCAACTGTTTTGACATATACAGTATATACACTACTCACAAAAAGTTAGTGACATTTGGCTTTTGGGTGAAATTTCTGGATGAACCTAAAATGCACTGAAACCTTTAAAGATGACCTTCTCTAAACTTTTGAATGCCCATGTTCATCTTTTAAATGTTTCAGTACTTTTTGCACAACTTGCTGTTCTCTAACAAGGAGCTTAATGGCAAAATTCACAACAGGTGTTTGATCCATGAATCGCCCGATAGATTTCCTTCTTCAATTAGAATAGGTATTTAAACAGTCGTCCTCATCATGCTGTTCACATTTTGACATCATGAGACCAAGACAACACTTAACAATTGATCAACAGTACTTTGCCATTCCGAGGCTTCAAGCAGGATGAGCTTAGAGTGTCACAGAGTGTAGAGGCTCGTAACTGTGTACCCCAGAACCTCAATGACCTGAGGGCTGCCATGCCTCAGCAGACAGTAAGTCCACTTGTGAATGGCATGAGATGTTGTTGTCAAGCTGTAATTGATGCTCAAGGCCACATGACAAGTTACTGAGACACTGACATTTTTGTGGGTATACCGACCACTGTTTTTGGCTTTTGTTTCAATAAATAGTTTGAGACAAGGAAATCACTATGGCTGCTTCTACTTAAAGGGGTTATCCCATGAATAATGTAAAAAATGATAATCAGATATCATATAGCACATGACAATACCTTTCTAACAAAGCTAGAACCAGCCCTTTACCTCACATGGATCCAGAGATCTCCACATTCATTGCTCTGCTAGATTTATATCAAGCTGACAGCTCAAGGGGAGTGTCTTTTCTGCTGCAGCTCAGGAGGCAAGTCCATTCTAATGCAGCTCTCGTCCTATCACAGCTCAGGAGGCGTGTCTCTACACTCCCTATCACAGCTCAGGAGGCAGTTGAAAGCTGAAACTATGCATGTGCGGCCTTCTCAGTGAGCAGGTCAAAGAAAAAAGAAATCAAGTGGCACTATACAGATACATTTTATTGAATAACTCAGTAGCTATACAGATTTTTTAATTACATGCAATTACAAAAGCATTCACATCCAGGTGCTGGTTTGAAAACTGTGGAATATTTTTTGTGTGATAACTCCTTTAAATGCCCTTTTTTCACTGTACATCTTCCAGAAATTTCACCCGAAAGCCAAATATCCCTATATATAGGTTCATGTCCTACCATAATATTAAAAAGCTCATGAAATTATTTTTTTATTTTTGCAAGAAAAAAAGGCAAATTCCATTTAAACCAGTCTGATGGTTTTCCATAATCTAGAGGATCCCTTGCACAGAGCAGATAACTGCTGTGTAACGTGTAGCATGTTAGCAGTTCAGTCTGGCACTTGCATGTATATGTATGGCACAGGTACATGGCTG
Source organism: Rhinella marina (assembly GCA_900303285.1). Lineage (NCBI taxonomy): Eukaryota > Metazoa > Chordata > Amphibia > Anura > Bufonidae > Rhinella > Rhinella marina. The sequence goes on from ONZH01007500.1 coordinate 140,219, forward strand.
TCACTAATCCATACTCGGGGTTATTTGCTAGAACTGTCTTTATGTCTTGCGTTTGATGTGCTTGCATGTTTTAACATTACTTTGTGACTATCTGTATGATAACAGAAAGAAATGTATTATATTTGCATATGACCATGGAGATTGTATTTTGCATGAGCCACTTTGTTTAAGGGGGCCTGCAGATTTCACGTTGTGTTTAAACGCATGGTGGTCCTAATCTGCTTATGATGGTATGCTGCCGGCTTTATTTTCCTGATTCCCTGTAACACTTTAGGCTACTGTCACACAAGTGTATTTTTCATTAGTATTGTCCTGTCCAAAGTATGGAGCTAATGCTCCGATGACCATAGAACTCTATGGAGAGTGATTCAAATAAGGATGAGATCTATATTGCATCAGTATGTCATGAGTATTTAATCTGTATCACATTGGTTTTGGTTCAGTCCCTGCCTTGAAGACAAGGGCTGGTTTCACATTGCATTTCTGCCCTCTTTTTGGCATGCATGGCGAGAAAGTTCCCAACGTAGACACAAGTCCATAGGGCTTCATTAGTCAAACGTAGGCCAAAAGGGTGTACTTTTACCTCCGTTTGGCGGGTGATGCTCCCATATTCCATCCATAAAATAAATTTGTCATGAGCTTTTCATGACATATCTGGTAAACGTATGCCACTATAGCCTAGGGGTGATGGACGCCATGACAGCCTCCGTTTAACATGTACCTCGGGATGCAAAAAATGTAGTGTGAACACAGCCTAAGGGCTCATTCAGATGGCCGTATGTGGAACGGGTGCGGACCCATTCATTTCTATGCTGTCCGCTTTCGTAGTCCCTTTCCACGGCTCCATAAAAAAGATAGCGCATGTCCTATTTTTGTCCGCATTCGCGGACATGAATAGGCACTTTCTATTATGGTTGCGGCCATGTGCAGTCTGCGAAACGTGTTTTGCAGATCCGCAAAACTCTACGGTTGTCTGAATGCGCCCTAATACTGATGACGTATGGAAGCATTTTCATCTGTCATGTGTCTGTACTGCGGACCCATTTGACAGATGTTTAACCTATACTCTTGTGTGAAACGTATTTTTAGGGTCAAAAGTCAGGACCCTGAAGTCCCAAATATATGCAACATGCTTGAATATTTTAAAGTTGCATTTAATATGGCAGGGAATTTCATCCTAAATTCTTCCAAATTGGATTCTAGTAAGGAGGAGACCACTCGGAGGCCGCTCAGACGTGTATGCGGGAACTGCGTGGTCACCCGTTCTATAATGTTTATCTTTTACTCCATCTGCTCCCCTTATGGGATGAAGCCATATGATCATCTCCTTGCGGCTGTCCTGCTCAATCAGCACCATACATGTGTACAGATCCAGACTCGTGTATCATGGCTACATGCAGGAGAGATCCCATCCCCTAACTGTATGGCTTTTGAATGCAGCCTTAAAACGCTGGTGTCGGCCTAAAAGTTTTGATGATGACCCAATTCCTCCGGTTTTAAAGTGGCCCTAGATCTAGCTCACCCCATACGGGTATTTACTCACATTCTTCTCTACACTGGGCACACATTTTATTGTCCTCACTTATCTATTACGAGAATCGGTGAGCCAAATTAAGTTATAATTTCAGTTTTTAATACTTTCTGGTTTAGCTGGTGATGGTCTTAAGCTTTTCTTTTGCCTTTGTAAATCTGCAATTTGTGGGAAGTGTGCTCTGCTTTTACTACATTTTTACTTTTACTACCTGTTTATAGAAGACCTCTCCTGACATGTCTTTTTTTAGTAATTACTTGCATTCCCCATGTAATAACAATTCAGGAGCATCTATTCTTATGGCTCTATCTTGTGCCTTTCCTTTATTATTCCTATTTGAAATTATGAATAAAAAGCCAGCAGTTTGCAATGAAGGTGCATCGGGGTGTTACCAGCTGGGAGTGTGTCCCTGCAGAGTCTGACACTATCCAGTCAGGTCTGCCAATGTCACTTTGCAAGGACACATCCCCAACTGGTAAGACTCATCTGGACCTTCATTGTAAACTGCTAGTAGTTCATTTAGAACTTCTTGCAGAAATAACATTGGAACTATCATTACACGGGGACTGCAAATAGTTTCTACAACAGACATGTCAGGAGAGGTGACGTCCTTTATAGGTTATATTTACTACTTTGTGGTATTTATTGTTATTTATATGTATTCTACCACAGTGAGCCACAAGCCATGTGCTACATTGAGACCTCAAACCTTGATGGGGAGACCAATCTCAAGATCCGCCAGGTATGTGATAACGATGAACAAGTCTCTTTACAACAAATACAAACCTATGGATTGAACATCTACACATGTGGACAAAATCAATGGTACCCTTCCGTTAAAAAAAGAAAGAAAACCTCACAATGGTCCTTGAAATAATTTGAAACTGACAAAGGTAACAAGTAAAAAATTTACTGAAAATTAGACATTTCTTTTGAGTTGTGGTTCAACAGAATAATTAAAAAAAAAACTAATGAAACTGTTCTAGACAAAAATCATGGTACCCTTAAAAAGATTGAAAATAATTTGACCATAGGGACATGTTAAACTAAGATATGTCCTGTAATCACGGGTGTCTTCAAACTTGTAATCAGTCAGTCAGCCTATATGAAGGGTGAAAAGTAGTCTCTGTGCTGTTTGGTATCATGGTGGGTACCACACTGTACGTGGACCAAAGAGGAGAGAGTTCTCTCAGGAGATTAGAAAAAAATATAGACAAACATATTAAAGGTAAAGGCTATAAGACCATCTCCAAACAGCTTGATGTTCTTGTTACTACAGTTGAACATGTTATTTAGATGTTTAAGGTCTACGGGACTGTAGCCAACCTCCCTGTATGTGGCCGCAGGAGGAAAATTGATGACAAATTGAGGAGACAGATAATACAAATGGAGACTAAAGAACCCAGCACAACTTCCAAAGAGATTAGTGGCTGAACACAAAGATCAAGGTACATCAGTGTTAGGCAAAGTGGACTTAATGAAAGGCGACCTAGAAGTAAACCACTGCAAATCTTAAAAAAGCAAGACTGAAATTTGCCAAAATGCATATTAACAAGCCACAAAGCTTCTGGGACAATGTCCTTTAGACGAATGAGAAAAAACTGGAGCTTTTTGTGACGTGACATTAGCTCTATGTTCACAGATTCAAAAATGAAGCATACGAATTAAAGAACATTGTACCTACTGTGTAACAGTGAAGAGGCTCGGTTATGTTTTGGTGCTGCTTTGCCGGATGTGGCACAGAATGTCTTGTATCTGTGCAGGGTATAAAGAAATCTCAAGCTTATGAAGGCATTCTGGTGCAAAATGGGTTGCCCAGTGTCAGAAAGCTTGGTCATGGGCCCTTCAACAGGATAATGACCCAAAATACACAGCTAAAAAAATCCAAGAATGGCTAAGAGCATTATACTATTCGGAAGTGGCTTTCTATGAGCCCTGATCTAAATCCTATAGAACATTTGTGGAAGGAGCTGAAACATGCAGTCTGGAGAAGGCACCTTCAAACCTGAGACAGCTGGAGCAGTTAGTTCAGGAGGAGTGGACAGGTGCAGAAGTCTTGCTGAGAGTTCCAGAAATCGCTTGATTGCAGTGATTGCAGCAAAAAGTTTTGCAACAAAAATATTAAGTTGAGGGCCCCATCATTTTTGTCCAGGCCAGTTTCATTAGTTTGTTTTAGAAATTATTCTGTTCACAATTCAAAAGCAATGTCTAATTTTTCATCAGCTGATTTTCCGTAAATTTTTATTTATTATTACTTATGGCAGTTTCAAGTTATTTCAGTGACCATTGTGGGTTTTCTTTCATTAACGGAAGGGGACCAACAATTTTGTCCACATGTGTATAAAGTTACAGATTCATAAGTTCAGATACGGATAGGTCTTCCCATTTACTGGTGAGTCTGAGTAGATGGGCTGCATTAAAATAGTTGGTAAATCATTAATGTAATTAAACTAAGGCTACTTTCACACTAGCGTTTTTAAATTCTGGTATTGAGTTCCGTCATAGGGGCTCAATACCGGAAAAAAAAACGCTTCAGTTTTGTCCCCATTCATTGTCAATGGGGACAAAACTGAACTGAAGACAACGGAATGCTCCTGAAAGCATTCCGTTCCGTCTTCAGACCGGAGAACAAACCGCAGCATGTCTCCGGTCCAAGCATCCGCACCAAGACGGAGCCGGAATGACCCCCAATGCAAGTCAATGGGGACGGATCCGTTTGGTGTGACACACCAGTAATCCGGATCTGTCCTCCATTGACTTGCAATGGGTGGTCATTCCGGATCCGGCTACAGAGAAACATACAGACAGACATACATACATACATAGACATACATACACATACATACTCACATACTCCAGCCAGGGACGCCGGCAGCATGTCTTCACGCGCCTCCTGCGCGCAGGTATGACGTTTCCCCACTGCGCCCAGCGGGCTGGAGTATGTAAGTATGTATGTGTTTGTATGTATGTGTGTGTATGTATGTTCTCTGTGTATGTGTCAACATGTGTGGGGCTGGACCGCTGCTCCGGCTCCACACATGTGTCAGCGGCAGTACGGATCCATCGGCACCCTTTAGGTGCCGGATCCGTGCTGCCGCTAGTGTGAAAGTAGCCTAAGGCTACATTCACACTTGCGTTGTGGTTTTCTGGTATTTAGATCAGGCAGAGGATCTCAATACCGGAAAAAAACTGATCAGTTTTGTCCCCATCCATTCTGAATGGAAAGAGATTCGTTCAGGATGCATCAGGATGTCTTCAGTTCCGGCAGCTTTCAGTTTTGTGACCGGACACAACACCGCAGCAAGCTGTAATTTTGTGTCCGGTCATAAAAACTGAAAGAAACTGATCAGGTACTGAAACCAATGTAAGTCAATAGTGACGGATCTGTTTTTTTTAGGAGACGAAAAAAACGGATCCGTCATCCATTGACTTTCAATGTATTTAGTGCCTGATCAGTTTTCTTCAGTTTTGATTTCAGACAACTGCATCCTAACTGAACTGATGCATCCTGATGTGCAAAATCAAAACAGATCAGTTTAATTCAGGTATAGAGATCCTCTGCCGGATCTCAGTACCTGAATTAGGCCTCTTTCACACTAGCAGCAGCACGGATCAGGCAGGTGAAGGGTGCCGCCGGATCTGTGCTGCCGCAGGGACATGTGTGGGGCCGGAACCACGCTCCGGCCCCACACACGTCACTTAGTACAGACACACACACAGACATATACACATACATACTTACATCCTCCCGGCAGGTCTCCACAGCGCAGGAGGAGCAGGACGGTGCGCACATAGGACGATTCCCCACAACGCCCTCTGCTGGGCACCAGGTGGAATCATCCTATGTGTGCGCCGTCCTGCTCCTCCTGCGCTGTCGAGACCTGCCGGGAGCATGTAAGTATGTATGTGTATTTGTATGTGTATATGTCTGTGTATGTATGTGTGCAGGTGACGGATCCGTCATGAACTCCATTGAAAGTCAATGTAGGACGGATCCTTTCACCATTGTGTCACACCAAACAGATCCGTCCCCATTGACTTTCATTGGAGGTCATGACGGATCCGTCTTGGTGCGGATGCCTGGACCGGAGAGCAAAACGCAGCATGCTGCGGTTTGCTCTCCGGTCTGAAGACGGTCTTCAGTTCAGTTTTGTCCCCATTGACAATGAATGGGGACAAAACTGAAGCGTTTTATTCCGGTATTGAGCCCCTATGACGGAACTCAATACCGGAATTTAAAAACGCCAGTGTGAAAGTAGCCTAAGCCGATATATGATAAATACATTTTAATCTTTGTGATAGAAAATGTCTACATGCAGAACTTCCTGTTTTTGTCAGTTTCCTACTGGGTTTTCTGACTAATCCCAGCATTATTTGCTCTGTACTGGTTCACAGAGCTTGGTCCACCTGCCACACTGTTCTCTCTGCAGTAGTCATGGCCCCTACATCTCCCTCTCCATGTTAGTTACATGGAGCAAGCCCAGTGAAACATTACAAAGCAAAGCTAGCAGGAAGCTGATGAAAACAGGAAGTTCTACATTCTGCCGGGATGCAGTGATGTCAAGAACAGGGGAAGGAAAGTGGTCAAAAAAAACAGGTATGTGTGAGGCAAAAATATGCAGTTTGGAGTACTGTGGGTGGATTTTAAAAAATTTGATTTTGAACCCTTTTAATGCATAGGCTTATACTGCTAGTCACAAGACCAGGCCGGACAGTCAGAGACTGCTCCATTAAAGGGGTTGTCTGGTTTTCTGATATTGATGACCTGTCCTCAGGATAGATCATCAATATCAGATTGGCAGCCTGGCTGCTTACTCTTCAATGTTTACCTGCAAGCCATCAATATGGTAGAGGTGGTGCAGTGTAATTACAACGGCTCCGACCCATTCAATGAGAGTGAGCAGTTGTAATTACCCAGCTGTATTAGTTGGTCTCCCACCAATCTGATATTGCTACTCCATACTGACCATAGCCCATCAATATTGGGAAACTAGACAACCCCTTTAATGTGTTGACCATAATGACTTCACTACAGCGGACCATGACTGAATGAATTCTAAGACCAGTTCCCCAAACTAAAGAGCTTTTTTTGGAGGATGTATTAATGGCTTCATGTACTTCTTTAACACCTACAGTATATTCCCTTTTTATTTTTCCAGGGTCTTTCCTTGACAGCAGACCTGAAAGAACTCGACACCTTGATGAGCTTATCTGGCAGAATCGAGTGCGAAAGCCCCAACAGGCATCTGTATGATTTCAATGGAAACATCAGGCTTGATGGCCAAGCGTGAGTATGAAGCAAAGGAAAATGATCATGTTATGTGTTTTTTTTTTTTTTTGTTTTTTTAATATTTTAAGAATAATTAGAATTGTTGATGTTATGGTTATTTTTGCTGCCAGTTTCTATTAACCATCTGATGATAACTCGTTAGGCCTCGTTTTGGCTCACATATCACTGGTGGACATCACTGACCAAACACTTAAAGGGTTTCTGTCACCAGAAATCACCCTATTAAACCAAGTGTCATTTGCAATGAGCAAATGACACTTGATGACAGTAATGTTAGTCTCATATTTCTCCGTCCAGCAGTTTAGCCAAAAAATACGTTTTTATAATATGCAAATGACCTCCCCTAGGTGCAGTAGGCGTGAACCTGCACCTAGGAGAGGCCGTAATAACGCCTCTTACCACGCCTCCGTAGCGCTGATTGACAGGGCCGGGCAGCCAGCTCTTGCGGCCGCCCGGGTCCCGGCTCCTTCAACGCGCGTGCGCGGATGTACTACCGCAGTGCGCAGGCGCGGGATTTCGGGATCGTACAGGGCCGGGAGCCGAAAGAGCTGGCTGCCCGGCCCTGTCAATCAGCGCTACGGAGGCGTGGTAAGAGGCGTTATTACTGCCTCTCCTAGGTGCAGGTTCACGCCTACTGCACCTAGGGGAGGTCATTTGCATATTATAAAAACGTATTTTTTGGCTAAACTGCTGGACGGAGAAATATGAGACTAACATTACTGTCATCAAGTGTCATTTGCTCATTGCAAATGACACTTGGTTTAATAGGGTGATTTCTGGTGACAGAAACCCTTTAAAGGCTATATACACCTTTTGGAGTCAATTTTTTTTATGATTGCATTTAACTTATTTTTGGCTAACAATCATATTTTCAGTTGGCCTTTATTAAAAATATTGAGCTGTTCAGTCACAAAGGGTTAACTGTTTTTCTAAGTCTGTGACTGGTGCTTTCGCTTTGTCGGGTCATCTAATAAACCTTATTCCTAAACTACTAAGAGGTCATAAGCAGTTATTTAAACCACATTCTTATCAGTAAGATAAGGATTGAGCTTTAATGAGGGTTTATGAGGTCTTGGAGCACAGATAAGGAGTCCGTCTGCTGCTCAGATGACGGCATTGACAAAAATCCACAGGCAGCTAGTAGAGCATGTCAACTCTGTACACAAAAAAGGATTCCATATTGTTAATAAAGTCCAATTGAAAAAATGATTTTTAGCTCAAAATAAGTATAATGCAATAATATAAAAAAAATTGCCCCCAAAGGGGTACATAGCCTTTAAGTGTAAACAAGGCCTTAGCGTAGTCTGGGTGTACACATTATGCCCACATAGTTTCTGCTCCACCTTTTTTTTGCCATGTTTTTCCATAATCTGGCAGTGGATTCCAGTACCTCATTATGAACTAGGTTTGATCAGGATACTCTGTACTAAAGAAAGTATAATATACTCATACACATAATTTCTCTGTGTAATGTGGTTTACTGCCTAATTGCAGGGGAATTTGCCCCGGTGATGTGATGATGCACGGCTGGTTACACTATAGTTTTCATTGCTGTGTTATCTAACAAGCTGAGCACCTCCCCTGTCAGATGGCGAGGTTCAGAGACTGATATCTGTATCTCAGAAACGACTGAACGTTTTTAATAAAGACTAATTGAAATAATTATTTTTTAGCCCAAAATGAGTAGAATATAATCATAAAAAATTGCCGGTGTACATAGCCATTAAACATTGCTGTTTTTGTTAATACTAGACCATACACAGTGTAGATGTGATTGTCATTTTAGTGCCATGGTCTTCCAGTTCTCCTGTATGCGTAAAAGGGACAAACATGAGCAGCATCTGATAATCAAATAGTCTGATGGGATGGTCAGCTATAGAAAATGTACTTGTATGATTAGGCTGCGTTTTTAGGTGAAACACATTTGTTTTAGCGCATCACAAAACAACGGATAAAAACGCATTAATTTTTTTTATTGGGCAGTTTTTGTTACCTTTTTCGTTTTACTGCAATGTGAAACCCCAACCTAAGCTTAAATTTACCTAAGTACATTTTTTATATCCATTGATCCCACAATTCAGAATATTTGATCATTATGAGATGCCGTACAAGAGGTGAAGCTGAAGACCATGGCACAGACGTTTTTTCTTATGTTTTATACTTCAGTCACAGTCGGCTTTGTATTTTAGGCTGTGTTTGGTTTAGTATTAAGTTACGAGTTTCTGATAACACAAATGATTAAAGGTCAGTTTGTCCAGGATATGAAAAGAGTTTTATTAAATTTCACTAAAGTCACAGGCAGCAAAATGTCAAAAGCCCAAGGTCTAATGCGGGATTTCATATTAACCATAAGAATGCCATCATCTAAAGACTAGGGACCTCCTGTATGAATGCTAGTGCAGATCTCCAGGTTTCGCCTACGCTTTTCATACTTAAATGGAATTTTGTCAGAAAATTACTTATTGTTTGTCAAGTTTTTGTTAAAAATTTTGGTGCTTTTTCTTTTAATTTTCGATTTTCCTAACTATATTTTTTTTAATAAATTACCCTAAAATCTTGCAATTTTCACACTTGCAACTGGCCCTAAAATATCTCAAGACGTTCTGTTCTTTGAGAGTAGTCACGGGTCATGCAGTCATGGCCAAAAGTTTTGAGAATGACACAAATATTATATTTTCACATGATCTGCTGCCCTCTGGTTTTTATGTGTGTTTGTCAGATGTTTTTATCACATACAGAAATATAATTGCAATCATATTATGAGTAACAAAAGCTTATATTGACAGTTAGAATGAGTTAATGCAGCAAGTCAATATTTGCAGTGTTGACCCTTCTTCTTCAGGACCTCTGCAATTCTCCCTGGCATGCTCTCAATCAACTTCTGGACCAAATCCTGACTGATAGCAGTCCTTTCTTGCACAATCAATGCTTGCATTTTGTCAGAATTTGTAGGTTTTTGTTTGTCCACCCGTCTCTTGATGATTGACCACAAGTTCTCAATGGGATTAAGATCTGGGGAGTTTCCAGGCCATGGACCCAAAATCTCTATGTTTTGTTCCCTGAGCTATTTAGTTATCACCTTTGCTTTATGGCAAGGTGCTCCATCATGCTGGAAAAGGCATTGTTGATCGCCAAACTGCTCTTGGACGGTTGGAAGAAGTTGCTCTCGGAGGACATTCTGGTACCATTCTTTATTCATGGCTGTGTTTTTAGGCAAGACTGTGAGAGAGCCAATTCCCTTGGCTGAGAAGCCACCCCACACATGAATGGTTTCAGGATGCTTTACAGTTGGCATGAGACAAGACTGGTGGTAGCGCTCACCTCGTCTTCTCCGAATAAGCTGTTTTCCAGATGTCCCAAACAATCGAAAAGGGGATTCATCAGAGAAAATGACTTTACCCCAGTCCTCAGCAGTCCACTCCCTGTACCTTTTGCAGAATATCAGTCTGTCCCTGATGTTTTTTCTGGAGAGAAGTGGCTTCTTTGCTGCCCTCCTTGAGACCAGGCCTTGCTCCAAGAGTCTCCGCCTCACAGTGCGTGCAGATGCACTCACACCTGCCTGCTGCCATTCCTGAGCAAGCTCTGCACTGCTGGTAGCCCGATCCCGCAGCTGAAACACTTTTAAGAGACGGTCCTGGCGCTTGCTGGTCTTTCTTGGGCGCCCTGGAGCCTTTTTGGCAACAATGGAACCTCTCACCTTGTTGACTGAGGTGCAATCTTTCTAGCTGCGATACTCTTCCCTGTTAGGCCATTTTTGTGCAGTGCAATGATGACTGCACGTGTTTCTTTAGAGATAACCATGGTTAACAGAAGAGAAACAATGATGCCAAGCACCAGCCTCCTTTTAAAGTGTCCAGTGGTGTCATTCTTACTTAATCATGACAGATTGATCTCCAGCCCTGTCCTCATCAACACCCACACCTGTGTTAATGGAGCAATCACTGAAACGATGTTAGCTGGTCCTTTTAAGGCAGGGCTGCAATGATATTGAAATGTGTTTTGGGGGATAAAGTTCATTTTCTAGGCAAATATTGCCTTTGCAAGTAATTGCTGTTAAGCTGATCACTCTTTATAACATTCTGGAGTATATGCAAATTGCCATTATAAAAACTGAAGCAGTAGACTTTGTAAAAATTAATATTTGTATCATTCTCAAAACTTTTGGCCGTGACTGTACAGACAATGGACAGGAAGGAATCTCATTGACTTCTATGGGAGAGTTTTCTAGACATGCTCTGTGACCTGTGCAGGAGGGAGAAGATACACAGTGATCTGAGTGAATGTTGGATCCTGTGTGATATATATGCCATTGTAGTTCTGTGATTATAATGAGATGTCTCCAGAAAAATGACCTGTACGAAGCAGCATATTACCAGGTCTAATGGCCAGTGTGAACACTGCATGGTTGAAGATATTTTTTTAAATAAATATAGAGACACAGAAAAATAAAACAAAAAAATCTGTTTTAACATAAAAATGTGATTTAAACAATAGGACATTTTCTGATCTTTTTCGTTTAAAGGAGTTGTCCAAGTTATGAAAAAAAATATATAGCACTGTAAATCTGATGGGCAGCAATATATAACTAAGTTCAGCAAGTTTTAGGCAAAAAAAAAATCTATATTTCCACATTTCCCTGGTTCTCTTCTGGCCTTTGTTTACATGCAGTAATAACAATCTCTGCCCCTCCCCCCTCTCCTGCAAAGGCAGTGAATACAAGTGCTGAGTGACATGTCTGCCTGCTGGAATACTCAGCAGCATGTTGTATGTGTAGGACTACAAGTCCCAGCTGTACAATGACACTGCTGATACACACAGGAAATTCTCTCTACCTGTTCTTGTACAATACATTTCCTCTATAGCCCCTTGCCCAGCATTTGTCTCCTCTCACTGCTGCAGCTACTATTTGTTGTAAAGCCTTGAGCCCTCAGTGTGTTCTGGCTGAAGGGGTTAATGTTTTATCTGAAGGAATCCAGGGAGAGAGCAGATAGCAGGAGCCTGGCAAAGAAAGGGGGCGTGGCCAGTGACGTCTCGTGTACAGGCTGTTATCTAAACTCTGAGGCTTGTGCACGAAACATCACAGACCAGGGAGATAAGCTGACATCACAGGTCATGTGACCCTCAGTCAACTCTGAGAAACCAGCAGCTTTAGAAACACAAAGTATATGGGAAAGTTGTTATACCTGACAAGTTAGAAACATATAAAGAACCAAAAAATTACTCAGACAACCCCTTTAAGGGGTTTTCCATTTTTTGTTTTAAATTCGTGACCATTAATATTACGTCAGTGGAGGTCTGACTCTCAACACCCCCAATGATCAGCTGTTTCCAGGGGCTGTAACCCTCCACAGGTCTGGCCATGAACCTCCACAGGTCAGACTGTGAAGCTGATGTGTCAGAGCAATAGACAATCACATTTGTTCCTCTTCAACATAGCTAACAACAGAGGAGTTGGACTACATTGGGCCGAGTTTGACCAAAAAAATGAATGCATTAGTAACATAGTTTACAAGGCCGAAAAAAGACATCTGTCCATCCAGTTCAGCCTGTTTTCCTATAAGTTGATCCAGAGGAAGGCAAAAAAACCCTGTGAGGTAGAAGCCAGTTTTCCCCACTTTAGGGAAAAAAATTCCTTCCCGACTCCAATCAGGCAATCAGAATTACTCCCTGGACCAACGACCCCTCTCTAGTAACTATAACCTGTAATATTATTACCCTCCAAAAATACATCCAGGCCTCTCTTGAACTCTTTTAGTGAACTTACCATCACCACCTCCTGAGGCAGAGAGTTCCATAGTCTCACTGCTCTTACCGTAAGAATCCTCTTCTATGTTTGTGTACAAACCTTCTTTCCTCCAGACGCAGAGGATGGCCCCTCGTCACAGTCACAGTCCTGGGGATAAATAGATCGTGGGAGAGATCTCTGTACTGACCTCTGATATATTAATACATAGTTATTAGATCTCCCCTCAGTCGTCTTTTTTCTAAAGTGAATAAGCCTAATTTTGATAATCTTTCTGGGTACTGTAGTCCACCCATTCCAGTTATTACTTTAGTTGCCCTCCTCTGAACCCTCTCCAGCTCTGCTATGTCTGCCTTGTTCACAGGAGCCCAGAACTGTACACAGTACTCCATGTGTGGTCTGACTAGTGATTTGTAAAGTGGCAGGACTATGTTCTCATCACGGGCATCTATGCCTCTTTTGATGCAACCCATTATCTTATTGGCCTTGGCAGCAGCTGTCTGACACTGGTTTCTGCAGCTTAGATTTCTGTTCACTAAAATTCCTAGGTCCTTTTCTATGTCAGAGTTACCCAATATTTTACCATTCAGTATGTACTGGTGACTTGCATTATTCCTTCCCATATGCATAACTTTACATTTGTCAGTGTTAAACCTCATCTGCCACTTCTCTGCCCAAGCCTCCAGTCTATCCAGATCCATCTGTAGCAGTGTACTGTCCTCCTCTGTGTTAATTACTTTACACAGTTTAGTGTCATCTGCAAAAATTGATATTTTACTGTGCAAGCCTTCTACAAGATCATTAATAAATATATTGAAGAGAATAGGGCCCAATACTGACCCCTGTGGTACCCCACTAGTTACAGTGACCCAATCTGAGTATGTACCATTAATAACCACCCTCTGTTTTCTATCACTGAGCCAGTTACTTACCCACATACAGACATTTTCTCCCAGGCCAAGCATTCTCATCTTATATACTAACCTTTTATGTGGTACAGTGTCAAATGCTTTGGAGAAGTCCAGATATACGACATCCATTGATTCGCTGCGGTCCAGTCTAGAACTTACCTCCTCATAGAAACTGATTAAATTGGTTTGACATGACCGATCCCTCATGAAGCCATGCTGATATGGAGTAATTTGCTTATTTTCATTGAGGTACTCCAAGATAGCATCTCTTAGAAAACCCTCAAACAGTTTACCCACGACAGATGTTAAACTTACCGGCCTATAGTTCCCGGGCTCTGTTTTTGGACCCTTTTTGAATATTGGCACCACATTTGCTATGCGCCAATCCTGTGGAACACTCCCTGTCAGTATAGAGTCCTTAAATATCAGAAATAAGGGTCTGGCGATGACATTACTTAATTCTCTTAGGATACGGGGGTGTATGCCATCCGGTCCTGGCGATTTGTCTATTTTAATCTTTTTAAGACGCAGCTCTACTTCTTCCTGGGTCAGACAGGGCACTTTTTAATGGGGAATTTACTTTTATATTCTGCATTTCATCTGACAGTTTATTTTCCTCAGTGAATACAGTGGAGAAAAAGATATTTAGTAGCTTTGCTTTCTCCTCATCGCTCTCTGCAACTCCCCCCTCATTACTCTGTAAGGGGCCGACACCTTCAGGTTTATACTTTTTACCATTTATATAATTAAAGAACATTTTAGGGTTAGTTTTACTTTCTTTGGCGATTAATCTCTCGGTCTCTAGTTTGGCTGTTTTTATTTGTCTTTTACATATTCTATTTTTTTCCTTGTAGTTTTTCAATGCTTCCTCGCTCCCCTCCTGTTTTAGTGATTTAAATGCTTTCTGTTTGTCATTTATTGCTTTCTTTACAGTTCTGTTTATCCACATTGGTTTTTTCTTGTTCCTTAACCTTTTATTCCCATAAGGTATGTACCTCTCACAATTGTATGTACCTCTCAGTGTTAATGGCGCCAGTACAAAAATGTAAAAATATATCATTTTTATTAGCGTTCATTACTACCATGAAATACAATTTAAAAATGGGTTGTACAAAAAGAATCTGGAGATCTTTCTGGGTCCTATAGCTATAATATAACCAGAATTAATAGTCAATTCAGCGTAACCTCACTAGATACAGTAGCATTGGTGCCATGTTAAGTTAACAGTGTAAAATGCAAATGTAGAGGAAAAATTCAAGGTGTCAGAAGAGTAATGCAGGTAAAATGGCCATAGTGCAAGGTTATGTCCACACGTAACAGATGTACACCAGATTATCTGCTGGAGATCTGCAGCGAACCAGCATCAAATACGCTGAGCTTATTCTGTGTTTCCACATTGCTGAGAAAAATGATGTTTTCATATTTGCAAATTAGTCTTTAGGAGCAACAGAGGCGTTGCCATTACTCTTAGACTCTGCTGTCTCTACAACTGCTTTGTCCTGTGCTGAGGGCGCAGCAGTTGCAGTGAGAGCCGAGCCTCTAGCTGTAATGACAACGCCCCTGTTGCTCCTAGGGTCTAATTTGCATATATTCAAACATTTTTCTCAGCAATACGGGCACATAAGGGCAGCACGGTGTCAGATCATTTGCAGTTGGAGTCCCAATCTCACTCCAGGAGGAGGGTCGAGTAGGGAACTGGAAAAGCTTTTCTAGACAAAAGTGTTAGGTCTAAGCATAAAACAAATTTATCGAACCTGCAACATTTGATAAATTTGGCATAAAATACTCCAACACAGACTCAAGCAAAACTGACCAAGTATTCCCCTCATGATAAATTCCCCCCATAATATGCCTAATACGCCTGGGCTATATAAATAAGTAATAAATACTGTGATCTGCTGCACACTTTCCATCCAGTGCAAATCTGTGGTGTGTGTGAGCGCTAGGCAGGTCATAGGGACTAGGAATGGGTGAACTTTGGTTTTCAAGTTCGGCGTACAAGGTTTGAGTTATCTAAGAATTCCGTTTTGGATTCCGCTACCACGGATCATAAGTTATGGTCCATGGTAGCAGAATCCATAACAGAATTCTTAGATAACCCGAACCTTGTATGCCGAACTTGAAAATAGAAGTTCACTCAACACTAGTAGGGACAGCATCGGCATGTATTTTGGTGCTCAGCCTCCAGCTGGGGCTGGCACTATAACCAAACCTACCGTACTCCTTTTTAATCCAGTGACCACCAGCCAGACCACACAGAGCATTGCCCACCATGCAGAATTAGCAAGTTACTTCGGTCAGTGTTACCACATGGTACTCTGAGTTTGTACCCCTGATTTTCATAGTGGCAGAGGCTCACCAAAACCAAACTGGAGCTGCTTGGTCTGACAATTTTTTATTTTCACTTATGTACAGTAGATGTTAGGATTAAAATTGACTGTAAACTACAAGGATGCTGGATTATCCTGCCTAAGGTCAATGAGTGCCACTTCCCCAACCTCGAAATGCCTCCACTTACCTGAGCAATTACATAATGTCCAAACATTCATGATTAACCGTGTAAAGGGATGAAGTAGATTATGTAGTTAGCATAAGGATATAAATGCTGCCTCCTGCGCACAGCCATACTATATATGTCCCTTAATTTATAGGGTAGTACATTTCTGCATCACTGCCCCTTTTATCTTTTAATTGGGTTGAGATGGTTCCCTTAGCTGACACGAGTGTTAGAGACATGCTTTCTTAGATGTTTGGAATAGTTGGTTGATCATCTGAAGAAAGTAATTATTCCTTTTCAAAAGTGCAGTATAATGAAGGGATTACTCACGTTTCCGTTTCCAAAGGTCAGGAGACTTCATTGCTTTCCTAGATATAGGTGATCGCTCATCCAGCTATCTATTAATAATGTATTGGCATTGTCTAATGAGGCTGTGTGTAGATCATGAGGCATTTGGGAAATAGGAGGAAAGCTCTGGTGACATATTGATTTGCAAGGCTTTGTTTTCTCCACGTGACCTCTAGCGGTGATATAGAAGAGAACATTCCTAAACCAACTAGTATTTTTAGTGGCTACCTTCTTGGACATACACTTAAACTATATTTTTGTGCACAATCATGTAGAATTCTTTGTTGTCTTCTGCACATTTGGAGATTTAGTATAAAATTTGTTTGGGACTTGTATGAACTGCAGTTCTCTTATAAACTCATACACTTAAAAATAATGCACCAAGAAAGAGTTTGTTGGAATCAAATAACATTTTCTGTGTGTGAATGTGATGATGTATGTAGGTGATTACAATATTAGAGAGAAATATTGGGGAAAACTGTAAAATGGAAAGGATCTTCTAGGACCCTGTTGGGCTGCCTCTAGCCTGGATACAGCATGAGATATGGTTAGACATGGAGGCATACAGGTTCTGTATGGTATCCTGCAGTACATTTGCCCCCAGCTGGGCCTGTAGATCCTGCACATTTGTAGGGTGCTGATGGTAGCATCCCAGCTGGTCTCATAAATGTTAGATTGGCGATAAATCTGGTGACCAGAGAAGCCAAGGAAGTATTGTAATCTGGTGGAGAAATTCCTGGAACTTGTCTGGGTGAGCATATTCCTGCTGAAAAGTACCAGCTGGAAGACCTGCCATGAGAGGAACACATGTGACCACAGGATGTCCTTCACGTTTCACTGGGCTGTTAGTGCCCCTCATATCACTACTAGGGGTGACCGACTGTCATATGTGATGGCTCCCCAGATCATCCCAACAGCAGTTGGGGCAGTGTGTCGCTCCATAGCAAAGGCAGGATTGAAACACTCAACACGAGGCCTCCATAAGTGAACCCTACTGTTGTCAGATCCCAAACAGAACCTGGATTCATTGGCAAAGACGATACGCTTCCAGTCCAGTTCAGGTTTCTCGTTCACAACACTATTGTAAACTAAGACATCAGTAGCTGGCTGTCAATGGCAGGACATGTGATGGGCACCGTGACACCAAATTTCCTTCTGCTAAGCGCCTAGAAATGGTCCAGGCAGAGATAGGGGTGTGTAATGAAGGTACCACCTGTGTCTGGATTGTGGACAACAAAGCTATGGGAGCTGCTTCAGCTTGTCGGCGGATCAAATTATCCTTTGTTACTGGTCAGGGCAACTTGGAGTCTGTTAGCTGTTTGTGTGCACCCTCAAGTAACCAGTGCTCCCAACTGCTAGGTCAGAATGGCCTAGATGGTAGGCATTTTGTTGAAATGACCACCCTGCTTCTTTGTCCAGTGATGCACTGACGAATAAATATAGGTAGACTCTCAAGACATACAAGGATAGACAATTTTATAAAACAAATATATGATTAAAACACATACAGTATGTAAAACACAATAAAATAATGTGAACTGTATCACAATCTATACATTTTCCTATAGTTCAGTCCAAAGGTATGTTGGTTCGCTAGCGGGCCCTGCAGCAATAATATTTCACTGTATATTTGAGTCAGTCAATGTTGAATTTGAATATATATTACTTTTACTCCAATATATATTGGTCAGTAGCACATGATTCTGTATATATCCAAAGGGAGGAACAGACAATTATTACATCTGGCAGACTTTAAAATGACACTGTGTAAATAGTTTCTCTTAGAGTCACTGTATTTTCACACAATTTAATTCAATAGAGAATGGTTTAATTAGCTCATTTCTAAATCTCTTCATTTAAAAAATCTGCCTCCATCCACCTGAAACAAGCATTAAAATCATGGCCACTAGGGGTCTCACTTCCACCTAATTTGCAGTCTACTTCCTGTTAGGCAAGATCTGTCCCTAGTAACAGAGACAAAGAAGATGACTCACAAGTAGACATGAGTGAACTTATGGTCCATGGAAGCGGAATCCGTAGCGGAATTCTTACATAACCCGAACCTGAAAAGAGAAGTTTGCTCAACACTACTCACAAGAAATGGTAGCATGTCAGAGTTAGCTGAGCTTGTGATCCCTGAAAGAAGCACTACCCTTTCACAGCTTTTCAAGAGCAGAGCCCTGTCTGTGTTCTCTCTACTCATCTGCTGTATGTGTTCCCCCGATGAAAACATAGTGGGAAGTCACTGCCAGTATAATACTGGCAGACTTTCATAGAAGGGAGATGCCCCTGCTTCTGAGAGAAATGCATCTAGCTGTGCAGATGAAGCAGGGAATAAATTGGCTGAGGAAATTAGAGAATGCTTACTCCTTCGCATGTTATGACAGTGAAGCACAGTCTTTATGTACACTTTTTTAATACTCAGGTATACTTGGTGTCAAAAAGATTGCCGTTACTAACTTAATTTGTTGCCCAGCGTTCTGCGCTTCCCGGCAGAGATCCATGGTTACCAGAAGTTATCACTTCTGAAGCTGGTTGCACTCTCTAGTTCCACACTGTTCAGCGCACAGTACGTGCTATAGATATAAGATGGATCTTGGTTGTCTTTATCAATTTCCACTTGCCTATTGAATATTTCTTGTAGTGGAGCATGTTTATCAGGCATATAGCTTGTGAAGGGTACGAATTGCCCAAGCATAGTGGATGAAAAACAGCCACAAACATTTCAGGTCGCCTGTCCCCTTTGTCAGTAGCAAACCGTAGTTTCAGAGGGTTACTCTCTCTATACTTTCTATTTTTTAGACGCTAAATCTCTTTAAATCTGGTTGTTTTCAAATATTTTACCATAATATGATTAGACATTAACTCTTTTTTCACTCCCTGCCTTCCCGGAGCAATAACTTTTTTTTTTTTTTGTTCGCATAGCGATATGAGGTCTTGTTTTATGTAGGACAAGTTGTACTTTCTAATGGCACCATTTACTATTGCATGCAGTGTAGTGAGACCCTGGAAACAGATTCCAGTGGGTGGAATTGGAAAGAAAACACAATCCCACCACAGTTTTTACAAATCTGGACCATTAACCATGTCTCCTAAACTGCATTTAGACGGGGTTAACATTTTCAGTAAGAGAAATAAAGCCCATAAGTAGAACTACAAGGCCCACCTTTCCTCACTCAGGGTAGCTGTACATGAACAAACTGTCCTCCCTGGATGTATTGTCGTCAGTCTTAAACGAATCTGATAGAAGTTGTCCGGACTTGTCATGTACTGTATGAAGATTTGGTTGTAATCATGTTTGTCTTCTGTCTTCTTCTAGCACTGTCCCTTTAGGTCCAGACCAAATCCTACTGAGAGGAGCACAGCTGAGGAACACTCAGTGGGTTCACGGCATAGTTGTCTACACAGGCCATGACACAAAGCTTGTACAGGTGATCCATTTCAACTTCTGCCTTTTTATAGGTCCTCTGCTCTGGTTTTTTTTTTATATGGATGCCCTGGTTCTTCTGGGTTCTCCTCACTGAGAGTAGTGAGTGGTGTACAGGCTCATAGAAGTTCACACATGCTCACTGGGGATTCAGAACCGAAGCGGCACAGGGCTCAGCTGAGTGCGTCAGGTACTTTGGTTATGAAATGATCCTCATATATGGGTGTGGGAGATTTATCAAAATAGTGCAGTGGAGAAGAGGAGCACATTATTACATTGCTGTATTCATTTTCCAAAGATCTTTTGAAAAATAAAACCAGATATTAGATGTGCATCTGCTCCACTTTTACTTTGCACCTTTTTATTCTTATAAATCTCCCCAGTGTTCCTATGTAATATGTAAATCACAAGTATATACCAATTATTAACAGGTTTGTGCAGTCAGTACATATTGATGACCACTCCTCAGAACAGGTCATCAATGTTTGATCGTAGGGGGTCTGACTCCCGGCACCCCTGCCAATCAGCCGTTTGAAGTACAGGAGGCACTCGTGCCAACACTACTTCCTGTTCACTGCGTGTCGTCTCGGAAGTTTTGGTGGCGCAGTGTAATTACCAGTGTTTGTTCCATTCAGTTGAATGGGACGAGCACTTGTAATTACACTGTGCTGCTGCAATCGAAACAACACGCAGTGCTCCTCCTCGCCACCTACTCTTCAAACAGCTGATCAGCAGGGGTGCCGAGAGTCAGCCCCCCACCGATCAGATGTTGATTATGTGCCCTGAGGATGGGTCATCAATATGTACTGGCTGCACAACTACAAAGTAATAAATAATAACCTACATATGTCTGTATTGGAACCTTTTGCAGCATAGCTGAATATCATCTATTTTTTATCTGTGGTATGTAGAATTCAACCCGGCCTCCGCTGAAGTTGTCCAATGTGGAGCATATAACCAACATACAGATCCTGCTCCTGTTTGGGACGCTCATCACGATCTCCTTAGTGTGCTCTATTGGGTCTTCAATCTGGAACGCCAGACACGAAGAGAAGGACTGGTATCTCAATCTGAATTGTAAGTACTGTATTGGACATACAGTAGTTACAATGGGGTTATCTGCACCCACTAGTCTACTATATGAAGCAGGCCACATGGAGACCTACACCTTCACCCCACTCCATGGTCATCTTCTCTGCACCGTTTTCCCCTGTATTTGTGCTAGCAGTTGTGTACAGTAAAATCCTTGAAGGTGTTGCTGACTGCCCAGATCTGTCAACTCCACTGAACAATCTCTCAGATCGTTATGAGAGTATTTAATCTGTGCATGTCTAACCAGTGAGTCATTCCTTATACATGTTCCTGGGTGGTATAGGCAAATTACAGGAGCCACCTTACTAGAAGATATCCATGGATCCCCATATAGCAGGGACCATGTAGGTGAGACTTCAAGGCTGGAAATGGCACCTGCGGTCCATACAAAACCTGAAATACAGCTATTACTGGAGCATCACTATAACTTATCACTGTATATGTAGTTGTCTCTATCTTTGTGACCTTAATATGAAAGGTTTTTGTGTTCTTAAAGGGGTATTCCCATCTCATAAAGTATTGATAGAATATGGCAGGGCTGGCCAACCTGAGGCTCTCCAGCTTTTGCAAAACTACAACTCCCAGCATGTCCAGACTGCCTACAGCTATCAGCCTACAGCAGGGCATGGTGGGAATTGTAGTTTACAACAGCTGGAGAGCCTCAGGTTGGCCATGCCTGGAATATGGCATCACTTAAAAAGTCTCACTTCAGCAAATGGCATTCATCATGTAGAGAAGGTTACTAATGTATTGTGATTGTCCATATTGCCTCCTTTGCAAGACTCATTTTTCCATCACATTACACATGTCTCATTTCCAAGGTTATGATCCAGGGAGTTATTCTGATTGCCTGATTGGAGTCGGGAAGGAATTTTTCCCCCTAAAGTGAGGAAAATTGGCTTCTACCTCACAGGGGTTTTTTTTTGCCTTCCTCTGGATCAACTTGTAGGAAAACAGACTGAACTGGATGGACAGATGTCTTTTTTTGGCCTTACAAACTATGTTACTATGTTACGACCACCCTGCAATCCAGGATTGGTGGCCGTGCTTGCACACTATAGGAAAAAGCATTGGCCTATGTGCGTTCCTATGGTCCTGACCACCAGACAGGCCAGTGCTTTTTTTTTTTTTTTTTTACTATAGTGTGCAAGCACGGCCACTGATGCTGGATTCCAGGATGGTCGTAACCATGGAAACGAGAAGTGTATAATATGGTGGAAAAATGAATCCAGCCAGCAAAGAAAGCAATATGGATAATAATACATTAGTAAGTGCCTGGTATTCACATTCTCTACATGATGCTGAAGTGAGACAACCCCTTTAATGATCAGGTGCGGTGGACAAACACTGGGACCCCCACTTATCTGAGAATATATGGGAGCAGTACTTATCATTCACTTTTTTTTTTTACTGCACAGCAGCTCTCCTGGCAACCCTTTGGCTCGTTCACTTAAAAGCATTGTCCCACAAAAAATATTCTACATTTTTGAAACCAGCACCTGGATCTGAATACTTTTATAATTCCATGTTATTAAAAATTTGGTACAGCCACTGAGTTATTCACTGAAATCTGTCTGTATAGCGCCACCTGCTGTTAGTTATCTTTCTAATTTCTAATTCCTGCTCACTGAGATGGAAGCACATGCTCCGTTCCATCCTTCAGCTGCAGTATAAAAAAAACTTGTCCCCTGAGAAAGGACACACCCCTGAGCTGCCAGCTTGAAAAAATTCTAGCAGAGCAATGAATGGGTAGATCTCTGGATCCACGTGAGGTACAGGGCTGGTTCTAGTTTTGTTAGAAAGAGACTGTCATATACTTTATGATATATTATAATTTTTACACCCCCTTTAAATGGGGGTGTGCTGTAGTTCCCTAGCGGAGAATATGGCAGTGTTACTACTGTAAACTCAAAAGGGACCACAGCCTGAATTATTGCTGCAGACCAGCTAATTCTCAGGATTGGTTGGGTGATGGTCCCAGAGGTCGGACTCCCAGTGATAATAAAATGATATCCTAACGATATAGCCTCCCTTTATGTGATGGGAGCATGATGTTTCCTTGTGTTATGTGCATCCTTTTGTCCATTGTTTCCTTCTTTTTAGCTAAGTGCATGCCCTTACATTATTTTTCTAATTGTACATTTTTTTCTAAACCATAAAAACTGGAGACCACAAGTCACGCCGTTATGTAAACTGGGTCTGACACGTCTTACTTGGTAGTGGCATGAGATTCAGAAGGATGATAGAGTGGGCTGAGAGTCCTTCATGCCAAGACTGTGCAGTGTGAGGGCTCCACCAAG
This sequence comes from Rhinella marina, assembly GCA_900303285.1. Lineage (NCBI taxonomy): Eukaryota > Metazoa > Chordata > Amphibia > Anura > Bufonidae > Rhinella > Rhinella marina. Next base: position 163,358 of record ONZH01007500.1, read on the forward strand.
AGTTAACGCTCGCTAGGAACACGTCTGTGTATGGTTTGGCAGATTGTTTGGTGTGAAATGAAGGCGCTTGTCTGGAAGCAATTGTAACATATTCCTTTATCTGTGATCACTGAACAGATGGCGGAGCAAACAACTTTGGACTGAATTTTTTAACGTTCATCATTCTCTTCAACAATCTCATACCCATCAGTTTGCTGGTGACCTTAGAAGTGGTGAAATTTATCCAAGCGTATTTCATAAACTGGGTAAGTCCTTTTACTGGGGCGGTTGATAGAGCCGCAGTACGTACTGATTGGTCATATAGGTTGCCTTCATTGTCATTGTGCATTTTAAAAATGTACATTTATGTGAGCAGACATTTATTTATTTTTACTTATTTTACGGACTTCTATAGCGCTGACGTATTCCACAGCGCCTTACAGACATCAGCATCACACTGTCCCGAATGGGGCTCTCCATCTAAGGTCCCTATCAGTATGTCTTTGGAGTTTGGGAAGAAATCAAAGTACCTGGAGGAAACTCACAGAAATACGGGGAGAAAATACAAACTCCATACAGATGTTGTCCTTGATTGGATTTGAACCTGCAAGGCACCAGTGCTAACCACTGAGCCACTGTGCTGTAGGGCTGCAGCTAACGATTGTTTTAGCAATTGAGTATTCTACCGACTATTTTTACGATTGAGTACTCGAATAAGAAAAAATGAATTAATAGACAGTTTTACTTTATAAAAACTCATCAGACCCCCTGCCATTAGTCCTCAACACTCTTCGTTCCCCCTGTGCAATCAGCCCAAGTGCATTAGTTCCCCCCAGTTCCTTCAGCTCTTCCCCACCCCAGTTCCTTCAGCTCTCCCCCACCCCAGTGCCTTCAGCTCTCCCCCACCCCAGTGCCTTCAGCTCTCCCCCACCCAGTGCCTTCAGCTCTCCCCCACCCCAGTGCCTTCAGCTCTCCCCCACCCCAGTGCCTTCAGCTCTCCCCCACCCCAGTGCCTTCAGCTCTCCCCCACCCCAGTGCCTTCAGCTCTCCCCCACCCCAGTGCCTTCAGCTCTCCCCCACCCCAGTGCCTTCAGCTCTCCCCCACCCCAGTGCCTTCAGCTCTCCTCCCCTCAGTGCCTTCAGCTCTCCCCGTGCCTTCAGCTCTCCCCGTGCCTTCAGCTCTCCCCGTGCCTTCAGCTCTCCCCGTGCCTTCAGCTCTCCCCGTGCCTTCAGCTTTCCCAGTGCCTTCAGCTTTCCCCGTGCCTTCAGCTCTCCCAGTGCCTTCAGCTCTCCCCACAACAGTTCGCCCGTCCGCGCCAGTAAAGATCTAATACTTACTTGTCCTGCAGAAGCGCCTCTGGACATGGCACAGCTCTTCCATGGTCCCGCTTTGCACTTTGACCCGACATCAAAGTCAGGAACACAGTGCAGCGCGGGACCATGGAAGAGCTGTGGCGTGTCCGGAGGTGCTTCTGCGGGACAAGTATTTACAGTATGTGGCGCTCCATGGTCACGTGACACAAATGAATCCTTGATGCAAAAAGTTTGCATCAAGGATTTTTTTGTGTCGAATTACTCGATTTAATCAAGTACTCGTTGCTGCCCAATTTATTTTTTTGAAGAGGAATGCTGTGCATAAAAATCACACATTAACTTATTCAAATCCTAATTTTCTTATTCCCGACCACATCCACCATATGAATGCTCGAGGTAGAATGAATCAAAGAGGCCTCCGTGTACTCCTAATTATGTCATTTGAACTGGGATATTCTCATACTTAGACAGGCGAGGATACGTTAATTAATTAGTAACATTGCTCTTAACATAAATTAATTTAACATAACTACAGGCAGAATGAAAGTAATCTGAAGCGGATATCTTGGAGGAGGTTTTATGCATATTTCTCCACTGTGGGAAAGTACAAATGCAAAAGCCAGAAAATTATTTCAGAAACCTAAGTGAGTGGCATGGATTAACAATGTTTCCTGCAGTTGTCTGCCATTTTAAAGGGGTTGTCTCACTTCAGTAAATGGCATTGATCATATAGAGAAACTTAATACAAGGCACTTACTAATGTATTGTGATTCTCTATATTGCTTCCTTTGCTGGCTGGATTCATTTTTCCATCACATTATACACTGCTAGTATCCAGGGGTTTACGACCACCCTGCTATCTAACTGTGGTGGACGTGTTTGCATACTGTAGAGAAAAGCACAGCCCTTTGGAGCCAAGAGGCATGCATGCACAGATGCTCCTGTCCGGGCCACCTCCTATCAGCTGCAATGGTGGTCGTGACCCCTGGAAAAGAGCAGTGTATAATGCAATGGAAAATGAATCCAGCCAGCAAAGGAAGCAATATGCACAATCACAATACATTGATAAATGCCATTTTCTGAAGTGAGACAAGCTCACTTGTGTCAGTGTCTTTTCATAATGCAGCACAAGTGGGTTTCCTCTTACTAATGTCTCCTTAGACTTCGATGCTCTGTGTCATACAGTCAGTGCTCCTGACCTTCCTCTTACTTTTGTATTCATCTTTCCCTTCATCAAATGAAATATAAATGTCATCCGTGTTCTCTTCTTTCCTTTAGGATGTGGACATGCACTATGAACCAACAGATACCCCAGCCATGGCCAGAACATCAAACCTCAATGAGGAATTAGGTCAGGTACGTTTAAACACAATCTAGACGTTACATTTATTCAATGTGTGACTTTTTTTCCATGAACTTTCAATGTTTGGTTCAAACATGAAATTGCTATTTTTGTAGGTGAAATATATATTCTCTGACAAGACTGGGACACTGACCTGTAATGTCATGCAATTCAAAAAGTGCAGCATAGCGGGAAATGCCTACGGGTAAGCTGAGATTATTATAATATTATTAATGCAACGTGCTGAGGTACAGTGTGTTCAGACATTGCAAACATTTTCTGCTGCAGACCCATCACAAAATCCACATTCTGCATTTCTTCTTTCATGTTTTGTATGGAAAAAACAAAATCAGCAACATATAGGCATACTGTGGTTTTGGAAAGGTGCAACATTCCCCAGAATCCACACAGATACTTTAATGCAGTTTGTGTATTGGGTTTTATACAACCCAATACACTGTACTTTGCTGCAGATATTTGATGTGGAATCTGCGCCAAAGCAATTTTTTAATAAAATCCCTTTCCAACATATGCATTTTGGATATGCTAGTTACTTCGAGTTAAAAAAAAAAAAGTAAGTTTCAAACTGCACCAGTGCATTCAGTCATTTTCAGACACCCCCCTCTAATATGCAGTATGCAACCTGCTTCTAGTTTCAGGCTTTACTCATGTGGTAATACATGCTGGATGTGATGCCTGTGTGTCCAGAATGTTGCTGGCCTCACTAGTTCTCATTGTATCAGCACTGTGTCATTTCTGGACTGATCTCTCCTGCAGCCTGAGAGGGATCTCCTCTCCCTTGGGCTGATGCAGACACTGATGCTGCCTGTATGTAATCTCCCTACCTCCGCCCACTCTGCTGTGGGTTCTCTTCTCTCTCCACACTGATGCAGCCTGTTCTCTTTTCCCACTCCCCCTGCAGACTCCTTTTGGATACAGTTAAAATTCTGTCAAATTTGACAGGGAAAATAGTGCTGTATGCAGATTCAAGTCACAGGTCTGTGGACACCAGTAGCTTCATCATGTGTCCGATTCAACAGTGTATGTGTCTAGTGTGAACAGAGGCTTATACTGTTAATGTGAGAGTAGGGGGAAAGCAGACAGAGCATATGACGTCAGTGCTGAGCTGATAGCAGCCAGCAGCAGAGAGCTGCCAGATCCCTGTCAAAAGCAGGAGCTCAGCAAGCTATGTGAAGTAGTTATGCAGATTAGTAGCAGGTAGAAATAGTAGGTAATTTTTAATGAAGACTATAAACAAGCTGCTTCATTCTGCTAAATGAACTATTAAAAAAAAAAAAGAAAGATAAAATGAACCTTTAAACGTCTGTCCATGGGAATTAAAAATAAGCCATGAGACATAAGACAAGCCCTAAAATAGCTTAAAATTAAAAAAAAAAAAAAAAAGTTTTTACTCACCTCTTTCTCCAGCACAATTCTCTGCAGAGCTGGTCTGATCCTCTTAGCATAGTTTGTTTACAAACAGCAGCAGTGACATGCCAGTATATAACACACATGACTGCTGCAGCCAATCACTGTTCTCAGCAGTCCACCACTAAGGACTGTAATTAGCTGCAGCGGTCACATTCTGTATACCTGCATGTCACTGTGCGTGTCATAATCTCAGGTAGATTGCAGAGGACATAGATTGGCTGCAGCAGACGTATGCTGTATTCTGGGTCATTATCAGGAAACCCTTTTTGTCCTATATGCCTGTTTTTCATGTCGGCACTCTCCTTCCCCCTTTTCTCAGCTTCACTACATCCTGTCAGGGAGCTTACATGCAGAACTTCCTGGTTTCATCAGCTTCCTGTTGAATTTGCTAACAAAACTCTGTGTGCTTCGCTCTGTAACATTTGCCAGAGCTTGCTCTGTCTGAAACATTGCAGTAATCACACTCCCTACATCTCTTGTCTCCATGTTAGTTTGGGCGGAGAAAGCCCTGTGTCACAGCAAAGCATGCTGGGTTTAGTTGACAAACCTATCAGGAAGCTAACGACAACAGGAAGTTCTGGATGTAGACATCTTGACAGGATATAGTGATGCTGAGAACAGAGGAAGAAAAGTGCGGATATAAAAAATATGTGTATGGGACAAAAATATGGAGCTTGGAGTAGTCTAGGCAGATAAAAAATAATTTCATCATGGGACCAGAGAACCCCTTTAAAGGTAAATTAAGACGTACGGATTAGCACTATAGCATGTATGGTAACCGTTTACTATGTGTTAAATCAATTAATTATGGTCATTCCCATTTTAGTGAACACTGACGTGTGAGCGTTAATTGTCTCCTATATACTTATGTACTGCTTGGATTGTGTTTTATGCTCAGTCGTTAGTCGTAATTGAGCCTAAATTGAATAGTGAAATAGTGTGTATGTGACTGAATGGTGATAGCGGTGAGAAATCATGGACTAACGCTTTCTCTTGTCTTGCTGCTCAGTCCGATTAATCCCCCAGTACTCTGCTTTTCCTCTTTCCTTCTTGTGCAGTCACTGTCCAGACCCAGAGGACAATAGGTATTGTGAAGATGACTGGTAAGCGAAGCAGGTTTCTCCCTCTATGCTTTGTCTTTGTTCTCTGCTTAAGCATGTTTGATTAGTTTTAAGTCATTTAACTAGGGAATAAAGTTCCTTGCTACCAGATGCAATTCTAAATCACTGTACTAATTGTAGTGATCATTTAGGAATTTTTATGGTATGCATGTTAATACAGTAGTCCACACTGATACTTTTATAATAGTTTTTTTAAAAATTCATGTGTGAATATTTAAGATGTTTTTTAAACTAAACAGCTCACAAGCTTGCTGTGCAATTTAAAGAACCTATGAAAGTGATTTTATGAGATCTGTCCCTTGTGGGGCTCTTCAGAGTGTGGAGTAATTATTGCTGAGCCAACTACGAGGACTCTCTGGTGTACCAGTCCAATCTGTTTTGTTGCCGCCTCTTTGCTTTTTACGACACGGTTAAATAAAAGATTCACATTTTGCATACGTTATGTGGTAATGATGATGGCAACATCTACAGTGTGTAAGATCTGAATATGTGCAACAATCAGCCACTAACAGATGATGTGAATATCATGGATCCAGACAGTGGCACATTTCCAAGGCTGACATGTACATTTGAGGCAGCAAGTAAATGAGCACTAGCAGGGAAAATGAGCAAGACTAAAGATCTGAGTGATTTTGACCAGTACCAAATTGTTGTGGGAGGATGAACATCTTGTGGGATGTTCCTGGCATGAAGTTGTTAACACCAAAACTGCTCCAAGAGAGGACAACCAACGACAGCAACTCAGTTTGCGCTGTATGGGGCTGCATAGTTGCAGACCAGCCAGTGTCCCTATGATGATACCTGTTCATCACCAAAAACACCTACAGTGTCCACAAGAGCATTAGAACTGGACCATGGAGCAATGGAAGAAGGTGGCCTGGTCTGACTCCTTATACCGGGTGCATGTGCATCACTTACCTGGGGAAGAGATGACACTATGATGCACTGTGGGAAGAAGGCAAGCTAGCCCGGGCAGTGTGAGGCTCTGAGCAATGTTCTGGTGGGAAGCTTGTTCCTGGAATATCTGGATATTACTTTGTCAGTTGTCACCTACCTAAACATTGTTGCAGGCCAAATATACCCCTTCAGCAGAATAATTTCTCCTGCCATTCTACAGAATAGTTTGAGGGACAAGACAGAATTCAAGATGTTTGCTTTCCTCAGATATGATTGAGCATCTATGGGGTGTGCTGGAAAAACACATCTGATCCATGAAGGTCCAACTTGCAACAAATAGGACTTAAAGGGAACCTGTCGGCTCTGAAACACCCTCCAAACTACAGCACTTTTTGCTTTGACACTCTCCGCATCTGCCCTGAAGAACTCTTTGTACCTGCTTTCCACTCTGGCCAAGAGATGAGGGTCCTGAACAGAAGTCCCCCTCTATTATCTAAGAGTTCCCAAATAGAGTGTACGAAAATAGGTTTACCCAGTGAGACATCCCCTTTAAGGAATGAAAAGCCAATAAACACTAAAGCGGACATGACGCATAAGTGGAAAACCACCAACTGCCCAATGTCTGTCTACTCGTGGTGACAATATAATACACTTTACTCAAGAATAAAAAAAAAAGATCATACAGTGCACATTGTTAAAGGGGTGGTCTTAAGAAGACCGTCAATCTTGGGTCTATGGAGTCTTAAGAAGACCGTCAATCTAGGGTATATGGATGTCATAGAGGGGGTCCTCCACTTGGAATCCCATCTATAAATCAGAGTAGAAAGTAATTCTGGCCCCTGTTCTGCAGGACCCAAGCTGTCCTTCTATTACATAGATGGCCACTAATAAGAGTGGCCACAATGTAATATTATATTTTCCTTACAGTGGCCGCTGCAGCGTCTGGGAGCAGGGCCCAGGGTGATAAAAAGGGGCGTTTAAAGATTAGAATACACTATAACTTAATGATTAGTAATACAAAGGTTTAACTTTAATGAACTCATGAAACCTGAATTAAAGGGGTTGTCTCACCTCAGCTAACCCCCTTCGTATGAGAGCCCCCGTTGAATCAGTTGGTGCAACTCCCAACTTCCCTGTTAAACAGCTGAAACGTAGTATTAAATAGCAACCTTCGGGATGAATGGGCATCCGTGTTATATGTGAACAGCTGGAGACTACTAGAGCAAGTGGTCTATGAGGGGGTTCCATGTAGAGGACCCCCATCTGTGATGCTCATGTATCCTAATAGGACGTAAATATGAGCTGACTTGATGAGACAACCTCTTCAATAGCAATGTTCCTAATGGCATGTTAGAGTTGTCCTAGGAAAAGTCTGATAATACAGCTGAAAAGGTTTGAACATCTTTCCTGCCGGCCCCTCAGTCTCCTGATGCTTTTACTTTATCCGTATCTGCTGTGTTTATTGAGTGCATGCATGTATGTGTATTGAATTATGTTATTGCAGTTCTTTATGACTTGAGGGCTATTTAGTTATGGTTCATTTTCCTCATACCGAAGACGATCTATAAAAGCTAGTACAAGGGAACAATTCTGGAGTTGTGAACATCAACCAATGAAGTTCCAGATTTCAGACACAGCTCCACTTTCTCCTTATGAATGCATTTCCATCTTTTCATCACTGTTTTTCTTCGTCTTCTCAGGCATGAACCACCGAGCAGTGATGGCCAAGCCTTTCATGACTTAACCTTATTAGAAAACCTTGAAAACAATCATGTAAGTGCCAGTGGTCTTGAATTACTGTAATTAGGTCTAATATTTCTTGGAGTGGCGGCCATTCTCACACAGCAGCAGCTGCACCAAGATGCAGAATCCATTGATACTTCATTTGTATGTTAGAGTCAATCCAGGTTTTTTGCCTGTAGATAACCATTTCTTCTTCTCATTGGTTATATTTGTTGTTTAGTGACAAGTCTTTAGAGTGAATGGCTTAAACATAGAAATCAAAGATGTCCATGTAGGGTTATAGGGGTTGTCCAGCCTTCAACTTATGGCCTACCCTCAGGATAGTCCATCACTAGCTGATTGGTGGAGGTCCAGCTTTACTGTGTAGTTCTGTTGCTGGAAATCAGTGCCAGAGCTGCACAGAGCCATCAACATGGTAGTGGATGGGGCTCTTCATTGCAGCACTGCTTGCAGTGACTTCATGTTGACGGTGCACTGTAGTTCTGGTGTTGACTTCTGCTGATGGAGCTACATCTGAACTACTGATTGGCAGGGGTGCAGGGTGCTGGACATTAGATAGTGATGGCCTATCCTTAGGAGGCTGGACAAACCCTTTAAACATGTAGCTGCTACAGTATGGTTACGCAGTATACAGCCACTGAAGCCAAGCATCTCCTTCCCAGTTACTGAAAGTCAGTAAGAAGTGAGATGATGAGGGACAAAAGCCCACTGGGAGGCAAGACTCTCCTAACACCGTACCATCTACTCAACCAATGTGACGAGCAGTAGCGGTCTACAGCACCCCAGACTCCAGTTTTTACCAGCTGCCTCTTGGGGACATTTAGCACCTACTAGCATAACCACATATGAACCCTTAGCCATACCCATGTTTTCTAATACATTTTTACAACTATTTTTTTTATCATTCCAATGCATCTAAAATATAAAAAAATAATGAATCAACTTTGCAAATAGTCTCGATTCCGTCTCCTAATGTCCGGTATACAGCTGTTGTGCAAACCTATCTGTGTCATTAGAATGCTGAAGATGGATCAAAGGTTTGCTGAGGGGTCCTTTTTAGGGTTTGGGTTTTTTTTTTTATAACATTGCACATTGAATATTAAAAAAGTTTTTTAAAAAAGTTATTCATAATGCATTTATACATTTTTCGACTTTTTTTTTTTTACCCTACCACAGCCTTATCTTTGCTGTCCTTGTAACATTATTATGTGGGACTGCTTTATGCAGCTCTGAAGTATGACTACATTTGAGCTTTGTGTAGATGGTAAAAATGAAATTGGCCACGGAGGTACCTGGGGTGTGCTGCTATCATAAAAGGTTATAATGAATGGGTATAAAATAGGCCATCCTGGTACATGTGGGAAACTTCAGAAGCAGCTGAGGAATACATTATTACTAGAGATCAGCGAGCATGCTCGGCCGAGCGTACTCGGGAGCAATTTTCGAGTAGTAGCGTACGCATTTTATAATCTGTACACTAATGCATACGCATCTTATAAATTTGTACGCTAATGCATACGCATCTTCTAATGCGTACAAATTACAAGATGCGTACGCATTAGCGTACAGATTAGAAGATGCGTATGCTACTACTCGAAAATTGCTCCCGAGTACGCTCGGCCGAGCATGCTCACTCATCTCTAATTATTACAAGAATCATTTCATAAATATTCTGTCTGGTAATGATGAAGCTGTAACTGGCGAGGTGCTGAACGCTATGTCCGTTTTGTAGAATCGATAACGATAAAAATGTCTTCATATCCTCCTAGGTCTCATTAACTTCTAAAATCTCAAAAGTCGTTTCAGAAACATCCTACTTATATGCCGCCGTGAAATCACACAGGCGTAGCGGGCACGTTTTTGCACAAATCCCAAGCCTACAGGTCTGATCACCCAAACGAACGACGTCATAAGGAACCGAGACCTACAATGGGGCTGGGAGCTGCTGCCAAAATGTGGCCATATTACTCTGGTGTGATATCGACTTAAGGGGTTTTTGGGTGGGTTTTTAACCCGTGCTGTGAAGATTCTATGATAAAGGCTATGAATACTTTCAGATGTAAATTTTTATCATTGCATTTTACTTATTTTAGGCTAAAAATATTTTTTTCAATTCAATAAAATAAAATCTTTTTAAAATTACATTTTCAATAAAAATGTAATACAACTCCTCATTTAAGCCATATTCTTATCAGTTTGGTAAGAATTTAGCTATATTTAGTGTTTTTGAACTGTCAGGAATACAGAGGTAAGGGCTACACCTTGAGCCATCACAGCAGCTGCCTGACAGATTACAATAAAAGTGAAGGCTGTAGGACAGAAACTCTTGAACGTTTTTAAATAAGACCAATTGAAAAAATTATTTTTAGCCCAAAATGACTAAATTGCAATGATAAAATAAATCCCCCCCCCCCGAAGGTGTTCATAGCCTTTAATTGTAATCCTATCACATTTCTCCCCTTCCTGTTCTGGCGTCTGTTAGTTGCAGGGTTCATCCTTCCTAGTGATGTGTATATGTGTGAACATTGATGAAGTTTGTTGTTCGAATAATCAGATTAAGGGCAGTCCGCAATTTATTTATTTTGCAGTCCGCAAAAAATTGTCCGTGTGACATCCATATTTCATCCGTTTTTTTGTGCGGATCCACAAAATACGTATTGAGTCCGTGTGGCATCTGTATTTTTTCACCGACTCATTGACTTCAATGGGTTGGCGTTCCGCAATTGATAGAACATATGCGTAATAGACATATGGATCCTGGCTGTGCTCTCTGCATCCATATGTCTGTTCTGCACAGAATACAACATGTCCTATACTTTGCTGCAAAATGTGGACAGCGGACCCATTGAAGTCATTGGGTCCACAAAAATGTGGTTACCATTGTGGACCGCAAAATACATAGTCGTGTGAATGCACTCTAAGAAATGTCCTCTGAAAATCTGTCTTTTGGCATGAAACAATTGCATCTGGGCGTAAAAGCAAAACGTTGTGGAATAGTGTTGTAGACTAGGCTATTCCATACATGGGTATCCAGGCAAAAAAAGACACTACATGGTATGTAGGAGAGGGTGTAGATCATGGATGCTACTGCATTGCATCTATGAGAACATATACATAGTGAGCTTTTCCTAATGTACACGTTTGTAAAGGTGATGTGGACAGAGCCTGAATATACCAGTTCAAAAGGCCCCAAGATGCCCCAGTAGCCTACCAGTACCGTGACTTAGCTTGGGGTGGGGAGCACCATTGGAGGTCAGAGAGAGCCCCCTTCCTCCGATGAAACTCTCAGATGCCACAGTCGCTGTGGAAGGGGTTACATTTGAAGGGGTTAAATGAGGATGATCAGAGTTCACTCTATTTCTGGTCACTGCGGGATTACAAAGTGTATGAAGCAGGCTTTATTCAACCGTTGGCCACACATCTCAGGATTTGTTAAATATTGGGGACATATTGCTAGGATATGCCCCCAATATCTGATAGGTGGAGATCCCACCTATCAGATAAAGTGAAGGAGAATGGGCCACTCATGTGCAACGTTCATGTCTATGGGACTGCCAAAAATAGCAGAGCTCGGCTATTTCCGTCATCCCCATACAAGTGAATTGAGCGGTGTCCGCACTTGCACACTGCGCTTCTCATTGTTTTCTAAGGGACTTCCTAAAATAGCCGAGCGGGCCACTCTGTCCCATCTCCTCTTTGTGGGCTACGTTCTAGAGATAGTTGACCCGGACCTATCAGACATCGGGGGCATATCACTAGGATATACAATATATGAGATGGGACCACCCCTTTAAGCCAAGAGGGAATGTACTGAAGGACGCAATATACTTAAAATCGCTGTAACGCCACCACTTGTAGTTCTTCTTAAATGCATTAGGAGTAAATAATAATACGTTGGACCTGTTTTATCACAGGGTAAAAATGAAATTTTGGAAGGATGACAACTTAGCGAAAAGCAATATTTTTCTCTCAGAAAGTGTCAGTAATCAGTGCCGGCTGCATGATGGAGAGTAAGGCTTATAGCGGATGAGTAACTGTCGGGAGGTTTAATTTTCTTGTCACATCTGTTTTTCAGCCCACTGCCCCTGTCATCTGCGAGTTCCTCACAATGATGGCAATCTGTCATACTGCCGTTCCAGAGCATGACGGAGACCAGATCATTTATCAGGCGTCTTCTCCCGGTAAGGGAAGGGAACAGACTTAGTAGCTGTTGTTTTATTTTTAAAAATCGTTCTCTGCCTTTCTGAATTATTTAACTGAAGTAACAACCTTGTCATGATCGTCATTTCTAAGTGGAGTGCGTAATGCATTTTAATAAAGGGGAGAATCTTCACCTTGAATCAACAGCTTTGTGAGACTTGCACCTGTTTGGCTTCTCATTGGCCAACAGTGCTCACATGGTACCCATGGACTTAATAATATTACCGTACTGTTAGTGAATAAAAACCATGTCGCTACGCGAAATCACTGGCAGACCAGCCCAACTAACATGTTATACGATTACCTACTGTATAATCAGAAAAGATATACTAACGAACATCCCTATTGATGCAACACCACATCGTTCGTAGTGTCTGGGCAGTCACGTGAATGGTGCGTCACCACGCAACGGTTAATCAGCCCAAACCTATATGCAATACCTGTCAAAGGAGATATTGATGCATGCACATTACTGTACAAGTGATATTGAAAACAAAAGTGCGTAGTACAAAACGAAAAAGTGTTTTCTAATTGTAGTCATTCATTTTTTTTCTATTTGTTGCGGACCACCATGATGACTTCTTCCATTCATGGCTTGTTTTTGAACAGTTTTCTGAACAGACATCTTTAGCACCTCACTTTTCCAGCACCTTGCATAACTTTTTTCAACCTGCTCCCATGATAGAGTGTTTCTCCCGAATCTGGGCGTATTGCTGCCCTATTTGCCTCTAAAACCCTGAACAAAATGGTGGCAGATAATACCCCAAAAAATAATAGTGCTAAAAAGATATTACCTGATATTGTGCCCCTGAACAGTAACAGTAAAGTGTTGCCACAGTACCCCATCAGTAATAGTGCTTGACACAGTGATAGTGATCCTCTCAGTGAACCCCTCTTTAGGATCTACATATTATTGGTGCTCCTACACTGCAGCTGACCTAGCGGTTCACTCCTCCAGCTAAGGTAGCGGTTCAATCTTCCCTAAACAATGGATGGTCTGGTAGTGAACTCCCTAGTTAGCTTTGGCTGCTATTGGAGCATCACCCTAATAATGGCGACTCCGACCCAGTGCAGGAACCTTGGGTCTGATCTAAAACCTCTCCTTAATCACTATTCTCAAACCCCCTCATCAGGGAGCTGCATGTGGGGTATAACATGGATACATGGTGCTGGCCAGATGTGAGTGGTGGTTGCAGTTTTATAAATTTGGTTTTGTGACTAACTTTTCCATAATGTTTTATTTTATTTTGTAGATGAGGGGGCCCTAGTAAGAGCAGCAAAGCAACTGAGGTTTGTGTTTACTGGAAGGACCCCCAACTCCGTGATAATAGAATCAGTAAGTTATCTGTCTGTCTCCTGTCTGTCTATCTATCCTATCTGTCTGTATCTATCTATCTATCTATCTATCTATCTATCTATCTATCTATCTATCTATCTATCCTGTCTGTCTATGCTATCTCATATTATCTATCTATATCTATGTAATCTAATGTATCTCTAAAGTCACATGGTGACCATATTGTGTAATGATTTATTCTTTCCACTGCAGAAATAATTTTTCAGTGTTTGACTTAAAGGGGTATTCCCATCTCACAAATGTAGTTTGTATAGTTAGATATAGCCATACCAATATTATTACTAATAGAATGTATTTATATAAAATGTACTGTTTAGAAGATTTGCCTATTTGTATATCCATTGTCCCACACACATCAGTCAGGCCGTTGCCCCTAGTTACGACCGCCGCAGCCATGTAGTAGTGGTGGTTCAAACCCGCTCTGAGGTAACTACTGTATTGTGAACGCACGTTGGTTGAGCATGTGGAGACACATCTTAGGGTTGTAGCATTTTTGTCTGCGCTTCCAAAACGCAGAGAAACGGATCCTGTTCCAAGATCAATTCATCTCTATGGATGTTAGGCTAGTTTCACACTAGCGGTAAGAGGTCCGTCAGGGAACAGCATGCTGTAGCTCTCTGGATCCGGCATTGCCGGACGGTACTTGAATACTCAACATGAGACGTTAGTAGACAAGATAGGCGATAACTGTCAGATCTGAGTATAACACTCCGCTATCTCCGGCGCTCCTATAGAAAAGAATGGAGCAGCGGCGCTCTTTTCCTCATTGGCCACATGCCATACGTGCGATTTGCTGCTTACAGATCCTCACGGCATATACATCTACTGTAAATCTGCAGTATTTCAATTTATGCTGTGGGTGGAATCCCAGGCACATCCTCAACAAATCCACATGTGTGGCAGGCAGGACTGGCCGACCAGCTCATGTGTCGTGGGCTCCCACAACTTTCCCTCAATGGCAGATCTCAGGGAAGGGAAGGATGGGACATGTTGGATGTCAGCAGGCCCAGACTTTTGATCTCACAGGGGAAAGGCCACTGCCAGAGGAGTCTGGCGGGAGTTAGGATAATTCGGCTGTAAATACGTGTCTGTTAGATGGGTGTCGCATGAAGCGCAACATTAATATTCTAGCAGTAACTTTATTTGAAATCTCTTGCAGCTTGGCCAGGAGGAAAGGTTCGAGTTGCTTAATGTCTTGGAATTTACAAGGTAAAAGTCTTGTTTTATTCTTTTAAAAGTTTTTATAAGGTTTGAAATAAATCTGCAGACTGCATGCGGCAGATCACGTTCTCTACTGAGTCTACAAATGTGCGTTCAATGCTGACCATGTAGGGACCCAACCCATCGACAAGGGGAACCGTAACACCCACTTGTAAATTTATCCGTAATATTCCCGGTAGAACAACAGAAAATTGTTACAAGACGTCTAAGTATTTACTAGAACAGACATGTCAGGAGAGGCGAGTTGCCCTCTTTAATAGGGCTGAGTTCACATCACCGTTTAGCTTTCCGTTCTTCTGATCCGTCAGAAGAAGAGAGAGAAAAAAACGGATCCTGTTGCATCAGTTGTCACCCGTTTGAGCCATTTCCGCCTGAGATCCGTTTTTTTTAGACGGAAACCAAAGTACTGCATGTTTCATGTGCAAAGTGAAGGTGAGCCGATGAACATTATAATCAATTAAAGGGTTATTCCCACTATAGACGTTCATCCATCATACATGTCTGACTGGTTGGGTCCCACCTCTTGGATGACCATCTGTTGGTGGGTCCTCCGCTCACCTTTTTCCTTTACTCACATAGAACTGCCATGACCACCTCTTTATCTGCTCTTCTATGTCTGTAGAGGGAGCACCCGTTTTATTTTCATCCTTGTCATATAATATTCAGTGTGTATGATTGAACCATGACTTATCATAATTCTTTTGTTGCAGTAATCGAAAGCGTATGTCTGTGATTGTCCGCAACTCTTCAGGGAAACTGAGATTGTACTGCAAAGGGGCTGTAAGTATCATACACAGTCCTTCATATACATTGTTCCATATGTGCCTATCTGCCGTTCACCATCAATGGC
The DNA here is from genome assembly GCA_900303285.1 of Rhinella marina. Classification (NCBI taxonomy): domain Eukaryota; kingdom Metazoa; phylum Chordata; class Amphibia; order Anura; family Bufonidae; genus Rhinella; species Rhinella marina. The sequence continues at coordinate 178,813 of ONZH01007500.1, forward strand.
TAAAGGTCCGTTCACACTGGTCCATTATTGGGAATGAATGTTTCTATCAGTACTTATTCCCGATACGTGGCCTGTGTAAAGGTTTTATCAATCACCTGGTTCGTCAGGTGAAATCATTCTTGATGCAGCACCTAAAATATTCTCTCTAGGGGTGAGCAACTAGCAATTGCATGTTTCCATACAAAGGATGATTGCTGTATGTAAATGCAGCTCTCACTACCAATCAGGCAAATTCCGGGAACTAATATATTTTGCGGATAATTGCCAGCTTAATCGGTCCATGTAAAGGGTGTCTACTACTGCCAATACCTCTTTGTACAGTAAGATCCGTGATGGTGGTCGCTGGCTTGAGCTGCTTCTTATTTGCTAAAATTAAAGGGGTCGTCTAGGCGCTGAAAAAATAAATTGGGGATGGTAAAGCATGGTGTGTGAAAACTCTGGTGGCCAGCTCTGGTCGTCCTGCTGAGGCCACTGATTGTCTGGCAGCGGTAATGTGCAGGGTGGTGACATGTCGCACCTCTGAACAGATAGGGATAGAGACACACCGCATGAACTGGGACAACCAGAGCAAGTGACTTTTTTTTTTTTTTTTTCTTGTAACTCTCACAACATACCACTCTACCCCAAATTATTTCAGGGCCGGGGCAACCCCTTTGAGTTTACGTGTTTGAGTTCTCCACATACAGTATATGCAAAAAGAAAGATTTACTGCATGCAGTGCAATCGGTTCTTCTCTTTTTGGGTTCCCTTACCCTCATCATGTACCCACCTAGGAGACACACCTTTCCATGTGTTGTACATTTCTTGTCCCCATGCACTTGACAATTAGGCTAGACTACTATAATTGTTTTTCCAACCTCTTTATGACTGGTAGCAATCTCCTAATCGTAGAAATGTCTCCATCATTGCTGTGCTCACTGGCTGCAACGGAGCCTTAGGGAATTTGGTTTCCCCTCCACGACCGCAGTTGTTTCCTTTCACAAACTAAGTGATCCTGATAATAGATGAGTACTTATGGGTAATGATATGTATGGTATCATAATTTTCACACCTCTAAGTGGTCATGTCCAAATTGTCATTAAATAAATGACAGATAGCTGATGCAGAACACTTAAAGGGGTATTCTCATCTCAGACATTACAAGCATATGGCTAGGGTATGCCCCCATTGTCTGGTGGGTGCGGGTCCCACCTCTGGGGCCCATATCTATCGCATAAACCCAGCCGGCAAAGTGGAAGAGGGCACACCGCGCATGCATGGCTGCCCTCCATTAATTTCTATGGGGCCACTGAAAATAGTCAAGCCAGCTCAACTATTTCTGTCAGCCCCATAAAAGTGAATGGAAGCGGTGGCCGCGCATGCGTGGTACACTCCCTTTAATTTCTATGGGGATTCCGAAAATAGTCAAGCACATTGTTCTGCTATTTTCGGTAGGCCAATAAGAACGATTGGTGATGGCCGGACCTGGCACAGCCAGCCACCACTTTGCCGGCTTCGTTTTAGAGACAGGTGTGGGACTTACACCTATCAGACAATGGGAGCATATCCTAGTTTCTGAGATGGGAATACCCCTTTAAAGGGGTTATCCCATGATTAATGCAAAAAATAAAAATCAGACATCATATAGTACCTGACGATTTCTTTCTAACAAGACTAGAACCAGCCCTGTACCTCACATGGATCCAGAGATCTCCCCATTCATTGCTCTGCTAGATTTATATCAAGCTGACAGCTCAAGGGGAGTGTCTTTTCTGCTGGAGCTGAGGAGGCGTGTCCATGCTCTCCCTATCACAGCTCATGCAGTTGAAGGATGAAACTGAGCATGTGCGGCCTTCTCAGTGAGCAGGACAAAGAAATAAGAAAAAGAACAAACAGCAGGTTGCGCAATACAGATACATTTTAGTGAATAACTGAGTGGTTATGCAACATTTTTAATTACATGCAATTATAAAAGTATTCAGATCCAGGTGCTGGTTTGAAAACTGTAGAATATTTTTCGTGGGACAACCCCTTTAAGTTTGACTTAGTTTGTCTTAAAGGAGGTGACATCATCACGTTACAGCGCAGTCCAGAGCAATACGCTGAGTTGTGTGCAGTCTTGTGGACTGCAGCTGTCACGCCATAGTTAACATCAGTAGCGCTACAACAATTCTCAGTGTAGCCCCAGTCGTAGACACTCATCATTACTGTTATGTGTCCCTCCGGCATTGAATGAAAGTCGCCATTTTGGATAAAACTGAAGGTCAGAGTACAGTTTGGTGGTGCCAGTCTTTGACTCGCCCAGTAATGTTATGTGCCATGACCTTTTCTTCCATCATAGGACACAGTCATTTATGACCGTCTGGCTGAAACATCCAAGTACAAAGAAATTACGTTAAAACACCTGGAACAGTTTGCTACAGAAGGTAAGATGAGTAATTACAGATTTCCTTATGACTGTCTCAAAGATTTTCTAAATCCACCTACTCGTGGGACAATTTAAAGGAGTTCTCCAGGCTTTTAGTCTATTGACTGGTGCTAACCTGTGGATGGAAGCTTCCTCTTTATAGTCGGTGCGGCCGAACAGGTAAAGAAGTGGCCTCATCCGGGGGGGAGTCGGGTGGAATAGCCGACAGCGCAGTGCAGACTAAAGTATCGGGAGAGAGCGTAAGTCCCGTGTAGAAAAGCTTCCCTCCACAGGTTAGCACCAGTCACTAATTAGTCTAAAAAAACCTGGAGAACCTCTTTAATATCTGCTAGACCTCAAGTTGTCACCAGAGCAACACGAAAAGTAAATTGACAGCAGCTTATTGTCTATTTCTAGTGTAACTTTTTGCTTCTATAGACAACTGGAACAGGAACATCTTTAGTGATATAGATCAACTTGCTTGGGCTTCGTACAAATGTCCTAATCTAAAAGGAAACTTCTGTCATATCACAGTGATGTGTGATGTGTCAGAAGTTTTGTTTGGTGGCCTTCTGGGTGCTGAGACCCCCAAGGTGTAGAAGCTCTCAGCTGTGCCCTCTGCCCCCTAGGCTGTCACCCGCTACCCTTGGAGAGTGGACAGAGCGGTGCACGTTGACTTTCTATGAGCTTGTGCACCACTCACTCCACCCTCTGAAGAGAGGTGATCAGAGCCAAAGGGGCACAGTGCTCAGCGCAGTTCAGCTGACCATGCACATGAGAACTGTTGGCTGACACTTATATCTTCTAGTCCCCGTACACCTGCATGCTCGGCTGAGGGAAGAAAGCCACTGTCACTCACCTGGTGAGCATCTTATCTCTCTGAGAGCAACATCTGCTGTCGGAGGGAGATAGGAGGCCCCCATGCGCATTAGATGCTCGGCTGATCCCATTGAAATACATCTAATTTGTATGGCCTGCTTCATACTTTAAAGGGAATCTGACACGATTTTGGACTATTAGCTCAGTAATACATGCATAGTACTTCAGATGAAGACTCCAGATCACTATTTTTCCTATTGCCCCTCACTGTCGGCACTCAAAGCTGGACTGCTCTGCTGTGGTTACATAATGGAGAGGACTCATGTGCACAGCAGTCCTGACCATGCATTTAAATGCAGCTCTGAGTACTGACAGAGGGGGAATGGGGACAGTAGGAAAACAAAAAAATTAGTGATCTGGACTCCATAGCTGCAGGACTACGTATGCATTACTGTAGAAAATGGTCCAAAATTGGGGTGACACATTCCCTTTAACCATGTTTTCAGTTTGAATTCCGTGTATACACCAAAATATGCTCCAGACATGTACGCCAAACGTGTCCATGGACTTTTCTGTAATATTTTTTTGTGGAATTGGTTCCATTTAACTCTATTCTTTTTATGTTTTGAGAAGTATAGATTACACTTTTCATAGCAAAGACAAAGTGCCAAGAATGTTTTCAAAAGTAGTCATTGGGTAGCATAAGGCATACGATATGTGTAGAGATTTTCCTACAATACATTTTGAATGTGCTCTATACACCTTTTGGGATTATTATGGTTCATTATGTCTTGTCCACAGGTTTAAGAACCCTCTGTTTTGCGGTGGCCGCCATACCGGACAGTGTGTATGAAGAATGGCTCAGTGTGTATCACAGGGCCTCCACCTCCGTACAGAACAGGGCTCTGAAGCTGGAAGAGTGCTACGAAATGATAGAAAAGGTAAATGCAATTAGTATATATCTGAGCAATGCTTTTATATGACCAGGGTATAGTAGTGTGAGCTCACAGACCTGTTTGCTGACTATTTCTGTGAAAGAAAATTGGGATTTGATAAAAAAAAAAAGAAATGTATATTTAGAATTTACTATATTGTGAAATCACAATGGAACACAGCCTATAAAACACTCAATGAAAGGTGCCCATAGACATTACAGGAAAGTCAGCCAAGATGTCTATGGTAAAGTAGACTCAGACATGATGGTTTTTAGAAGTATCTAGCGGTGCCTTATGTCCCTCACACCTGCAAGCTTAGTGAGGCGAGCGTGCGAGATAAAGGCATGAATGCAGTGTAAATGCCAAGTATGTATGCAGCTGATAAAATAGGTGTTACATCCTCTCCATACAACACTACATACAATGCAGATATTATGGTATATACTCCTTCATACACACATGCCTGAATCACTTATAGAACATAGAGCAGACCAGCTCCTGAGGAGTAGACTAAAGCCCTGCGCGGCTGTATGTTGTCCAGGCTGTAGAACTGGGATGGCCAACCTGAGGCTCTTCAGCTGTTGCAAAACTACAAGTCCCAGCATGCCCAAATTGCCTACAGCTAAAAGCCTACAGCAGGGCATGGTGGGAGTTGTCGTTTTACAACAGCTGGAGAGGCACAGGTTGGCCATGCCTGCTGTAGAACATTAGTAGTGCTCTGCATAAAAGGCAATGGCGAGAGCCATGATATCGTTCATACCTCCATGAATAAAGATGGCGTTACTGAATGATTTTAGGCTCTGTTCACATTTGTTTTATTTGCTTTTCATCAGGGGTTGTAGTATTTTTTGATCTTAAAGAGGCTCTGTCACTAGGTTTTAACCTATGTATTTAAATACATAGGTTAAAACCCCTTAACTTGTACAGTTATAACATACCTTTATTGCAGAGTACAGCGCAGCGGTTGTGCTGAAAAACCATTCTTATCAGTAAGATAAGGATTGAGCTATAATGAGTGTTTATATGTCAGAGAGCAGAGATAAGGAGTCTGCCTGCCCCCCCGGATGACGGTAAAGAGAGAAAATCCACAGGCAGCTACTAGAGCATCTCAGCTGTGTAAAGAAAAAAAACATTCAATATTTTTAATAAAGACCAATTGAAAAAAATATTTTTAGCTCAAAATAAGTACAATGCAATAATAAAAAAATCCCCCCAAAGGTGTACATAGCGTTTAAAGGGTTTCTGTCACCAGATTTGGGCATACTAAACAGGATGGCATTTGCAATGTGCAAATGCCACCTGATGCCCAATCTGGTTTTCTTACTGTAATCAGATCAGCCGTTTTGTTAAAAAAAAGCACTTTTATAATATGTAAATTAGGCGTACTAGGTGCAAGAGGCGTTTACCTTGCACCTAGTAATCGCCGTGTTCCAACCTCTAGTGCCGCCTCCTGCTTCCTGATTGACAGGGCCAGGCAGCTTGCTCGATGAGCTGCCGGCCCTGTCCTCGCTCGAAATCCCGCGCCTGCGCCGTGTAGGCTAAATTCGGCGCAGGCGCAGATAGTTCACCCGGCTCCTGCCTCTCTCACTGCGCCTGCGCCGTGCGGAGTAAAAGTGGCGCAGGCGCAGTGAGTTCCGCCGGCTCCCGGCTCTCTCACTGCGCCTGCGCAGGCGCACTGAGAGACCCGGGAGCCGGGCGGCCGGCGGAACTCACTGCGCCTGCGCCGCTTTTACTCCGCACGGCGCGGTATCGCGCAGGGCAAGGGCTTTCTTATTTACAAACAACACACTGCCGGACGGAGGCTTCCTCCCAGCAATGTATTTGGTGATGTCACCGGCTCTGATGGGCTGGCTTTAGCGCTGCCCTAGCCGCTTTACAAGCTAAGGCAGCGCTAAAGCCCGCCCATCAGTGGCGGCCCCCTGGAACTTTACAACCTTTTGCCACATTTCAGGCTTTAAACAAAAGATATACCGTATTTTTCGCCCTATAAGACGCACCGGCCCATAAGACGCACCTAGGTTTTAGTGTAGGAAAATAAGAAAAAAAATATTTTTCATCAGATCCTCTTATCAGACTGCCCATAAATTTCAGGACATCACATCAGACCCCCATATCAGCCCTCCATGTCAGAACTCCATCAGCCCTCCATGTCAGCCCCCCAACAGACCTCAGATCAGCCCACTATGGCCCCATATCAGCCCACTGTGCCCCCTACCATCCCATTGTGCGCCCACCAGACCTCAGATCAGCAGAATGTGCCCCCATCAGACCTCAGATCAGCAGAATGTGCCCCCATCAGAGCAACAGTATGTGCCCCCATCAGACCTCAGATTAGCATATTGTGCCCCCATCAGACCTCAGATTAGCATATTGTGCCCCCAACAGACCTCATATTAGCATATTGTGCCCCCATCAGACCTCAGATCAGCGTCTTGTGCCCCTTCACACCTCAGATCAGCATCTTGTGCCCCCTTCACACCTCAGATCAGCGTCTTGTGCCCCTATCAGACCTCAGATCAGCCCACCCAGCCACTTAAAGACCATACTTACCTGTTCTGCGCTGCCGCTGCCCTCTGGTCCCACGCTCCGCGCTCCTCTCTCTTCCCTGCCGGCGCGCACTATGACGTGACGCTGCAGCGTCAGGTCATAGTGCGTGCCGGCAGGGAAGAGAGAGGAGCGCGGAGCGTGGGACCAGAGGGCAGCGGCAGCGCAGAACAGGTAAGTATGGTCTTTAAGTGGCTGGGTGGGCTGATCTGAGGTCTGATGGGGGTCCCTACGTACAAGTGAGCGCTTCCTTATGGAAGCGCTCACTTGTATTCGCCCTATAAGACGCACCACATTTCCCCCCCTACTTTTGGGGGGAAAAAAGTGCGTCTTATAGGGCGAAAAATACGGTAATTTTAAAATGTAAATTTTTGCATTTTAAATTTTTGGTGAAGAATCAACATCAAGTGGGTCACAATAGTGAAATGGAACGAAATTTGTTGGATCATTTAAACTTTTTTTTGTAATAATAAAACTGAAAAGTTGGGCGTGCAAAATTATTCGGCCCATTTACTTTTTAGTTCAGAAAACTCACTCCAGAAGTTCATTGAGGATCTCTGAATGATCCAATGTTGTCCTAAATGACTGATGAAGAGAAATAGAATCCACCTGTGTGTAATCAAGTCTCCGTATAAATGCACCTGCTCTGTGATAGTCTCAGGGTTCTGCATCATGAAGACCAAGGAACACACCAGGCAGGTCCGTGATACTGTTGTGGAGAAGTTTAAAGCCGGATTTGGATACCAAAAGATTTCCCAAGCTTTAAACATCCCAAGGAGCACTGTGCAAGCGATCATATTGAAATGGAAGGAGTATCAGACCACTGCAAATCTACCAAGACCCGGCCGTCCCTCTAAACTTTCATCTCAAACAAGAAGACTGATCAGAGATGCAGCCAAGAGGCCCATGATCACTCTGGATGAACTGCAGAGATCTACAGCTGAGGTGGGAGAGTCTGTCCATAGGACAACAATCAGTCCAACACTTCACAAATCTGGCCTTTATGGAAGAGTGGCAAGAAGAAAGCCATTTCTCAAAGATATCCATAAAAAGTCTTGTTTACAGTTTGCCACAAGCCACCTGGGAGACACAGCAAACATGTGGAAGAAGGTGCTCTGGTCAGATGAAACCAAAATCCAACTTTTTGGAAACAATGCAAAACGATATGTTTGGCGTAAAAGCAACACAGCTCATCACCCTGAACACACCATCCCCACTGTCAAACATGATGATGGCAGCATCATGGTTTGGGCCTGCTTTTCATCAGCAGGGACAGGGAAGATGGTTAAAATTGATGGGAAGATGGATGGAGCCAAATACAGGACCATTCTGGATGAAAACCTGTTGGAGTCTGCAAAAGACCTGCGACTAGGACGGAGATTTATCTTCCAACAAGACAATGATCCCAAACATAAAGCAAAATCTACAGTGGAATGGTTCAAAAATAAACGTATCCAGGTCTTAGAATGGCCAAGGCCAAGTCCAGACCTGAATCCAATAGAGAATATGTGGAAAGAGCTGAAAACTGCTGTTCACAAATGCTCTCCATCCAACCTCAAAGAGCTCCAGCTGTTTTGCAAGGAAGAATGGGCAAGAATTTCAGTCTCTAGATGTGCAAAACTGATAGAGACATACCCCAAGAGACCGCAGCTGTAATCGCAGCAAAAGGTGGCGCAACAAAGTATTAATGCAAGGGGGCCGAATAATTTTGCACGCCCCACTTTTCAGTTTTATTATTACAAAAAAAGTTTAAATGATCCAAGAAATTTTGTTCCACTTCACAATTGTGACCCACTTGTTGTTGATTCTTCACCAAAAATTTAAAATGTGTTATCTTTTTGTTTGAAGCCTGAAATGTGGCAAATGGTTGAAAATTTCCAGGGGGCCGAATACTTTCACAAGGCACTGTATGTGTGTGTGTTACCTTCAGTTGTAATTATGCCTGTGAGGCTCAGTGGCCATTTAAAAAAAAGTTTAACATAAAACATGTAAACAATAGGTCATTTTCTGATAATACATGTCTTTCAAAGGGGTAGTAGAGAAGAAGCTAGTTACTATAGGCCAGTCAGCTTGACATCTGTAGTGGTAAAAATGATGGAGACTCTACTAAAAAAGAAGATGATTGACCACCTAACAACAAACAACTTGATGGACCCAAACCAGCATGGCTTTACTGAGGGCTGATCATGTCAGACTAATCTCATTGATTTCTTTGACTATGTAACTAAAGTGCTGGATGAAGGTGGTGCTGTGGATATCGCCTACCTGGATTTCAGTAAAGCTTTCGATACGGTTCCCCATAAAAAGCTGATAGAGAAGTTATCAAAAATTGGACTTAACCCCTGGATAGTTCAGTGGATCTGCAGTTGGCTGAAGGACAGATACCAGAGGGTGGTTGTTAATGGAGTGTATTCTGAGCAGAGGCTGGTTACAAGTGGGGTGCCACGAGGATCTGTTCTGGGTTCTGTTCTGTTTAACATGTTTGTAAGTGACATAAGGGACAGCTTGGTAGGGAAGGTTTGCTTGTTTGCTGATGACACAAAAGTGTGTAATAGGGTTGATGTTCCAGGAGGTGTCGGTAATATGGAGAATGATTTATCTTTATTAGATAGGTGGACAAAACAATGGAAACTGCAGTTCAATGTTTCCAAATGTAAAATAATGCACTTGGGGAGAAGAAATCCTCTATCTGAGTATCGTATTGGCAGTTCTGTGCTAACAAAGACCTCAAAAGAGAAGGATTTGGGGTAGTCATCTCTGACAGCCTCGAAATGAGTAACCTTCCATCCAGGCGGTAGGGAAAGCAAATCGTATGCTTGGCTGCATAGCTAGAGGTATAACAAGCAGAAAGAGGGAGATTGTGATCCCTCTGTATAGAGCTCTAGTGAAACCACATCTGGAATACTGTGTTCAATTCTGGAGACCTCACCTGCAAAAGGATATTGCTAAAATAGAACGGGTCCAAAGAAGAGCTACAAAAATGGTGGAAGGTCTAAAGCATAGAACTTATCAAGAAAGACTCAGAGTTCTTAATATGTATAGTCTGGAGGAAAGAAGAGAAAGGGGGGACATGATTGAAACCTTTAAATATGTTAAAGGACTGAATAAAGTTCAGGAGGGAAGGGTTATTAATAAGAAACTTAACACAAGAACAAGGGGGCACAATCTGAGGTTAGTTGGGGGAAAAATCAAGAACAACATTAGAAAATATTATTTCACTGAAAGAGTAGTAGAAGCTTGGAGCAAACTTCCAGCAGAGGTGGTTGATACATCCAGAATAACTGAATTTAAACATGCCTGGGATAAACATGTATCTATCCTAAGATAACAATAAAAGGGCAGACTATGCATATCCAGATGGTAACCCCTGAGGAATTATTTTGTTCTTTCTGTTACTAGGATTTTTGTTTGATTCTGTTTGTACTCATCTTGTACTTTTATATATGTGCATTATGTCTTGGTTGTGTTGACCTGTATGACATTGTTTTCTTTGAAAAATTCAATAAAAAACTATTGCTTCAAAAAAATAAAAGGGCAGACTACATGGACCAGGTGGTCTTTTTCTGCCGTCAATCTTCTATGTTTCTATGTAGTTCACCCCTGGAGTCTTTTTCTGCAGAACCCACTCCCCCCAGATTGGCTGAACCCGTAGTGGGCATCATAGTTACCTGGTCCCCACTGCTGGGTTCCTGCTCCATCGCTCCACTTCAGGCAACACCAATCTCAAGTCTCCCCATGTCAATATCTGGTTTGACTCAGTGGCTCTAGCAGTGCTGTTTCACCCATGTGTCGGGTCAGCGGGTCACATGATGCATGGGTGACACGTCACCGCTGCAGCCATATGACCCGTCTCAAACCGGATGTCGAGTGGGGATACCCAGAACCTGCGGTTCCCAAGATGGAGCCGGGACACAGCGGCGGGGATCCGGTAACTGTTATTCCCACATGGGCCGACCACGGTGAGGGGGTCTGCAGAAAAGGTCTCTTTAAGACTCATGTATTTATAAATCCAGATTGTGCAGTTCTCTGTGACTTGATCTACAATGTAAAGCTGTAAGAGACATATTTCATTTCCCTATGAAAGGTGCTGCGTCGTCATTAATAAGAAATCCATACACTCTGATCCAGCACGCCAGCAATCTGACCCACAAAATTGTCGATCTCCTAAATAATTTAATCTGCGGGATGAATAAAACATTTTTCAGCCTGCTGTTTTCTTTGTGTTCCCCAATACAAGTTCAGCGTTTAGCCCTATGGTAGAATACGTATGCACTGAACTAGCTCCGCCATGTTCCTCCTCTGTCTAGCTTGGCCTTTGCTGTTTTAGTCCTCCGTGGCAATGTCGCCTTGCTACGCTCACATCTGTTGCAGTTTTGCGTTTATAGTTGTACATACCTGCTGACTTGGGCAATGCTTTGCTTTTACCGTCTTGTTTTCCGTGTCAGCAGTAGTGGAGCAGAGCGTAACAAGCTGGAGGTGACATCATTCACGGATTTACACTGCTGACGCTCAGGAACAGTACCAAATTCATGGCACAGTGTCTGCTATGTGTCGTGACTGTCTGAGCTGACAGATTGGAAATTAGTTGACTTATGTAGTTCATTTGGGGTTTTAAAGGAGGTTTTCGGGAGCATTAATATTGGAGCTGCTCATTAGGTAGCTACATGTGTGCTTGTGTATTAAAGGCATTATCCCATGACTAATTTTAAAAATTAAAATCAGAGATCATATAGTACATGACAACCTCTTTCTAACAAAGCTAGAACCAGCCCTGTACCTCACATGGATCCAGAGATCTCCACATTCATTTCTCTGATAGATTTATATCAAGCTGACAGCTCAAGGGGAGTGTCTTTTCTGCTGCAGTTCAGGGGGCGTGTCCATGCTCTCCTTATCACAGCTCAGGAGGCGTGTCTCAGCGATCCCTCTTACAGCTCAGGGGGTGTGTCCATGCTCTCCCTAGCACTACTCAGGAGGCGTGTCTCAGCAATCCCTCTTACAGCTCAGGGGGTGTGTCCATGCTCTCCCTAGCACTACTCAGGAGGCGTGTCTCAGCTCTCCCTATCACAGCTCAGGAGACAGTTGAAGGATGCAACTGAGCACGTGCGGCCATCTCAGTGAGCAGGACAAAGGAATAAGGAAAAAAACAAACTGTAGTTGGCACTATACAGATACATGTGTTAAAGGACTTATTAATTACTAATATTTAGTGTGATATTAATAATTAATATTCATAAATAGGCGTAACCGGCTGACGCTAGCTCCGCCTATTTATTTCCCACACTATTCTATTCCCTTCACACTTAAGCTATAGCGGCGTCTATATAGACCACGTAAACTGTATTTTAAACAATAAAAGGCTTTATTATATAAAACAATGTCTACCGTCTAATTATTTAGACTATATCTATATATATTTATATTGGCGTATATAAATATATATACATATAGCCGCACAACAATACAATATTATACACTGACTACACTACACACTCCCACTAGTAATTCCACCCACAATATTAACTAGATAATACACACACTCACAATATAGCAGCCCACCCTCACCTATACTATACTGTCCCTGGAATGTAAAGGGTTAAATAACAGTAGGGGATAATTGAGGGATATTGCAAGGGTTAGCCCAGGTTCCACAGGGCAGGGGTGAGCAGGGGTTAACTGGTAGGGGTACTGGCAGGGCTGTAGGGGTTACACAGGTTCCACAGGGCAGGGGTGCAGGGAGCAAGGGTTGGCGATCAGGGGACAGCAGCACACAAGGGGTGCTGGGAGGTATGGCAGGGGTTAAATGGACAGGGACACTGGCAGGGCAGCAGGGGTTAGCCCAGGTTCCACAGGGCAAGGGTGCAGGGAGGTATGGGCAGGATGGTTACAGGGGTTAGAGCAACAGGGGTTGGATCATGGGTTAGGGAAAATAGGGCAGCTGGGGTATTGCAGGGGTTACAGGGAAAGCATTGGTGGTTCAGGGGTTAAAAGGTAGGGCAAGGGTTAGGGGTTCTTAGAATACTTAGACCAATCCTTGCTGGAGCTCTGTCATGGTGACCTTTCCCCCATCTTCCTTCAGGTGACTCCTTCAGGAGACTGCCTTCTCTGGCCCCCACAGTTTGCTATATAGCCCCCTCCCCCTTCAGGTGAAAGCAGTGAGGTGTAGTGATACTAGCCCAACACCCCCTACAGGGAACCTTTTGCTGATAGCACACGGATCTACTTTCTATTGATCTCATCAGCCTCCATGTCTCCGGCCATTGTAACGCCCGCCTGAAAGTTCCTGCTATCAGTTTAAGATAGAGGGAAGTGCATCCACCACACCTATTGAGACAAAAGGGTCTAAACATATGGCCCCTTTGTCTTACCCCATACCCCAGCAGGCATATGGCATTCCTGCAGGAGGGGGGCTTTGAATAGAGTGAAGTGAATACTATGTATCTTGGCCTTCTCACTACTGGGATTAAATATATATATATATATATATATATATATATATATGCATCATATGCATCAGATTGGGGCATATCCGGAGACCCACCGATACATATATAGAAGGCCCATATATAGATATACATGTATATGCATGCCTAATTAAGGGGGCATGCATGCATATACATATACACCCATACATACCAGCACTTCCTTCTACAACATGTTATTGAATAGCTCAGCGGTGATGCTACATTTTTAATTACATGCAGTTACAAAAGTGTTCAGGTGCTGGTTTGAAAACTGTAGAATTTTTTTCGTTGGACTCCCCCTTTAATATCTCATGCTTGTTTACCTTCTATTAGAGTGCACAGGAGATGTTTCCTGGATTATAATGGTGCACACCCAGCCGCTTGGTTGTGTATAATGACCAACATGTTAAACTCAGGACAGGGCATCTGTCTTCACTTACCAGTAGATGAAACGGTCGGCCCCTGTAGATCGGTTCTTGTCTGCAAAGTCTGATGATATCTCTGGTATCTCCATATGTGGTGGCAATCTGTAGTAAAAGGGCTTTTTATAATATGTAAAGTCCTCCTGGTGCAACGAGGGTGATACCATTGCACCCAGAGACTCCGCTCCCTGTCTGCTATGCCGCACTCCTGAAGCGTGACAGGAGCTTGTTTGGCACCTGTGCAGTAAAGGGGGTGGAGATTGCCCATCTGCTCGGCGATCTCAATTCCTTTAATGCACGTGTCAAACGTGTTCTTGCCAGACTTTAATATGTTTTCACTGCCTGTCCTATGTGTTAAAGAGCTGAGGTTGCAGGATAGCAGACAGGGAGCAGAGCCTCTGGGTGCACCACCATCACCCTCATTGCACCTAGGGGGATTTGCATACAATAAAAAGCCTTTTCTACAGACTGTCAGCACATGTGGTGATATCATCAGACTCTGCAGGCAACCACCAATCTACAGCGGCCGACCATTTCACCTACTAGTAAGTGATGACAGGTGCCCTTTAAGCTCTGCCCCTCACACTACCTGCAAATATCCTGAAATGCCCACAACCCACCCTTTGGGACATAAGGAGCATAAGCCCTGCCCCCTTTGTGGGTTGTTTTGCAGGATTGTCCCGGGACGGTTGGCAAGTATGCATGTGTGGTTCCTCAGGATAGACCACCATAGCCTTTTGGGACCCTGGCTGATCAACACAATCATTCATAAGTGATGTGACTCACCCCATTCAGTTAAATGGAAGGCGCTGCATAACCAGTCACTGCCGGCCCTACGGATGAGACGCTTTGTCTGTGTGGATAATTACGTGGATGCAGAAGGCCCTGGAGCTCCATGACCCCACTGTGATCATCATCAGGAGATCCAGAGTTCAAAGCCTCACTGATCAAATATTGGAGACTTGTCCTCAGGAACCACTTGAAGATGGATTCATGGACCACATCTGACGGTCCGGTCCGATATGACTGGCAACTAGGTTCATAACAACGTACTGGTAGTTGAGATTTCCTTTTAGCTGGTCCTGGCACCATTCCAGGTTTTTTAAAATGAACATGAGGCTATTACTACCTTATTTGCTTAGTATTTATTAAGAATAAAATGTCACGAAATAATAATAGTCATATTTCACTTTTATATGGACCTTTGAAAGCATCAAGCAGCTGTGTCCATGAGATCAGGACTCCAATTATTACTCTATAAAAATCTGTAATTAGCAGAGAGTCTGGGCACAGCAGGTTTATTAATGCCGGAGTGTGAGCTCTGTCATGTCCTGATCCTAGGCCTTTGCTCATTTCCACGTTCCACAGCCAACCTGGTGTTATTGCAAAGCGTAACTTAATCAGGAGTCTGCACTATGTCGCACATTTCATCAGCACAGAAAGTGCTAAGACCTGCCTTTCGGAAATGAAAAAAAAAAGATAAGTCTGCTCACGTTCATGAATTGGCTGAGTTGACTTCCCTTTTGATGGCGTGCTAACCCTTAAAAATCACACTGTACATTTTTTGAAGTACTGGTACATGGACATCCGGGGTACAGATCGCTACATATCCCCTAATGCTGACATGGAAAACCTAGTACCTCCCTAAGGGTGCATTCACATGTATTTCTGGGTCTGCATCCATTCCGCAATTTTGCAGAACAGGTGTAGCAGACCCATTCATTTCAATGGGGCAGCAAAAAATGTGGACAGCACACCGTGTTATGTCCGCATCTGTAGTTCCGTTCTGCGGCCCCACAAAAAAGAGAGCATGTCCTATTCTGAATAGGGCTGGCCATGTGCGGTCCGCAAAATGCAGAACGCACACGACTGTGTTTTGCGGATCTGCAAATGTACCTTGATGGGATGTGTGAATGTACCCTTGAAGAGATTATTCCATGATTGATGTAAAAAATTAAAATAAGACATCATATAGTGCATGACAAGCTCTTTCTCACAAACCTAGAACCAGCCCTGTACCTTACATGGATCCAGAAATCTCCACATTCATTACTCTGCTAGATTTATATCAAGCTGACAGCACAGGGGGTGTGTCCTTTCTCAGGAGGACTGTCCTTTTTGCTGTACCTCTTTCCCTGTTACTGTAACAATATCAGAAGATATGGCGGGTAACAGTGGAAAATTTAAAGTGAGCAGATGTGACCACTTCAGTGAGGTGGACCAGAAATAAGGAAAGTTACAAACAGCAGGTGGCGCTATACAGATACATTTTATTCAATAACTCAATGGCTATACTAAATCACATGCAGTTGCAAAAGTATTCAGATCCAGGTGCTGAAAAAATGTTGAATATTTTTTGTGGCACAACCCCTTTAAACAGGACTTGTGGTTTGTTTCTCAGATCCCATACATAAGTTCTTATCATTAGAAAAGCAGCAGGATCCAGCATCCGTTAAAACATTCTTGTTTACTGAGAAGTCAGATAAAATCCAAAGGACACATACAAGCAACCACTCTTATACATCCCGGGATGTAGTTAAAGGGTAACTTACCTTTGTTAAAAAAAAAAACAAGAGACAGAAGTGCTGCTCAGGGCGTTCTGCCCCCTCAGCTTTCATCAGCTTGTGGTGTACGGATCCATAGGAAGTGTATGGGATCCGTACTCCACATGCTCCAAAAGCCTAGCAGAGCCAATGAAAGCCAAAGAGGCAGAGTGCTTCTGTCCCTTCTTTTTTTTTAACTAAGGTAAGTCACCCTTTAAGTGTTAGTCATAGCTTTGGCTATGTTGCTATGTTCAATGTAAAACTTGACTAAAAAACAATTGTGACCTTTCCTTCCAGACCTCTGACATCTATTGTTCATCTTGATGTTGATTACTTATTATTATACTTTTTTTTTTTTTTTTTTTTTTTTTTTTAAACCTTAGAACCTCCATTTACTTGGGGCAACAGCCATTGAAGATAAGCTACAGGACAACGTACCGGAAACCATTGAGACCTTGGTGAAGGCAGATATCAGAATTTGGATTCTCACAGGAGATAAACAGGAAACGGCTATTAACATTGGTAGGTTATATTTTACCATGACCCTGTTTTGTGCAGCATCGCCCTTCATGCTTTCATTTACTTGGAGGTGAATTGCTTGATTTAAGCGCAATACACTTTGCACTCAACCTGATCTTCAACCTTGTACATTGCTATTTAAAGGGGTTATCCCATGACCCATGTCATAACCCATTCATATAGTACAGGACTCCCTCTTTGTAACAAAGCCAGAACCAGCCCTGTATCTCACATGGATCCAGAGATCTCACCAGTCATTGCTCTGCTAGATTTATATCAAGCTGACAGCTCAGTGTCTTGTCTGCTGCAGCTAAGGGGGTGTATCCATGCTCTCCCTATCACAGCTCGGGGGGCGTGTCTCAGCTCTCCCTATCACAGCTCAGGGTGTGTGTCTCAGCTCTCCCAATCACAGCTCAGGAGGTGTCTCATCTCTCCCTATCACAGCTCAGGGGGGGGTGTCCATGCTCTCCCTATCACAGCTCAGGGTGTGTGTCTCAGCTCTCCCTATCACAGCTCAGGGGGCGTGTCTCAGCTCTCCCTATCACAGCTCAGGGGGGGTGTCCATGCTCTCCCTATCACAGCTCAGGAGGTGTGTTTCAGCTCTGCCTATCACAGCTCAGGGGGCGTGTCTCAGCTCTCCCTATCACAGCTCAGGAAGCACCTGAAGGATGAAACTGAGCATGTGCAACCTTCTCAGCAGGACAAAGGAATAAAAAAAAGGAACAAACAGCAGGTGGCGCTATACAGATACATTTTATTGAATAACTCAATGGTTAAAAAAAGTATTCAGATCCAGGTGCTGAAGTGAACAGACTGACATCAAGGTGTGAACTGAAGTAGGTTAACGGGGGACAGCACTAAGGAGGGGCAGTGGAAAGTACAGTAACTATAACTTCATTAAACCTTTTATTAGGTGCATCACTGTGAATAGGAACTGTTCTTCCTCTGCAAGTGCCCCAGAGGCGATTCCCCCACTCTGAAGTGCTCTCTGCATTGAGCTGCTTCATGGCCCCTCCACTCTGCTTTATGGCACTTGCTGGAGTGCCACCCAGTGGAATAAAAGTTCCTTATTGATGGTAATAAAGTTAAAGCACCAATAAAGGTATGTCTTGCTTTCTCTGACCCCTGCCTAGTGCTGTCAGCAGTTTTGCAAGGTCAAAACTGCTGACCGACTGCCTTTAAATATATATGCAAGAGTAGGTTAAATTAGAGTATAGTTTCCCTGCAGCATCATTTCAAATGCCTTTCACCATAATATAAAGTATAAGCTCCTGGGAACAGAATTATCATTGGTTCATATGGAGAGTAGTTATGACTTTGGAACTATGAAAAGCCTCTGCAAGTGGACCATGGCTTTGGATAAAGGTTTGTTCTGCATTACATCAGGACTCGCATGCTCTTTCTGTGGCCAAAAAAAAGCATTCACCACCCCTTTCTATAAAAGAGTCAGGATGGTGCATGTGAATTGTAATATCAAGCATGTCGTACCTTCAGAAGCCAGTAGGTGGCACTGCTGCTGTGTACACGATCATTGACCTGCTGTAATACTGCTTAAATACCAGTGTAGAATCAACCTCAAGTTATCGCTGATTAAAAATCATTCTTAAGAAACATTCCTCGGTGCTTGGACATGTTTATTGCATAAGTGGGGTTTCTGGAACAGGATGAATAACATTGGCTATACTGAGCGTGTAATGTGCCCACAGTTTGTAATTAGTAAGGTTCCCGAGAGTCGGACCCCCACCAGACTAATATTGATGGCCTATCCTTACTAAGGTTAAAGAAACAGAAAACCGTTATGAAGCCGAGCGCTAACTCATTGCTGTGGAAAACAAGGTCATTTTTTTTTCTTTTTGACAGTTTTAATAAATGAGGTCCAATGTTCCGTATAATGTGTGACTTCTTCATTGAAGACTTGCCCCTCATCAGGGTGGATTGAGTAGTAGCACTCTTACAGGTTTTATCCCACAAAAAATATTCTAGTTTTCTAACTGTGTGTTATTTAAAAATGTATTATAGCCACTGAGTTATTTCCTTGACATCTGTCTATATAGCGCCACCTGCTGTTTGCTCTTTTTCTAAATTTTTTGTCCATTCTTCTGTCGCTCTTCATTCAAACGTCAGTGATTTACGGACATGTTCTCCACGGGCAGCACACCCACCCATTCATTTTAATGTGTGTTTTCACCCATCCGTGGTTTTAGCACGGATGCGTGCTCTATTTTGTCTGTGTTCACGGATCCATCACGCCCATTATAGTCGATCTCTCCGTGCTTACCAGTGCTGCAATGTCTTCTACACGCAACCGAACTCTAAGGCCTCATTCAAACATACGTGAACCACGGTCCGTGAAAACTCATCCTGCTGAGTGCATGAGCGCACGGCGTCATTGGTTGCTATGATGCTGTGCGCTCGTGCACTCAGCAGGGTGGCAGGCCGGGTTTTTACGGACCGTGGTCCACGTATGGGTGACAATTGCTTTCGGCCCATGACTTTTATAACCACCAGATTGAGGGGATCTGACTCCCAGTACACCCTGCAGTCTGCTTATTGAAGGAGCTGCAGCACCCCAGTACGTTATGGACTGCTCCATTGTGTACAAGGCGTAGCTCCATACGTTTTTTTACTAGCCGTACCTGGTATTCCAGCCTAATTCCATTTACTTGAATCGAACTGAGCTGCAATACCAGACACAACCAGTAAAAAATGTACAGCGCTGTGCCTGGAAAACTATGAAGGGGCAAGGCTCTTGCCAGGGATCCGTGGTCTCTTTGGACAGATAATCGGCAGAGGTGCTACGAGTCAGCCCCCCACTCATCGGATATTGATGGTGTTTCCTAAAGAAAGGACGTCATCATCCAACCTTTATATTAGTGATCACATTAAACTGTAGCATCGTAGATCCATTGGGAACATAAGCTTGTACTAAAACGTATTGAGGTCTTCAGCTGTGAGATGTCTACATTATCATCCACGTTTATTTAATGAGAAGTCGTCTGTCCTTAGTAGTCACAGACATGACTGATCCCGGCCTGTATGACTATGAGAACACTAGTTCTGTATCGCGGTGCCTGTAATATATGTGTATTATGTACAGGAACAGGAGCCGCGCAGACACTCCTGATGTATCACAGCCTGCAGCTGGGATTTCTGTCCTGCAGCCTGTGATACATGTAGGAGATATCGGCTTTCTGCTATGCCTTTAATGTAGTGCCTGAAACGCAAGGCCGGCGAATAGTCAGAAATCATCCGATTCTCCTGCCAGACTTCTCATTCCTGGTAGCCTTTATAGAAATGCACTCCGGTGGTTACTGGAACGCTATATAAATGATATATTCAGCTGACTTTCTGCACAGTGTGTTGTGTCATAATTCTTCATCAGCAATGTCAGACCTACGTCTGCTCTACCAGCCCACCGCTCACATTAGTAACTGCCTTTGTAAGGCTCATTCTGTCTCCTTACACTACGGTAATGCAGATGAGATTAGGAAACGTGTGATATTACAGCCTTTATAACCCCTTAGGTTACTGTCGGAAAAAAAAAGTCAGTTTTTAACAGTAGTTTTTTTTCACTGATGCCTTTCTGAGAAATGGCCGCTAAAAATGGTCCTGTTTCACGACGGCTATTATTCACGGGCCGTAAAAAAAAAAAAAAAATCCATGTGAATAACCCAATAGACTACCATTGTTCTTAACCCCCTAACTGTTTTGCCAGAGTGGAGCTCTAGCAGTGCGAAAAGTAGCTAACTGGACGGAGAGGGCTGCATTAGATGCTGCTACCTGTTGAATGGTAGCAGCTTAGAAACATGCACCTGGTCTTGTTTGAAAGCAGACATTCAAAGCTTTCAGACCATACCAAAATGACAGCAATATGTTCAGGACGGAGAAAGATATCACTGATAGAAATCAGGATGCTGTGAATGCAGCTGAAAGTGAAAATAAAAACCGGTTTCACTCCCAATTATTCCTCGATTTCTAACAGTGATTTCTCCTCTGTTGCTTGGACTTTAGCTGTCATTGTAGCTTATCTTGTATGGAAGCCTGGACTGTCGGCTTTCATACAAGACCAGTTGCATGTTTCTAGCTACTACCATTGAGGAGATATCACCATCTAAAGCAGCCCTCCCCCCTCCAGTTAGCTAGTTTCCACACTGCCCGAGCTGGACTCGGGCAAAACAGTTAGGTGGTTAAAATGGTTCTGTGACGGCCGTGAAAAAATTTTTTCACAGTCATGTGAATGTAGCCTGTACGTATATTATCTAAATCAAGTTGACAGTAAGATAATTTGATGATCAGGCTATGTTAGGACTCCTGTAGATGGACCAAGGATCGGGAAGAACGTTCATAGGAACACTCTTCCCCGATAATTTTCCTGTGTAAAGGTGCCGCCAATGCTTGTTGGTCGGGTGATATGCATCTTTCATGTGGTACCTAAAATCATTGTTTGTCGGAAGCATACTGCCCTACCTTCACAGGGATGTGCTGCTGAGAAACAAGGTTTATCTCCCTACAGACGGGATGATTGCTGCATGTGCGTGCAGCTAAACCAGCCACAGTGATCGAGAACAGTTCTTTCCCAATTATCTTCTTGTGTAAGGGTCCGGCTTTACTGCAACATGTAGCTGTGATCCCCTAGCAATGAATGGGATCAGCCGTGTTGGATTTCTTGAGACTGGCACGATGTCCCAGTTCATTTCTATGGGATCACAGCTACTCGGTGATCCTAGCCGCGACCAGTGTCGCCGTACGCTAAAGGCAACCATATACGTTACATACTGGTTGTCCAAACCAACTGATTTTAGTATAATGGGCCAGCAATCTAAGGCTACTTTCAAACTTGCGTTATTGTTTTCCAATATTGAGATCCGGCAGAGAATCTCAATACCGGAAAATAATTGTTCTGTTTAGTCCTCATGCATTCTGAATGAAAAGAAATCCATTTAGGATGCCTTCTGTTCCGTCAGCATTCAGTTACGTGACCGAACACAAAACCGCTGCAAGCTGTGTTTTTGTGTCCATTCTTAAAAACAGAATAAACCGGATTCATGTACTAAAAACAATGTAAGTCAATGATGACGGATCCGTTTTTTAAGGATTCTAAAAAAAACGCATTCATCACCCATTGACTTTAAATGTATTTATAAAGTGATCCGGTTTGCTCTGTTTCTATGATCGGACACAAAAATGCAGCTTGCAACGGTTTTGTGTCCAGTCACAAAACGGAATGCTACCAGATCCGGTTTTTTTTTCCCGGTTTGATTTCAAACAGCCGCATCCTGATGTGCAAAATCAAAACGGATCCGTTCAATTCCGGTTTTGAGATCCTCTGCCGGATCTCAATACTGGAATTACCAATGCAAGTGTGAAACACGCCTAATTTCTGTATGTAGGAGGGTTACAGCACTCTTCCTTTTCACTGGCTGTTCGGGTGCGCGTCTAATTCTGGTCCTGACGCCTCCTCCTGGACCAATATCTTCAGATACATGAAAAGATAGACAGCACTCCAATATTTGCAGTGAGAATTATGAAACTCTTATTAGTCAGCCGAACATAATGATGTATGTATGAAGGCAACGTTTCGGGCTTAAAGGGGTTGTCCAAGTTATGGAAAAAAAATATAGCACTGTAAATCTGATGGGTAGCAATATATAACTAAGTTCAGCAAGTTTTAGGCAAAAAAAATCTATATTTCTTCATTTCCCTGGTTCTCTTCTGGCCTTTGTTTACATGCAGTAATAACAATCTCTGCCCCTCCCCCCTTCGCTGCAAAGGCAGTGAATATAAGTGCTGTGAGTACATGTCTGCCTGCTGGGATACTCAGCAGCATGTTGTTTGTGTAGGACTACAAGTCCCAGCTGTACAATGACACTGCTGATACACACAGGAAATTCTCCCTACCTGTTCTTGTACAATACAATTCCTCTATAGCTCCTTGCCCAGCATTTGTCTCCTCTCACTGCTGCAGCTACTATTTGTTGTAAAGCCTTGAGCCCTCAGTGTGTTCTGGCTGAAGGGGTTAATGTTTTATCTGAAGGAATCCAGGGAGAGAGCAGATAGCAGGAGCCCGGCAAAGAAAGGAGGCGTGGCCAGTGACGTCTCGTGTACAGACTGTTATCTGAACTCTGAGGCTTGTGAACGAAACATCACAGAGCAGAGAGATAAGGTGACATCACAGGTCATGTGACCCTCAGTCAACTCTGAGAAACCAGCAGCTTTAGAAACACAAAGTATATGGGAAAGTTGTTATACCTGACAAGTTAGTAACATATAAAGAACAAAAAATAACTCGGACAACCCCTTTAAGGCTAGCCCTTCCTCAGGCCAAGATGGCAAATGAGACTGTTTGTGCCACAGCCGGGGAGTCCAGAGGGAGAGCCATTAGCTGAGATGGTATCCATCCAATGTCCATAGTATAGTTATCACTGGTGGTTCCTAAAAGCAAGCAAATTATCGGAAGTTAGAATATGAACTGGTTACAGGAAAACAAATATATTTATAAGGAAAAAAAGTACCGGTATGTCTGGTATAAAAATTGTTGGTACGTTTTTTACTTTGTAAAGATGTGAGGATATTCTGTGGTGGAATAAGACTCTACAGACTGCAGGAAAGGAGGCTTTCCAATAATAATATCATATTATGGGGCGGCTATTCGGAGGGAAATGTAGAACAGGGGGATATTCTCTCTAAATATCCATTCCTATAGCAGAAAATACCAGAAAGCCTGGTGGATACCTGGACAGACCTCACATGGGTCTAAAAGTGATTCTGGGAAGAACCTCTTAATAGGAGGCTGCTATTTAAGAAGTTCTCTCATGGATCTCATAGATTCCGCCACTGCCGTCAGTTTTGGAGCGCCGTTCTAAAGTTTTCATTCAAAATTTACATGTCTTACAAAAGTAGACCTAGAAGTCCTACATCTGGAATTACAGCTCTTTTTTATGTCTTTATTAGTATGAAATCATTAAAAAAAACTTTACGGCCTAAAATTTATTGCCGTTGATTTTAATGACTTGCGTTATGTTTTGACCTAAAGGAGTTTAACGCGATGGTTGCTGATATTTTATGTGATTATTATAGACCAGTAAAATACATGATCCTTCTTTATTTAACCCAAAGACGTTACCTAAGCCACCTTTAATGGATTCCAAGGATTTCAGAAAACCAATGTCAAGTTTCTTCTCGTATAAATTGCTGTTACTTTATAGATTGCCCCCAAAACTAAACTTTTTTTTTTTCCCTTTTAACAGGACATTCGTGCCGACTGCTGACCAAGAATATGGGCCTGATTGTTATAAATGAAGGATCGCTAGATGTGAGTGTAATTTGCTGCGCCAGGACGCAGTGTTTTTGTTGTATCGAGTACAGACTTTGCTTTTCTTCTGTTATTTGTCTGGAGCTTGTTTGGCTTTTTGAGATGAAATAAGCGATAAAACTTCATTATGTCAAAGTTGGCCTGTCATTGTGGGATCTGTAGCTCCGTTATGTGGTTGGAGAAAGGCACACATCCAGCATATCCCGTGTTTGCCAGATCCCTCTGCAGATGGTTGTGTTGTGCTTTTATTTTATTTTTTGCTGAAATGTTAGGATGGATTATACTGAAGAGGAATTGATGTCTGTTACTAGGCTACTGCATGGTCACCGAATCTTAAACTGGTTGCCTAGTTTATAAAACCTGCTATTATATCTTTTAATGGGGCACTTCATCATTTTTTTAACCACATATTAGCAACCCATATGTGAATATTATATATATATATATATATATATATATATATATATATATATATATTTATTTTTTTTAATCTTTTTTGGATATAACCTTTTGACATCACTTCATGTAACATAGTAACATAGTTTATAAGGCCGAAAAAAGACATCTGTCCATCCAGTTCAGCCTGTTATCCTACAAGCTGATCCAAAAACACTTGTGAGGTAGAAGCCAATTTTCCCCACTTTGGGAGTCGGGAAGGAATTTTTTTCCCCTAATCACAATAACTCCCTGGATCAACGACCCCTCTCTAGTAACTATAACCTGTAATATTATTACCCTCCAGAAATACATCCAGGCCCCTCTTGAACTCTTTTAGTGAATTCACCATCACCACCTCCTCAGGCAGAGGGTTCCATAGTCTCACTGCTCTTACCGTAAAGAATCCTTCTATGTTTGTGTACAAACCTTCTTTCCTCCAGGTGCAGAGGATGTCCCCTCGTCACAGTCACAGTCCTGGGGATAAATAGATGATGGGAGAGATCTCTGCACTGACCCCTGATATATTTATACATAGTTATTAAAGGGAACCTGTCATCAACTTTATGCTAACTGTACTGAGGGCAGCATAAAATAGTGACAGAAATGCTGATTTCAGTGATGTGTCACTCATGAGCTAAAAGTAAGTGGTTGCCGAGAACCAGCATCATCATCATTGGAGCTCAGGCCTTGAAAAGAGTCAAATTTACCTGAGAAGAGTCATGGTTATTCATAATCTC
The DNA here is from genome assembly GCA_900303285.1 of Rhinella marina. NCBI lineage: Eukaryota > Metazoa > Chordata > Amphibia > Anura > Bufonidae > Rhinella > Rhinella marina. The sequence goes on from ONZH01007500.1 coordinate 203,932, forward strand.
CTGCTCTCCCGCCCATCTGCTGATGATTGGCAGTTCTCTCCTAGACAGAAAGGGAGAAAACTAGGTAGAAGACTGGCAATCATCAGCAGGGGGCAGCGAAAGCGGGAATTCATGAATAACCATGACTCTTCTCAGGTTGCCGTGACTCTTTTCCAGGCCCAGTCTGCAATGATTGTGATGTTTGTTCTCGGAAACCACTTACTTTTAACTTATAAATGATATACCACTGTTCTAGTGAATTTTTCAAGTGAATAACCCTAATTTTGACAATCTTTCTGGTTACTGTAGTCCACCCATTCCAGTAATTACTTTACTTGCCCTCCTCTGAACCCTCTCCAGCTCTGCTATGTCTGCCTTGTTCACAGGAGCCCAGAACTGTACACAGTACTCCATGTGTGGTCTGACTAGTGATTTGTAAAGTGGCAGGACTATGTTCTCATCACGGGCATCTATGCCCCTTTTGATGCAACCCATTATCTTATTGGCCTTGGCAGCAGCTGTCTGAGACTGGTTTCTACAGCTTAGTTTGCTGTTCACTAAAATTCCTAGGTCCTTTTCCATGTCAGTGGACCCAGTGTTTTATCATTTAGTATGTACTGGTGACTTGCATTATTCCTTCCTATGTGCATAACCTTACATTTGTCAGTGTTAAACCTCATCTGTCCAGATCCATCTGTAGCAGTGTACTAAGTCTTGTCTAGGCTCTTTAATTTCCTCTCTGTCTGGACTTTTAGTACATCAGAGTCTCACTTAAAGGGGTTGTTCGGGATTTTTTAACTAATGACTTATCCTTCAGATACAGTAGGTGATCAGTATCGGATCGGTGGGGGTCCGACACTCAGCTGTTTGAGAAGGCGGCATCGGCACTGTCAGTAGCGCCACAGCCCTCTCTGTGCTTGTATCGCGCTCAGTCCCGTTCACCTCAATAGGGCTGAGCTGCGCCTAGGCCATGTGACCAATGAACTTGACATCACATGGCCTAGGCAAAGCTGCAAGAAGGCCGCAGCGTTACTGCTACTACACACCTGGCTGATGCATGCTGGAACAGCCTGCCAGAAGCGTTCTCCTGAGATTTGAACAGTACCTTACTCCTCTCTCTCCACCCTTTGAGATTGGACACGCGTTCAACCAGGCAGGTGGAGTAGCAGACGACTTATTCTGCCTATCACCCATCATCCCTGTTTGTTAAGTGCCTGTACAGGGCTAGCTGTAGTATTATGCATCTGTGTTATTTTTACACTTGTTAATGCTGTTCAGTGCTCATATGTAGGATAAAAGAACAACCCAGAATCCAAATTAAGTGAAAGTTCTATTTGCTTTTGGCTGTAGTTTTTGTCTCCCAGTAAGCAGTTGTGAGGTTGGTAGCGCTGCTGAGTGTGATACAGAATGAGAACTATCCAGTGCTGAGAGTGGTGTGCCGCTTCCTCTTCCATTACCACTTGTCCAGCCAATGGTTTATTCTTTGTGGTTTCACGGAGTAAATATTCCAGAGATCGACTGGTGAGTTTTCAAGGACAAGTCAGAAAGGATTAGGATGAAGGCACATTACCCAACACCCTCCTAACATGATTTAAGGAGAACACTGCACAGAGTTCCTTTCTGTAGAGCAATGAGAAGGCAATGTGTATGGTCTTCACACTGTAAGCTAGTCTTTAAAGGGTGGACGTAAGGGCATAATTATATTAAACCTTGTCCTGAAATAGCTGCCCCAGGAGGACCCAGTGGAGTGCAGCCAGGGTGCAGTATAGTTTACTGATAGTAAGGAGTTTTTTATACAGTTTATCCTTTTAAGTTCTGGATTCCTCTACAGTTTTATGCACATATAAATAGTTCATATGATATACAGGACCTTTCATACTGAACCTGGTTGTTTGTGGATGTAAACCCGGCCATCTTGGACAGGCCATGGGTTGAAGCTTATCAGTGTAGATATGTTTGCCATGTAGGCATTGTAATGGCTGTTATTAAAGGGGTATTCTGATTGGTAGAAGTTATCCCCTACCCACAGGATAGGGTATAACTATAAGATCAGATGGGGTCCTACCGCTGTGCCCTGCAGCCCCCCTGAAATGAACGGTGCAGCCAGTCGCACATGCATGTGGCCACTCCATTCATTTTTATGGGAGTTCCAGAGATAACAGAGCGCAGTACTCCCATATAAATTAATGGCGCGGCCGCGTGCATGTGCAACTGGCCGCCCTATCAATTTCAGGGGGGCAGCAGGAGATATGGGACCCCGTTTCTCATGATCGTGGAGGTTGCAGTGGCCGGGAGGAACCTACCGAGCTAATAGTCATGCCGTATCCTGTGGATAGGGGATAACTTCTACCAACCGGTATACCCTTTTAAGTGATCATCAGAAAGCATCTTGTCTATATAGATAATTTAGAAGACTTTACTCTCCTTGCAAGTCCTTAATGCCACTCAGATACATGTACGTGATTATACATTAATGAGTTATTTCAAAATTGCGATGATGTTGCATTTTTTGTTGCTGCTATTCATGCAGTATAATCAATGCCGCAGTCTCGCATAATCACATTGTTTTCTTTTACTCAATATTGCAAAAAATCATCACATGTGAATATGTACTGTACACCTGTAAATATACAGGTATTAGTATATGGAGGATGCTTATCCATTGTAATTACTATTCAAACAGACGCTGTGGAGTCTGCAAGGGCTCCTATTTTGCTGTCTTTCATAAAATGAAATAATAAAGAGTGCGTTCCAATGTAAGATTTGATCCATAATTTTGGTCTCCAAGGGCAAAATTAGAAACCAAAATTGTAGATTCATAGGAACAAGTGGAGAAATGTAAGGTAGTATGACTGCATAATGTGACTACACAGGGTTCTTTGTAGTCTGTAACCATGGAGACATAGGAGAAATTTTTGTAATATGATGTAAAGAGTAATCCAGCATGGCTTGCTTCACAATGGGGAGTGGCTTAGTGGTAAATGGGTATGACTTATCAGAAATGTAGTAACATGCGCCAAAGAAAACCAACCAATAACTGGTGTAAACGCTATGGACACCTTTGGGGCAATTTTATTTTTAGCATTATATCTAGCGATCAGCGAATCGACTTCGGATGAAACGTCTTAAGTCAATTCACTTAAAACTATGTTAGAATACTGTATGGAGCTTGAGTGACAGGGCCAGGCATCATACTGTCTTCCTACCTGTCCTTGTAATACTGTGCATGTTCCGGTTTCTTTTTATAACACATTAAAGGGGTTGTCTGGGTTCAGAGCTGAACAAGAGTTTCCCTGACATTTCATGCAGAATGGCGCACGGCAAAGGCGTTTTTAGGAGTTCCAGTGACAAACCGGGCTCCTCTTAGGGCTGCCATGCGGAGGCTTCCGCTCAGCAGTGAGGCCGGTGACATCACCGCCACTAATGGGCGGAATTTAGAGCTGCCCTAGCCTGTGAAACGGACGTCACCAAACACACTGCTGAGTGGAAGCTTCCACCTGGCAGTGTGTGCAGGCAAACAAACAAGCCCCTGCCTTACGCGATCCAGCACAGGACAAGGGAGCGTATCAGAGCATGACATGCTCCAGTGCTATCAGGGGGGCTGCCTGGGTGAAAACATGGGTATGTCCGGGTTCACATCTGAACCTGGACAACTCCTTTAAAGGGTTTCTACAGTTTTTAAAAACTGATGATCTATCCTCTGGATAGATCATCAGCATCTGATCAGCAGGGGTCCGACACCCGGGGCCCCCGCCGATCAGCTGTTTGAGAAGGCAGCGGCGCTGCAGGAGCGCCGCGGCCTTCTCTGTGTTTAGCGCAGGCCTGGTGACGTCACGACTAGTATCACTGGCCTGGGCGCGGCTAAGCTCCATTCATGTGAACAGAGCTTAGCCCCGCCCAGGCCAGTGATACTAGTCGTGACGTCACTGGGCCTGCGGGAAACACGGAGAAGGCCGCGGCGCTCCTGCAGCGCCGCTGCCTTCTCAAACAGCTGATCGGCGGGGGCCCCGGGTGTCGGACCACTGCCGATCAGATACTGATGATCTATCCAGAGGATAGATCATCAGTTTTTAAAAACTGCAGAACCCCTTTAAGTTAAGTGCAGCCTAAACGTCATGTGGCAAGGATTTGTATTTTTACTATATTTTTTTCTTCTTGCAGACAACTCGTGAAATCTTAAGCCATCACTGTAGTAATCTTGGAGACTCACTCAGGAAAGAGAATGATTTTGCTTTAATTATCGATGGCAAATCCCTGAAGTACGCCTTGACATTTGGAGTTAGACAGTATTTCCTGGACCTTGCTCTGTCCTGTAAAGCGGTGATTTGCTGCAGGTAACAACAGGTTATATTTCATTTATATATATTTTTTTCTCTTTGTGTGTATTTCTTGCATATACTGCCCTTGTTAGTAGACGATGAACCATTGGTTGAGTATTGCACTTCTATTCAGACAACTCTCCCATCTATACAGATCATGACCATTGCCTTCATTTTCTTTTTTCCACCTTAGTGTTTTATTCAGTACGTTTCACTGCCGCTGCTTGAATTGTAATTGCTCTTTCAGTTTATTTTTTAAAATGGTGTAAAGACACAGTTGTTTAACATTTTTGCAATATACTTTATTAGGGAAAGATGTTTGTTTTAGAAAACAGGGTATACAGAGTCTTCTTGGCTAAGGAGAGTCTGTCTTAAGCATTTTACTTAGCGCTGAAGACACCTATGTCTAACATGCAGAGGTTTCTAACTTCCTTGCAGGTAAATTGGTGGTACGGCTGTCAAATTTAGTACATACCCTTGTGTTAAAGTGGCCCTTCACTTGAGAGAAACTTTTCATATGTCATAGCCACATATCAAAAGTTTTGATCAATAGCTGTCCTAGTCCTGAGACCCCCACTGATTGCTAGAACGAGGAGACAGAAGTGCTCACATAGCACACTCCTTCTCCTCACTTAAAGGGGTTCTCCGGGAATTAAGAAAATGAAAATATTTAAATATTACTTTATTATGAATATATTCCCAAATACCTTTCATTAGTTATAATGGCTCGTTTTGTCTAGGGAGCGATGATTAGGAGAAACAAAATGGCCGCTGTCCTATTAGTACACACAAAACCTGTCCTAATCACACAGGAGGACAAGTTACTGCAGGACACTGAGGTAAAGAGCTGCCTCATCCTCCTCTCTGCTTGTCAGGGATTATGATCCTGAAGATCTTCAGCTGAAACTTTCTAGGAATGGAGATCATGAGAAGATATGAAGTACAGACAGGAAGGACAGGACAGACTGTGGTAATGGAGACTGCATACAAGAGCTGCTGTTCATAATCCACATCCCCCGTCTCCTCTCTGTACTTCATGTCTCCTCGTGAACTCCGTTCCTTCAGAGATTGAGCTAAAGATCTTATCAGCCATATTCAGGATCATAATCCCTGACAAGAAGAGCAGAGAGGAGGATGAGGCAGCTCTTTATCTCAGTGTTGTGAAGTAACTTGTCCCCCTGTGTGATTAGGACAGGTTTTGTGTGTACTAATAGGACGGCGGCCATTTTGTTTCTCCTAATGATTGCTCCACAGACAAAACGAGCCATTATAACTAATGAAAGGTATTTGGGAATATATTTATAATGAAGTAATATTTAAAAGTATTTTCATTTTCTTAATTCCCAGAGAACCCCTTTAAGTAGACAGAATCGAGACAGGCTCAGAGACATTCTTTTGAGTCTGCCTCTTGCAGTTAGGAGAGAGAGTGTGCTATATGAGAACCTCGTTCTCTGATTGATGAGACCCCAACCGATCAAAGCCTTTAATATGCTACTATAATATATCGAACATTTTTGCAAAATACTATTAGATAGACATGCATGCTCAGCCAAGTACTCATGTTTCTCAATGAGGAAAGTAAAATAAGCTTCGGCCAGAACATGCTTGCAATCAAAGAACTAGAAAACAATGCAAAATTGAAAAAAAGAAATATTTGTTTTAGAAAATTCTGTCTACCAGTGTGCTTCCCATTGTTGACTCGCTGGGTACCCTGTATATTCACGCAACCTAGGTATTAAAGTGTAACATTTGTAAATGTAAAAAAGTAAAATGTAAGAAAAACTTTTTTAAATAAATGCAAATTTGTGAGAAGGAGAAAGGCATAGCGCAAACTAAATAATCTACTACTGGACTTGCGTGAGTTTTATTTTTAACTAATTATTATATTTTCTGCTTTACATAAAGGGTGTCTCCTCTTCAGAAATCTGAGGTGGTAGAAATGGTGAAGAAACAAGTGAAAGTCATCACCCTGGCTATTGGGGATGGAGCAAACGATGTCAGCATGATCCAGACTGCACACGTTGGTGTTGGGATAAGTGGTAATGAAGGACTTCAAGCTGCAAACTCGTCTGACTACTCCATAGCGCAGGTAGTGCCTTAGTCACCGACTCCATAAACCTTTTTGTATGTTATGTAAGGTTAAATGGGGTTTCCAACATTCCTCAGAATAGGTCATCAATATCAGATTGGTGAGGGTCCGACACCCAGGACCTCCACCAATCAGCTCCTGTGAGTGCCACAGCCTCTTTCTAGGCCACTGGCAGCACATTCATCACCCTGGTGGCCAAGACGCAGCACGCTCCTTTCACTTCTGTGGGAGTTCAGAGAACAGCCAAGCAAGTGTGCATGCTGGGAGATGTAGTTTCCCAACACCTGGAGTGCCGGAGATTGCTAATCCCTGGGCTAGAAAATTGCGTCTTTGCCTCTGTTTCCTTCCAACAGCTCATTCCTTCCCCTCCCCCATAGTCTTCTTTGGGCTGCAGCTGTTATCTGATTTCACTACATATGGACTTCTGTGTACAGATTTCATCTGTTTCCTACTGTCATTTCTACTATTGACATATGTAAAAATTGAAGTCCTAGGCACATTCTAATACAATATTTCAGGCATTATCTAAGCCTGTGAATGTTTTTCATAGAGTATTTGACCATAAGAGCCATGCTGCCTGTGTCCTGCTATGAACCACTTTCCAAGGATATGTAGGGCAAGCCCAGTTAGTGATTTGTACTGCGCATGCTCACCCTGTGAAGGCTGCGGCCTCCTCATAGCTTGGGGTGCCTGGAGTGGACCACTAACCAAATAGGCTGATGAGGAACAATGCTCTATGGAGCAGGATTCAACTCCAGTCCTCGCGGCCCACATGCCAGTCATGTTTTCAGGATTTCCCTAGTATTATTCAGGTATTCATCCTGTGGGATATTTTCAAGACATGACCAGCAGGTGGGCCCTGAGGACTGGAGTTGAGGAACCCTGCTATATAGATCACTTCTCAGCAGTCATCCCATTATCATCAGACAGGGTTACAATGACATCACCTATATATAGATAATCCCGGATACCATTCACAGTATGTGTTGTTCACAGCTTATTTATGCCCTCTCTGCACAGATCATTTCTGGAAAACTATCCTGTAGATGTCAGTAAGTTATCTCTCTTCCGTTGTGCCAGTAGACCATCTCTAAATGCAGTTTACTGCAGCTCAGGCAAGATGGCTGCCCTCATAATGACCATCAGAAAATAAATAAAAACTGAATAGAAAAAAAGGAATATGTGTCAACATCTGGGTTTTATTTGTAAAAATAGGTGACACGTTCCCGATAAGCTGTTCATCCACTTATTCTTCTCTCTCTTACATTTGTTGGTTGTTGTATAGTAAGGAATGTTGTGTTATTTTAATGATTTTTTTTTTATGTTTTTCTTACAGTTTAAATATCTGAAAAACCTATTACTGGTCCACGGTGCTTGGAATTACAACAGGGTGGCCAAGTGCATTTTGTACTGTTTCTACAAGAATATTGTGCTGTATATTATTGAGGTGAGCTCCATAAAATGATGTCACCTTGATGGTTTAGCATCATTTGAATTTTGTTCCATTATTGACCTGTCTGTGTCCAGGGGACCACCAAGGTTAATGCTTGTTGTAGTCATTTTATTACTGTTCATGTACAAGTCCCAGAAGTCCTTCAGTTCCGTTTAAAAAAAATTAAGGTAACCCCCTTAAAGTGCGTGTACGCTATTGACTCAAGAGGATTTTACTTGTTCCCCCTGAATCTACCGTATTTTTCGCCCTATAAGACGCACCGGCCCATAAGACGCACCTAGGTTTTAGTGTAGGAAAATAAGAAAAAAATATTTTTCATCAGATCCTCTTATCAGACTGCCCATAAATTTAAGGACATCACATCAGACCCCCATATCAGCCCCCTGTGCCCCATACCATCTCACTGTGCTCCCACCAGACCTCAGATCAGCAGAATGTGCCCCCATCAGACCTCAGATCAGCAGAATGTGCCCCCATCAGACCTTAGATCAGCAGAATGTGCCCCCATCAGACCTCAGATCAGCAGAATGTGCCCCCATCAGACCTCAGATCAGCAGAATGTGCCCCCATCATACCTCAAATCAGCAGAATGTGCCCCCATCATACCTCAAATCAGCAGAATGTGCCCCCATCATACCTCAAATCAGCAGAATGTGCCCCCATCATACCTCAAATCAGCAGAATGTGCCCCCATCATACCTCAAATCAGCAGAATGTGCCCCCATCAGACCTCAGAGCAACAGTATGTGCCCCCATCAGACCTCACATCAGCAGAATGTGCCCCCATCAGACCTCACATCAGCAGAATGTGCCCCCATCAGACCTCACATCAGCAGAATGTGCCCCCATCAGACCTCACATCAGCAGAATGTGCCCCCATCATACCTCAAATCAGCAGAATGTGCCCCCATCATACCTCAAATCAGCAGAATGTGCCCCCATCATACCTCAAATCAGCAGAATGTGCCCCCATCAGACCTCAGAGCAACAGTATGTGCCCCCATCAGACCTCACATCAGCAGAATGTGCCCCCATCAGACCTCATATCAGCAGAATGTGCCCCCATCAGACCTCAGATCAGCAGAATGTGCCCCCATCAGACCTCAGATTAGCGTTTTGTGCCCCTTCACGCCTCAGATCAGCGTCTTGTGCCCCTATCAGACCTCGGATCAGCCCACCCAGCCACTTAAAGACCATACTTACCTGTTCTGCGCTGCCGCTGCCGTCCGGTCCCACGCTCCGCGCTCCTCTCTCTTCCCTGCTGGCACGCACTATGACCTGACGCTGCAGCGTCAGGTCATAGTGCGTGCCGGCAGGGAAGAGAGAGGAGCGCGGAGCGTGGGACCGGACGGCAGCGCAGAACAGGTAAGTATGGTCTTTAAGTGGCTGGGTGGGCTGATCTGAGGTCTGATGGGGGTCCCTACGTACAAGTGAGCGCTTCCTTATAGAAGCGCTCACTTGTATTCGCCCTATAAGACGCACCACATTTTTCCCCCTACTTTTGGGGGAAAAAAAGTGCGTCTTATAGGGCGAAAAATACGGTAAATATTGAAGGTTAAAATTCTGTTCTGGTTAATCTATTGAATTATCCTCGTGGTGGTTGGAGCTCATCAGACATGACTTTAAAGAGGTTTTCCGGATTCCTCTTAGGTCCATGATGGCTAACCTCTGGTAAAACTACAACTCCCAAGATGTACACTTGCTTGGCTATTTTTCAGAACTCCATAGAAATGAATAGAGCATGCTGGGAGTCGTAGTTTCACCACAGCTGGAGTTAGGTCATCAGTATTAAAAGTGAAGAGTCTGACACCCGGCACTCCCAAAGATCAGCTGTTTGGGGCAGCCACCGGCGCTGGAAACTAAATAGCGGACAGGACTGGAAGCAGGACAGGACCCATCTACTGTGTAGTTGCCATTGTGGCATAGTGAAGCTGAGCACTCATTCGCTTCACTGCTCTGACCACTATAAAGATATTGAGAAGTGAGACAGCACATAGGAAACAGACTACTTCTAAGGCGTCTGTCTGGGGTGCACTTTTTCTGTCCCCCTGATTGCACTTCAAGGGGGCCTTAAATAAGGACACTTGTTCCCTGTAGAACAATTGTGTGCATTTATAAACACATGTAGCTTATAAAGTAGCCTATAGGTCTGTGATGGCTAACCTTTGGCACTACAACTCCCAAGATACTCACTTGCTTGCCTGTTCTCAGAACCCCATAGAAATGAATGGAGCATGCTGGGAGTCGTAGTTTCACCACAGCTGGAGTGCCGGAGGTTAGCCATCACTGCCATAGATGATCCATTCCACATTGGGACACGTTTCTTAATACTCTTAGACGTGATAAAACTAGTAGACAGACTGGAACTGCACCATATTTGACACACACAGGATGATGGATTTGGTTTGACTCACTAGGCAAGTTGCACACAGGTATGTCTGGGATGTGACATGTAATACAGACACACAGTGCACACAGGTATGTCTGGGATGTGACATGTAATACACACACACAGTGCACACAGGTATGTCTGGGATGTGACATGTAATACAGACACACAGTGCACACAGGTATGTCTGGGATGTGACATGTAATACAGACACACAGTGCACACAGGTATGTCTGGGATGTGACATGTAATACAGACACACAGTGCACACAGGTATGTCTGGGATGTGACATGTAATACAGACACACAGTGCACACAGGTATGTCTGGGATGTGACATATAATACAGACACACAGTACACACAGGTATGTCTGGGATGTGACATGTAATACAGACACACAGTGCACACAGGTATGTCTGGGATGTGACATGTAATACAGACACACAGTGCACACAAGTATGTCTGGGATGTGACATGTAATACAGACACACAGTGCACACAGGTATGTCTGGGATGTGACATGTAATACAGACACACAGTGCACACAGGTATGTCTGAGATGTGACATGTAATACAGACACACAGTGCACACAGGTATGTCTGGGATGTGACATGTAATACACAGTGCACACAGGTATGTCTGGGATGTGACATGTAATACAGACACACAGTGCACACAGGTATGTCTGGGATGTGACATGTAATACAGACACACAGTACACACAGGTATGTCTGGGATGTGACATGTAATACAGACACACAGTGCACACAGGTATGTCTGGGATGTGACATGTAATACAGACACACAGTGCACACAGGTATGTCTGAGATGTGACATGTAATACAGACACACAGTGCACACAGGTATGTCTGGGATGTGACATGTAATACAGACACACAGTGCACACAGGTATGTCTGGGATGTGAAATGTAATACACACACAGTGCACACAGGTATGTCTGGGATGTGACATGTAATACAGACACACAGTACACACAGGTATGTCTGGGATGTGACATGTAATACAGACACACAGTACACACAGGTATGTCTGGGATGTGACATGTAATACAGACACACAGTGCACACAGGTATGTCTGGGATGTGACATGTAATACAGACACACAGTGCACACAGGTATGTCTGGGATGTGACATGTAATACAGACACACAGTGCACACAGGTATGTCTGGGATGTGACATGTAATACAGACACACAGTGCACACAGGTTTGTCTGGGATGTGACATGTAATACAGACACACAGTGCACACAGGTATGTCTGGGATGTGACATGTAATACACACACAGTGCACACAGGTATGTCTGGGATGTGACATGTAATACAGACACACAGTGCACACAGTATGTCTGGGATGTGACATGTAATACAGACACACAGTGCACACAGGTTTGTCTGGGATGTGACATGTAATACAGACACACAGTGCACACAGGTATGTCTGGGATGTGACATGTAATACACACACACAGTGCACACAGGTATGTCTGGGATGTGACATGTAATACAGACACACAGTGCACACAGGTATATCTGGGATGTGATATGTAATACACACACACAGTGCACACAGGTATGTCTGGGATGTGACATGTAATACAGACACACAGTGCACACAGATATGTCTGGGATGTGACATGTAATACACACACACAGTGCACACAGGTATGTCTGGGATGTGACATGTAATACAGACACACAGTGCACACAGGTATGTCTGGGATGTGACATGTAATACAGACACACAGTGCACACAGGTATATCTGGGATGTGATATGTAATACACACACACAGTGCACACAGGTATGTCTGGGATGTGACATGTAATACAGATACACAGTGCACACAGGTATGTCTGGGATGTGACATGTAATACAGACACACAGTACACACAGGTATGTCTGGGATGTGACATGTAATACAGACATACAGTGCACACAGGTATGTCTGGTATGTGTTTGCAATCTTCTGTGGGGCAGTGCTCTTAGTGATATAGGTGAAAAACTCCCTTTAACCTCACCACCTTTTTCTAGACACTTTTCCAAATTGTTGATGAAGGTGCACAAATGTGGTGGCCGACGTGTATTCCATATTTTGCGCAGAATTTTGTACATACTGCTCAGTAAGTGCCCCCAGTGTATTGTGTAAGAACAGAAGTATTGTGCACGCGTTAGAAATTCACGGAAAAAATGCACTAAAACAATAGATGCAAACAATATATGGACTAAGCCCTCACTCTATAGATAAAATCTGAGACTCTTAGCCAATACATTTTGATCAAAATACATCTGTGCCCACCTACCCAGCGCCACGGTGGTCTCAGTCCAGGCAGGTCCTACGCTAAACCCTCTTATGCGGTTGTGCATCTATGTTTAGGTGCTTAGACCCTGCACATATAGTGTGCTGCTCCTAGTTACCTCTGTGTGCATCAGCAGCCAATGAGAGGAGGAGCACACACACCCATATGTACCACCTTAATCAAGGTCGCCTCTTAGATAGGTGGGGCAAAAGTGCACATGAATGCTACTTCCCTGGTTTATAGGAGCGCATTCATACCAGAAGGTGCTACTCCTTCCAGACACATCAAAAATATCCATATATTGTTTGCATCTATTGTTTTAGTGCATTTTTTCTGTGAATTTCTAAATCTAGCCTTGTACATCCGCACATTTTACTATCACATGGTGCAGGATGTTTGTATTTGTTTTCCGTAAATAATTGTGCACGCGTCCCTCGCTCTAACACATTACCGCTCTCCTCCTCCAGGCCATTTAACAGACGATCTTTTTGGCCATCAGATGTTAATGATTTCTCACTGTCTTTTTAGGGCCATAATGAAAACAGATTTAATGTAATTCCGAGGCATTTTGATGATTTCCGAGTTAGCCATTTTCTGCCAAGTAAAACAAGTTTTGCAGATGTTGACAGGGCCGGTGCTGGGAGAGAGGAGGCACACAGCCCATCCAGGAATTGGTGGAGCAGAGACAACTGGCTGCTCTGCGTCTTGCCTTTGTGCTGAGCAGGCGTGGGAGCAGCAACTTACTGACTGTTTGTATGTCGCTGTTTAATATGCAGAAATGCTGCACCAGAAAAGTGGCTCTGGGGGTGGGACTGCTACGCCCCTCTTGTGCCTTGCAAATACCATCTGAAGGGACTGTCTGTGCTCATTTTGAGTGGCAGTTTGCAGGAAAAATAAGCCTTGGTGTTAAAAAAAAAAAAAGAAAAAAAAAAAGAAAAGGGTGTCCCCATAGAAGCACTGGACGTACGCAGAGCTGTCTACAAGTGACTCTGTAGTGTAGCCAGCAATATAATGCACTTATGGAAATCCAATATAATATCAGCCTATTACTGACTTATGTAGATAATCTATCCATATGGGCAGACTGACAGAATTGCTATAATATGTAATCTGCTAGGTAGGTAGATAGATAATTAGATATAGATAGGGAGGGAGATAGAATTAGATATATAGGTAGATTGATTTGTGCAGGACTTTCTAAATAAAATTTCTAAGAAAGTTATGTTCTCTCATTTATACTCGGTTCTTTTGTCTTTCGGACTTAACTGTTTATATTTTTTAAGTTGTTTTTTGTTTTGTTTTTTAAGGCAAGATCTCGATTTATAATAATTTTTTTAGCGTTTCCCAAAAAAAAAAAAAAAAAAAAAAACTTGGAGTACAGTCTTAATTAAAAATACACAGACCTACAGTAGTAGTTTTTTCATAGATAAAGCAGTGAAGCAGCTCACCTATGGAATCATGGACTATAAAACAAGTAGAAGGGATCTAGCGTCCATAAAACAGAGATCCTTTAGTCACTGTCTTTACAAATATCTATCAGAGGATAAAGTCTACCGCTTACGCGTTTCAACCTGCTGTAGGTCTTAGTCATTGCATAAAAGTGGGTTACAATGAAAGTTAGAAGAGTTAGATTTTCCGGTAAGCGGACAGTAATGATCATACGGTATTATCAGTAGAGTACACCTGTTTCACAAGCACGGTACAAGTGGACACACCATGGACAGGCTCATACAGCGCCTCTGGCTTACGTAAGCGATATGTAGAGAATGAGTGGGACTGTGGCCGTAGGATGAGATAACACATGATGTGTTTCCAGTCCACAAAGATGTCCTCAGTGGAGCACACACAAATCAGTATTAATAATAGGGGTTCAAACCTTCAAAAAAGCCGGGCCCAGACCTCCTGTTCAGCAAACATATAGTCTCATTGAGGCAGGGGCGGATTGGCCATAGACCCTACAAGGAAATTTACCACTGGGCTTATGCCCAGGGGGCCGCCTGGGCCCTCCTCTTGGCCAAAAGCCAGATACAAAAAGACCTGATCCTCTTAGAATTAATTAATTTAGACAGTATTTTGCTGCCTGTGGTATCTGTGGCTACTCTTAAGTTTTTTTCATGGCCATATTAAAGGGGTTCCCTGGGAATTAAGAAAATGAAAATATGTAAATATTACTTTTATTATAAATGTATTCCCAAATACTTTTCATTAGTTATAATGGCTTGTTTTGTCTAGAGAGCAATGATTAGGACAAACAAAATGGCCGCCGTCATATTAGAACACACAAAATCTATCCTAATCATTCAGTAGGACAAGTTACTTTACATCACTGAGCAAAGAGCTGCCTCCTCCTCTCTGCCCTGACTGTCAGGGATTATGATCCTGAATACAGATTATAAGAACTTTAGCTGAATCTCTGGGGAATTTAGTTCATGAGGAGACATGAAGTACAGAGAGGACGGACAGGACAGACTGTGGTAATGGACACTGCATACAAGTGCTGCTGCTCATCAGCCACATCTGCACATGAACTCAATTCCAACAGAGATTCAGCTAAAGATCTTATCATCTGTATTTAGGATCATAATCCCTGACAAGCAGAGAGGAGGATGAGGCAGCTCTTGAGCTCAGTGTTGTGGAGTAACTTGTCCTCCTGTGTGATTAGGACAGGTTTTGTGTGTACTAATAGGACGGCTGCCATTTTGTTTTTCCTAATGATTGCTCCACAGACAAAACGAGCCATTATAACTAATAAAAGGTATTTGGGAATATATTTATAATGAAGTAATATTTAATTATTTTAATAGAGAACCCCTTTAAGTTTCCAGTCTGCCCCCGCATTGAGGGACTAAAACATTACTTGTGCATTGAGTGAATGCACATAGATTTCTTGGATTTCCTGGAGTGCTGCTTCAGGTCTAGTTGGTTTTCACTAGACAGAAACCATGGAAACACACAGGGGCTGTAGACATAAAAGGTAGAATATTTTTAATCAAGAGGTACGTACTGTAGAATATTTCATCAGTGTCTCCTTCCATGAATCCCTCAGCAGCAGTGGTATTCCCTGTGTGTTCCCTCTCCCCCTTTGCTTAGATGTAGCAGTTTTGGGGGGGTTGTTGTTGGGATAGAGCTGGTGTTGGTAATAGTGAAAGGACTGTTTTGTCCTCAGCGGCTATTCTTCAGGAAGCCAGCTTGGGTATATATTGATAAATGGTGAATTTGTAGCAATTCATGCTTCCATAATGTGGCTAAATGAAGCGTTCACTGTGACAAAGCGCAGGACATTGTTTCTAAAATTCATTTGTACGGCATGTCGTGCACTCTTTGTATCACCAGCGGGGATGTGCTCCCCCCTCAGCTCATTTCTTTAATCCTTTCCTTGCTGGCCAACATCTAACTTGCTGGGTCAGTTGTATTCTGAATTATTGCCAGTCTATTACCAATAATTTACCCAACGCTCATCTGTGTCTAAGGTTGTCAGATGATCTACATCCATGTATTGCAGATCGTTCACGTATGTTGTCGTATTCAGGGGTTAATTGTCTACTACGAATAGTAATCTGCTAGAGATTGTCTACTTTTAATCTGCAAAACAGTTGTTGGTTTGATGTGAATTCTGAATCCCAATGATTATTGCTCGGAATAATGCTAATCCTATATGAAACACCTCGCAAGTTAGTGTTCACGTTCATTTACTTTCATGAATGTAGCAGTTAGGTGTGTGAGGGTACACATTTCTGCCTGGTAACGAGTGCCAATGAATGATATACCATTTTGGTCGGCACTCTTTTAACCCCTTAACGACCAATCTGTTTCTTTTTTTCTTTTTTTTAATCCCTGTCTTCTAAAGTCATAACCTTTTATTTTTTTACATTTATCCATTCACATGTTTTTTAGACGACGAATTCTATTTTTAATGGCATAATTTTGCCTGTTTTTTTAAGGTCTGGTAAAAATGAAATGATAGCTTTATTCTATGTCAGTACAATGACAGGAATGCCAAATCTATATAGTTTTGTAATTATTTTTTTTTTTTTTTTAAGGCTTGAGATTTTATCACTTTTACTGTACACTGCAATACTTCTGTATTGCAGTGTATAGTGATTTTACAGGTATTTCATTACATTCTTGCAATAGGAACAGTAACATGGCAGACCGGGGGCGTCCACTGGGCCCTCTGACTGCTATGTCGGCACCATGCCACTTTGTTGTAGGGGTATAGAGGGTGACTGTGCAGGTACTGAGGTTATTATGCAGAGATAGAACTGCAGGTGGGTGTCAGCCGTGTAACAAAATCCACCTTGTATAGAGCAGGCTCCGCTCTCGCAACCAATGATGTATGGATGTGATATCACAAGTCAATGCGATATCGCGTCGTATAAGCCATTTGAAAACTCACAAAAAAGTTGATTATACTTGTACGCCATTGGTCATTCCAAGTGTTAAGGTCTTTTACACAGGCAGATAATTGCCTGAACAATCAGATCATATATACTTGTTCCTGTACGATATTCAGCACCTCTCCTGTCTACACGGGAAGATATGCTGCCAACAAAAGATCATATATATATATATATATATATATATATATATATATATATATACACACACAGGCATAGAAGATCCAGTTAGGTTATGTCCACATCTGCTATTCCAATATTGTATTCCAGCATAGGAAGAGAGTGCCAAAATTGCAAGCGCAGAATTTTAGTCAACAAACAAGTGTCTAGTCATTTATTGGCTGATCAGCAGGCCTTTTACATGGGCCACAGATCACAAATGTAAAAGGTCTTTTGTCACGTTTTTTTGCTTCTTTTTTTTTAATATCCTACATGTAACCTAGGTTTGTAGATAAATCTAATTTATCATCAGGTCATGATCACATTCTTAATTGTAATATAACCGCCCAGCAGTGTGTTCAGTGACGTCACCGGCTCTTATGGGCCAGCTTTAGCGCTGCCCTAGCCGTTAGGTCAGCGCTAAAGTCATTCCTAGGCGATTCAGCGCAGATGCTCAAGTCAGGGGAGTGCCTGGGTGAAAGTGGGGGTATGTCCAGGTTCAGCTCTGAGCTAGGACAACCCCTTTAATACAACAGTAAGACCGCTTGCAGATCATGTTCCACTTTCCTCTGCAGTCCTTCTTTTGATCAAAAAAGATGGATGGGAGAGTGGACGTTGAAAGTAGTGCCATAGTGATTTTAGGCATAACTGGGCTTGACATAGACCTCTACGCATGAACAGTTTTACAATCGCTATTTGTTGTATAGTTGATTAGATGTCCATGTGTAAGCTGTAGTGATGATATTAGAGCTCAGAAACTAAATCTCAACAGTGTGTAAGGTATAGTGTGGGTTAAATAACAGCTCAACATCAGCTAGGTCTCCAGGAACTCGGCTTAAAATCTTCAAAGCTTTATTGTTGACGCATAAACCCAAAGAGGTGCAGAGTTACATCCAACGCGTTTTAGTCATGGCATGGTTTTCATTTATTTGTAAAATAACAGCCCAAGATGTCTGTTTAAAGGGGTTATCCGACCCCTGAAATGCCCCCTTATCCACTGGGGTCCCTCACATACAATGTACTTACTTCACTCCCTGGGGCCCATTTCAGGGGTTGGATAACCCCTTTAAGAAGAGGTCGTCCAGTTGTTGGTAAGAAAACAGAGAAATGCTATAACAAAAAAGCAATATTCATCTCTTCAGTCCAATGCCGATCCAGCACAAATGCTCCAGTGGTCTTTGTTTATATGCTGCCAATGATGACGTGCCATGGTTACACTTGAGCACTGCAGCTAGTCTCTTACTGTTGGCAAAGTGTGAACAAAGACTGGCAGGCTATAGTTGGAACATCGTAGAGTTAAAGGGCTTGTTTCATCTGGGACTTTGATGGCATATCACTAGGATGTGCCTTCAAAGTCAGATAGATGCGGGTCCCACCTTTGAGACCCACACCTAGCGGGTCTCTAAAACAGGCCCCTGAAAATAAATGAGTGGATGTGTGGCGTGCTCTGCATTCTTTTCTATAGGAGTTCAGAAAATATCCGAGCCAGCGCTCAGCTATTTTTGGCAGTCCCATAGAACTTGATGAAGGTCGTCCGCGCATACGCAGCTCCTCTTCGCTCACTTGGGGGGTACCGTTATGGAGATAGTACTCCCGTTGAAATGAATAGAGAGGGAGGTGCGCTCTTAATTATTTTCAGTGGCCCATTTTAGAGAGATATGTGGGTCTGAGAGGTGAGACCCACACCTATCTAACATTGGTGGTATATCCTAGCTATATGCCAGCGGTGTCTCAGATGCGACAACCTCTTTAAGTTGTGTTTTGCTTTATTTAGTTACATTTGAAGCTCCTTTTCATCAACTACACAACCCCTTTAAAATGTGCTATCTGAGTGTTAATGAGATGTATAAGGATCAGAGTATGTATTTTTTTTTTTTCATAACCATGGATGAGATTAAACGTTTGTCTTTTTTCCCCCAGATTTGGTTTGCCTTTATGAATGGGTTCTCTGGACAAATCCTCTTTGAACGATGGTGCATTGGTCTGTACAATGTGGTAGGTTTCAGGCTACCCATATTGACGTTTAATAGATGATTTTAGTAACTGCACAAAGCTGTTGTTAAGCTGAAATGTTTTCTTTGCTTTTAGATGTTCACAGCACTTCCTCCCCTGACTCTTGGAATATTTGAAAGATCCTGTCGCAAAGAGAATATGTTAAAGTACCCAGAATTATACAAGACGTCGCAGAAGGCTCTTGACTTTAATACTAAAGTAAGTGCAATTCCACTTGTAAGCAAGACTCCTCTAAGTATCTGAAGCTAGTGAGCAGGACAGTAAGTCACTTGGGTGCTGCCTCCTTTAAGATAGGCAATACAGAAACATAATGGCAATACATAAGGTAAATATTAATATACAGCGCCATAATAATTAGTTGCCAGATATACGGAGTCACATAGCATCCAGGCATATTGTATTAAATTGCATCCAGGTATTTCTCAGTGAGGTTGTCTGCATCCCTGGTGGTCTAGGGCAGTAACAGGGTTAATGCCTGTATTCATGTTGACACCAATGCCTTTTCTGTCATAGGCCACCAGGGTTGCTTGCATGAACACATTTAATGCCTTAGACCAGTGTTCCTCAACTCCATTCCTCAGGGCCCACCTGTTGGTTGTACCTTTTTTAGTATCGAGCTGGTATTGTAATTAGTGTCAATGCATCAGGACTTACCACAGGTATTTATTCTGTGGGATATTCTCAAATCATGACTGGCAGGTGAGGCCCTGAGGACTGGATTTGAGGAACACTGGTCTAGGGCGTTTAATGTAAGCATCCCTGGTGGCCTATGGTAGTAAAGGTGTTGGTTTCAACATCCCTGATGATGTGGCGTTAATGGCAGTATATCTGGTTGTCTAGGACAGTCGTGTGGTTTATTGTAAGATTCCTGGTGAAGAGCAGTGGAAGAGTTAATGTTGCATACGTTGGATCCAGTGCGTTACTTTCCAGGCTCCAGCGCTTTGTCCTGCTGTAAAAGTGGTCCAAGCACTGAGCGTTCAGTTTCCTCTCTGCACTAATTATAGAGATGAATGCATGGAGAGGATACAGAGGACTGTGCAGTTGTAATTTTATGGCTGTACAGTTCTCTTTATGTTTCAGTACAGTGATTCAGGAGCACTCTACGTGATCATTAAGGGATAACTCAGGGAGTCTGTATGTGAATAAAGTTAGAACCTGAGCTATGCAGCTTAGAAGGGGACAGTTGCTTGCCACCAGGACCACCAGTAATAATTACATGTAATCTGTGGGGAACTTTGTGTTCCCCTGCAGCATTACATAATGCACATGGAAATCAATTCATCATACCAGGTCCTCCAGAAAGAGATGCTCTTGATGGCCACATTCTTGCTCATGGGTGGAGGTGCAAAACAAGGGAATACATAGAAAATGTTTCTCCTGACGTTTAGTACTCAGGTTCTACCATCTGGGGTAGAAAGGCCTGCTGGGATACCATTGGTACTGCATAGCCTGTAATAAGAGGCCAGATGAAATGAGAAATTCAATCAGCAATATGTTTTCACACTAGTTTAAATGTAATCATTTACATATCTGTCCGAGACATAACTGCATGCCAGGTTTTGCAGAAATCCAACATTTCTATCTGGGTACATTATAGTTGTTTTTTTTTTCGGTAATTGTAGTTTTGTTTTCTTTTTGGTAATTATGATGTACACCTTGCAGTATGATGTACACCTTGCAGTTAAATTTGTATTAGTGGCCGCAGGAATCACTTGAACCCGCATTGCAATTTATTGAGCAACATTCTAGAGCAGGGATAACCAACCTGCAGCCCTCCGGCTGTTGCCAAACTACAACTCCCAGCATGCATGGACAGCCTACAGTTATTAGGGTATGCCGGCAGTTGTAGTTTTGCAACAGCTGGAGGGCTGCAGGTTGAGCCTCCCTGTTCTAGAGACTTCTCAGAATGTACATACCCAGAGTGAGCTCTGGGCAGACACCGACTAAGCAGGGAATGCTGAACAGTTTTAGCTCAGAAACCAGCAAAATTGGAAATGCAGCTGCGGATATCCAGGCTGTAACTATGAACCAGCATTCATCTTTTATGTTTGTGATTTAAACTATGAACAGACGCTGTACATTTGTGATCTGTATTGAATTTTATAGCATCCAATATAAATATCTACATTAAATGTCATTTATCTCTATGGTCCATTGTACTTAATAATTTTACATAGGTTTATAGGAAATCGGAGACGTTCCATGACCGTGGTGTAAAATACCAAACCATGTGTGTAATCTCCTACATCTTCCCTGATGGTTCCTTTTGGGAATGTGACAAGGGGCAGTTGTCAGATAATCGGAGGAGTGTGTCTCCCTCTTACTTGGGAAGTGAGCAGAACCATTTGTGCAGGAGCCGCTGATGATTTATCTCTTGCTCTGTCAGATGAAAAGTATAGTATAGAGCTCACCTGCTTCTGCTCCTAAGGGCTTCCGATTTGTAAAGTCAAAAGTTGAAAAAAATAAAATTCCAGCAACTTAAAAAGTTAATTAGAATTGATGGTATAGGGTGCATTATATCTAATAATATACACCCATAGCTGCTGGAGAAGGAAAGTTGGGAGCTTCGGTTAACCCTGTAGTGAATAACCGCTGGACTGATTCAAAAAGAGAAACCATTAGACACATGGAATCACCACCAGTACCCAACCTACATGAGTTTTGCCTCATGGCACCACTAGAGGTGACCATACATGTTAGACAATTGCGGGTGCTGTGATCTCAAATTTCCAATGGTTTTGTTCTCAAGGAAGATAAGCCGGCACCAGAATTGTCTGGCAGCGGATTATTCTCCTAGTGCATGCCAGGCCGAGCCCAGTGTGCATGTGTTGGAGGGGCCTGGAGGAGATTCAGTGACCTGACAATAGCATACTGTACACAGGACGAAGCAGTTGTAGTTGTCACCAGGATTGTTGGGGCTTTAGAACTGCTTTACGGTAAATTCTGCAAGAGGATTTCAGGCTTGTCCCAGTTTGTTTGAGGTTTTTTTTTTTTTTTAACCAGGATAAGTCATCAATATTGGAAAGCAGAAAACCTATTTAACTTAAGATAATTTATTATTTCAGATAATAGTCCAAGATCATGGTGACAGATTCCCTTTAAAAGGCATCTGTCAACAGATTTGTACCTATGACACTGGCTGACCTGTTACATGTGCACTTGGCAGCTGAAGACATCTGTGTTGGTCCCATGTACATATGTGCCTGCATTTCTGAGAAAAATGATGTTTTATTATATGCAAATTAGCTTCTAGGAGCAACGGGGGCGTTGACCTTACTCCTAGAGGCTCTGGTCTCTCTGCAACTTCCACACTCTCTCCACTTTGATGGACAAGACCAGGTTTTATGACATTTTCCCTGTTTGGCTCTGTCGATTAAAGTGCAGAGGGCACGGCAGTTGCAGAGAGCAGAGCCTCTAGATGTAATGGTAACTCCCCCGTTGCTCCTAGAGACTCATTTGCATATATTAAAACATCATTGCACAAGTGCACATGTAACAGGTCAGCCAGTGTCATAGGTACAAATCTGCTGACAGATGTCCCTTAAAGGGGTTATCCAAGCCCATATGGAAATGCCTGGGCCCCTCACGTTGATTCTACTTACCTGGCTTCCCCCATTGCTCCTGGTCCTCACATGGGCGACACTGCTTCTCCCGTACGTGGATGAAAACATCGGGGAAGGGGGGGCCAGCCAAAAGCAGGCGGGGACAGGGACAAGCCTCCCTAGCATCACGGGTGACGCTAGGGAGGCTCCGTCACCGCCTGCCATTGGCTGCCCACTGGATGTTTTCATCCGCACACAGGGAGAAGCAGCGGCGGCCGTGCAGGGACCAGACATGACGTGGGGAGCCAGGTAATTAGAATCAGTGTGCGAGGCCTGGGCATATGGGGGGGGGGGATTTCCAGGCTTGCATAACCCCTTTAAGACATATATCAGCACAGAATGCTGGTCTTAAAATTGTCATGGTGATAAAAGGTGACAATTTTCACTTTAAAAAGTCACAAAATATTAGGTAAACTCCCTGCTCCCATGGATTGCTCGCCCCGCCATTGTGTCCTGTACACTGTGCCTATGTGGACTGTACAATTGCT
Source organism: Rhinella marina (assembly GCA_900303285.1). Lineage (NCBI taxonomy): Eukaryota > Metazoa > Chordata > Amphibia > Anura > Bufonidae > Rhinella > Rhinella marina. The sequence continues at coordinate 227,142 of ONZH01007500.1, forward strand.
CTTTTCCCGAGGCCAATGAAGCTGTCTGCAGTAGGCAAATGTAACCTGTCCGTTTGGATGTCATGCCTTATGTATTTGTCATTATGTGTGCTAATGGATTACCGGGCACTCTGGAGAATTGTCTGAAGGAATAAAGAGAAGATGAGGAGAAGCGTGTTAGGCATTGTCATTACGCCGGGCCGCCTATTTTCTGTTATTAGCACGATTATTTCTGCTAACAAATGCTTGCATCACATTTGAGACATAAGAAAGGAAATCGCTTCAATTTAATCAAACTCAGACTGGGGATTTCATGGTCGGCATTTAGGAAGTAAAAGAATTTGTGTAGAACAATTTACCGTGAACACAAATCCTGTATACTCTGGTTAAAAAAAATAAAAAGGAAAAGCAAGGAAGTGACAAAAACAACCTCGCCATTTATTTTCCTGCTTCTCCTATTTCAGCTTATTATAACAACGTTTCAACCAGTTTACTGATTCCTATGTATTCTCCTATTTGTTTATTTTATTTATTTATGTAATTTTTCTTTTTCCTTTTAGTCATTGCGTTGTCCTAAAAACACAAATCTATCTCTTATTACAATGGGCCAAAGCTTCAGAGCATGCAATTTTCTGCTTCGATGTTATGCTGAAAAAAATTAAAGTATTATATTGCTTATCTTGGCATTCATAACTTAGATTTTTCTAGCATTACACACTTGCTATGGCTGGAAAAAAAAAAAAAAAGAGAAGAAAAAGTATTTTATGTGAAAGTGATTTGAGACTAGCAACCTGACGAATGGGGAATAATGCAATTAATCAAAAATACAGCAAACCACCCAGCGATGCTCACACTGTTTTCTCTGGATGAAGTCTTGAAATTTCATATTCCACCTCCTTTTTCACAATCATTTTTTTTGTATTTAATGTTACGCCGAGTCCTCCGGATAGGGAATATACGCATTTCATTTATAGTGTGAGGTATTTGAGATGGCTTGTTATGGAAAGGAGGGTGAAAGGTTAAAAAGGCCCCACAGGGGTTACAAGATTAGTATGTGACTGGTGCGGCCAAGAGAATGGGAGCCCAGAAACTCATTCATCTTGCACCCACCTGTGCTGCCTGTCACGGAAAATGTGGAGGTAACCGTGCAGGAACCGAGGTGCAGGGAACGTTTAGGGCCACTCGGCTATCTGCCAGTTAGGGGGTTAATGGGTGGCAAGCGTTAAATGAGATCAACACTAATGCGCACCGTGAATAAAGGAGAACTCGCTCAGTCACTAGTGAATGGAAGAGGAGCAAAGTAGGGTTTTTTGTAGCTTAAATATTAATGAAAACCCCATGTTGGGTGTATTTTCTCAGCAAGAAACTGACCTACAACATGGTGGGTAGATTGTGTCAGCCTGCTGAGGGCGCTGAGCCACAGATTTTTTTTTTTTATTGCATCTTATTTATTATGACAGCTTGAATAGTATTTTATTTATTTATTTTTTTAAGTGAAATACATTTTTAAACACGAGAGGTTACTACCCATGTATCATACGAGTGGAGTCGGCTAACGTGGTGTGGTCCATACCCTGGTTATAAATTAGCTTAATAACAATTTCAGGCTGGACTGAAATACGATTGATTTATCAAGACTGGAACTTTCTGCACCAGTCTTGATTTCACCCACGTTGCCGGAGGATGCACCTAATTTATGACTACGTGCAGTCCTCTTCAAAAATTAGGCACAACCTCTGGCAGTCCATGCGCCTAAAAAGAAATCTATGGCAGCCCTGAGCTGCTCAATACCTATCAAATATGGGCAAAAAAAATCACCAAACAACAATTGAATTACCGGTGCTAAGAGAAATATAACGTCTATGGAAGAAAACTAAAACATACTGTAAGCACTGTATCAAAATGTACCGCAAAGATAGATAGATATATAATATTATATATATCTTTATTTTGAATTAAAATAGACACGATAAAACACATATATTAATAGGCATTGACAACCACACAACACAGGAGTATGTCATGATGGGATCAGATGTAACAAGCAAATAAGAGATACAATAGTTCAGGGGGGATGATAAAAATACGATCATATACTGTACCACTTAACACCCCCACATATAGTACAATAAATAAGCCCTGCAAGTATAAATTACAGACCCAAAACAGCACCCTCAAAGACACCCCGACACTTGTTTCGCGTCAGCTTCCTCAGGGGAATGGGGAAGGAAGCTGACTAATGCAGTTATATGAATAAATCACTGTGTAGCACTAGCCAAGATAGCCAGATATAATTCTTTACATTCTGATGCAACTTTTGCAAGTTTTTTTTTTTTATTTATTTTTTTATTTTGAGAACTTATTTATAAATGCGTGTTTCCATTGTGATTCCTAAACAGCGGGTCATTTATTTCATCTTTTTTGCTGGTTGCATTTTATTTTCATGGATTTTTTTCTGTTGCTGCTGACCTTAAAGAACTGTCGCCTATTTGCCTGACACATGATAAAGCTTTGGGCTGGTGTCCTGACAGTCACACTTTTTGCACATAGATAAAGAGAGGTCATGGTTCACCGGCTTCTATCTATACAAATGAATCTCTTCACTCTCTGTTTTCTTCCAGGTTTTCTGGGTTCATTGCCTGAATGGTCTTTTCCATAGTATTATCCTGTTTTGGTTCCCACTGAAAGCTCTGCAGCACGGTAAGACACATTCTCTTACAAGACACATCAGTTACAGATCGAGAACATGGAGTAGTCTGGTTTGATCATTTTTAATTACCGTTTCCTTAGGATGGTGCTAGGATTGTGAAGTAACTCACTGCCCTTGCCGTGTGTCATAACTATAAAGTAAAATACTGATTTATAGGATACAACCATGTAATATGGCACCTATTGACTTCTATGAGAATCTACTGCACCTCTAAATGTTTCCGAAATCATACGAAGGCACACAGAGTTTCTTTTTCTGCCGTAATCAAGCTATGCACTATGATGCCGATTTAAATGGGTTGTCCGAGTTATTTTTTTGTTCTTTATATGTTACTAACTTGTCAGGTATAACAACTTTCCCATATACTTTGTGTTTCTAAAGCTGCTGGTTTCTCAGAGTTGACTGAGGGTCACATGACCTGTGATGTCACCTTATCGCTCTGCTCTGTGATGTTTCGTGTACAAGCCTCAGAGTTCAGATAACAGTCTGTACACGAGACGTCACTGGCCACGCCCCCTTTCTTTGCCGGGCTCCTGCTATCTGCTTTCTCCCTGATTCCTTCAGATAAAACATTAACCACTTCAGCCAGAACACACTGAGGGCTCAGGGCTTTAGAACAAACAGTAGCTGCAGCAGTGAGAGGAGACAAATGCTGGGCACAAGAGCTGTAGAGGAATTGTATTGTACAAGAACAGGTAGGGAGAAATTCCTGTATGTATTAGCAGTGTCATTGTACAGCTGGGACTTGTAGTCCTACACACACAATGTGCTGCTGAGTATTCCAGCAGGCAGACATGTCACTCAGCACTTGTATCCATTCCCTTTGCAGGGGAGGGGGGGAGGGGCTGAGATTGTTGTTACTGCATGTAAACAAAGACCAGAAGAGAACCAGGGAAATTAGGAAATATGGATTTTTTTTGCCTAAAACTTGCTTAACTTAGTTATATATTGCTGCCCATCAGATTTACAGTGCTATATATTTTTTGTCATAACTCGGACAACCCCTTTAATGAGCCAATCTCCCTTAGAAGCATTGCTTCAAGAGAAAAGTAAACCTATAAGACCATGCTTCATGGCGCTTCATATGGCAGCACACGCCATGTTTGCAGTACTATAATAATGAAGCTTCCAGGCACCTCCATACAGCATAAATAATATATATGGCATTGCCATGCAGTGTCATAGCTATGCCTTCATCCACCCTGGGCAAAAATTTAGTTAGCTGCTATAGCCATGGATCTAAATTGCATAGTCAAAGCAAGAATGGCATGCTGGCACCCAGAGCACGTGCCACCAGCCCTCTATGCCTCTGCTTCCATACATACTCCTCAAGATTGAAATTGCAACATCAAGAAGGACAAGCCATAAGGTTACACAAATTAAGGAAGTAGCAGTTGTTGTTAAGATCTGCAGGCGATCAAAATTTTAAGCACCTATCTCCAATTTGTGACATATCAGAAGGGGTATAAAAGCTATACTGAAAGCAAAGCATTTCAGCCACTCCAGTCTTGTGGGACAATTGTGTGATGCCTCCTGTTCATCAACGTGACAGTTATCACCACTCAGAGGGACAGAATCCTTGAACTGTGGGACCTTGGTTTATCAGTCCGGCAGATCCTACATGCCTAGGCTGAGAGATTCAACGTTGCATGTCCCAAACAACAGTGAACTAGAATGGCATCAAGGGGCCCACAGGGGCGAACCTCTGCATGGACATATCGTCTAATTAGAAGAATGGTGGGTAGTGATCTATTTTGTACTGCAAGTGAAATTGACCGTCACATCCGTAAGTGCCTAAAACAGTGTCTACACAAACCATCAGAAGGCGTTTGCACAACACTGGGCTATGACCTAGACATCCAGCTACAGGTGTTCCATTAACTTCATGCCACCACTCTCAAAGGCTATTATGGTGCACAGCAAGACAGCAGTGGAGGCTGGAAAGGAGGTCTATCCTCTTCGGCAACGAGTCCCGCTTTTGCCTAGGATGCAATGATAGCCGGAGATCAGTCTGGAGACCATATGGGCAACTCCATGAAGAGGCCTTCACAAGGGGACATCACACTGGTTCTACTGCCAGGATCATGGTGTGACATTACATAATGTACAATAGCTGGACGCTTCTAGTCTTCATTTCAGGTACAGTAAGAGCTTGGCTTTAAGGAGCCATTTTTCAACAAGACAATGCCAGGTGCATGTTGCTCATAAATGTGCTACCATGGCCTGCAGCTTCTCTGGACGTGTCTCCTGTTAAGCACATCTGGGACATCATTGGTCGTCAATTGCAACGGAAGCTGTCAGCAGTGGATCTTGATGATTTGAGTGCCCAAGTGCATTCAGCGTGGCAGAACATTCCTCAGAAAACCATTAAAGGGGTTGTCCGAATAATTTTTTTTGTTCTTTGTATGTTTCTAACTAATCAAATGTAACAGCTTTACCATGCACTTACTTAATCTACAATGGCTCCTTTCTCATATTTCTCTGAGGGTCACATGACCTGTTATGTCAGCTTCTCTCCCTGCTCTGATGAGGTTTCGTGCACTAGCCTGAGAGAGCTGATCTGTGTCTGTACACGAGACGTCACTGTGCTGGCCACACTCCCCTGCACTGGCTAAGCTGCCGTCTGCGCTCTCCCTGGATACTTCAGGAAAAACTTTAACCCCTTCAGTAGCACAGACTCAGGGCTAAAGTCATTACTGAGTAGCTGTAGGCAATGAGGAGACAAATTCTGGGCACAGGAGCTGACAGACTAGAGGAGTTCTGGAGAGCATTGCACAAGAAGAAGTAGGGGGAAAGATCCTGTGTGTATCAGTAGTGTCATTGTATAGCTGAGACTTGTAGTCCTACACATACAACATGCTGCTGAGTATCCCAGCAGCCAGACATATCACTCAGGGCAGCACTTGTATTCACTCCCTTTGGAGAGCAGGGGGAGGGGCAGATATTGTGGTTATTGCATGTAAACAAAGGGCCGGAAGAGAACCAGTGAAATGAGGAAATAGATTTTTTTTTTTTTTTTTTTTTGCCTAAAACTTGCTTAAATTAGTTGCTGCCCATCAGATTTACAGTGATATATTTTTTTCATAACTTGGACAACCCCTTAAATACCTTAATGATAGCATGCCAAAGAGTGTAAGTGCGTGTATTTTTGCATGTGACACTCATACTCAAGTCTTGAATATTTTGTTTCCATGTTTTTATCATTTGCATATCATTAACATTTTATTCAATCCAGTGATTTCTATAATTCCTTGGTTTTTCCAAATTGGTAAAAAAAAGGAAAAAAACAGTGCAGCAGCACTCTGCAAAGACAAATAATGTACAATAATGCCATAGTCATATAAAACATTTTGGTACTAGTACTATGCTTATTTTGCAAAATTGAGAATCTTGGCAAATCATTTTGTACAAAATATTTGAGCCCATCTGCCATACGTCAAGGCGTTCGCTTTCAGACGGGAACCTAACACTAATTTCTACCTGTTATGTGCCATAATGGCTACCACAAAATTCAGGGAGTGTTGGTTCCACATGCATGCTGGGTTCACTCTGCCTTTGCCATTTTAGGTGCCTTAAAGGCCTCCATTGTATCCAGGAATGCAGGTACCAACGTGCATGCTGAGCCCACTCCATACCTCTCCTGGTGCTTCACAGCTTCCAATACATATACTGAGAGCAGGACACAGTTTTATACTTACTCTGATTAAAATCAGCCTATGAGGCAGACAGGTATATCAGGAGTGCAAGACTGGCTGGAGGAGCCACACCTCCAGATCATGGCTGTGAGGCACCAGGAGAGGTGTGGAGTAGGCTCAGCATGCATGTTGGTACCTGCATTCCTGGATTCAATGGAGGCCTTTAAGGCACCTAAAATGGCAAAGGCAGAGTGAACCCAGCATGCATGTGGAACCAACACTCCCTGAATTTTGTGGTAGCCATTATGGCATATAACAGGTAGAAATTAGTGTTAGGTTCCCGTCTGAAAGAGAACGCCTTGACGTATGGCAGATGGGCTCAAATATTTTTTTACAAAATGATTTGCCAAGATTCTCAATTTTGCAAAATAAGCATAGTACTAGTACCAAAATGTTTTATATGACTATGGCATTATTGTACATTATTTGTTTTTGCAGAGTGCTGCTGCACTGTTTTTTTTTCCTTTTTTTTTCCTTTTTGTCTCTAGCCATGGCAGCGTGCACCTGCACTTTGGATGTGCTGACTGACCCCCTTTTTTTGCAGTTTTCCAAATTGGTGTTATTTCAATGTTGAGGAGTGCATATTGTGCCTTCATACTCCTGTGACTGGCTATGAATTTAGTCTACATCAGGAGATGTTCTATTAATGTACAACTTAGCATAGTGATGATGCCAGCAAGTGTGATAACAAATCTAGGTTTCAGATGTGTGTCAATAATTTATGTAAACCACATGAATCAAATTTCCGAGTATTTAAGGTTCTTTTTTTCCCTAGCACTTTAAGGTAGAAGCAGGTGACTTATCTTTGAAGTCTGTCCTGAAACCAGTGTCTTGGCTGCAGATCAATCCACACTCCAAATATTGCTTCACTATATTTTCCGAAGGAAACCTTATGCCAGTTTTCCTGCAGTGCTTATGTGCTTTATTCATCCCTGCCTATTACCTGATGGAAGCACATAGTACAACTGCATTGAAAATGCCAACATTGTTTCTATCCCTTTTACAATACGGTTTTCTGAACACTCCTTTTGACATTACGATTTAGAATATCTCCATATACAGTATCACAATATCTTGTAAGCGTAAAGTAGCGCCGTCTGCAGGAACATGCAGCCTGATCTTCCAGAAGAAGACCCACAGAGCACATTATACTTAATTACTTATTGCTACGTGTGTGACTGATGCCATGAGAATTCATACGATGCTTGGGTGGCATGTTCCACCTGAACGGTCCACATTCACTTTGGATAAGCTATTGTTTAAAGGGGTTGTCTCATCACAGACAATGGGGGCATATGGCTAGGCTATGCCCCTATTGTCTTATAGGTGCTGGTCCCGCAGCTATATCGGGAACGGAGCCCCGCAAAGTTCAGCCACCACCAAGCGCACTCCCTATAGAAGTGAATGGGAGCGCACCGCGTATGACAAGCCACCCTTCCCATTCACTTCCATGGGCTTCATGGAAATAGCCGAGTCAGCACTCGGCTATTTTCAGCAGCCCTATAGAAAATGAATGGAGGGCATTTGTGCATGCACAGTGTCCCCTCCAACACTTTCGGGGCTCTGTTCTCAATATAGGTGCGGGTCCCAGCTTATAAGGCAATGGGGGCATATCCAGCGATATGTCCCCATTGTCTGTGATGAGACAACACGTTTAAGCCCAACCTATACAAGGTACAAAGAGGACAAGCACAGTATAGATGAAGAGTCTGCTTCATGAGTCTGTATTATTGCAGAGACTCTAATGGTCTACATGTGACTGAATTTGTTGGGGGGAGAGCTATATCATAAAGAGAGACTTTTAACATAATTTAGTAATAATTTGGTTTGTATGTTTTTGATCTTTTATTAACGTTCTTTTTTTCTTATGTATTTATACAGATAATGTGTTTGCAAATGGAAAAACCTCAGATTACCTTTTATTGGGGAACATTGTTTACACTGTAAGTTTAAAGTGTTCTCTAGAATGGGAAATTGTCATCATTTTAAAAGGAACCTAAACCTTAAGGGCGCATTCAGACGACCGTATTATTGCGGGTGTGCCATACTACGGGTGCCGCCCGGCGTTTGTTCCGCAACGTTCGGAACACACAGCCGTGTGCCCCATTGAAAATGCCTATACTTGTCCGCTGTTGTGGACAAATATAGGACATGTTTTATTTTATTATGCGGAGCCGCGGCACAGAGCTAGCTCCGTGCGGCCGTTACCCACTCTCATAGAGGTGAATAGGGCCGCATCTATTCTGCAATATTGCGAAATGGCTCTGCACCTTCAGCTTGCATTAGATCTGCTTTCGCAGTATGCGGAGTTCAGATCCCATATACTATGTCTCCGTTCTCCGCATGCTGCAAAAGCAGAGCCAATCCAAGCCAAAGGTGCAGAGCCCTTTGAGAAGTGCCCGGCTGAACCTCCAATGCTTTGAGTGAAGGTTTAGGTCCCCTTTAAGTGTAATTTTTAATATTAAAGGGCATCTTTCAGCAGATCTGCACCTATGACACTGGCTGACCTGTTCCATGTGAGTTTGGAAGCTGAAGACATCTGTGTTGGTCCCATGTTCATATGTGTCCGCATTGCTGAGAAAAATGATGGTTTGATACATGCAAATGAGCCTCTAGGAGCAATGGGGGCGTTGCCATTACAACATTGCAACATCACACCTGGTCCTGTCAATCAAATTGCAGAGGGCGTGGCAGTTGCAGAGATCGCAGAGCTTCTAAGTGTAATGGTAACGCCCCTGTTGCTCCTAGAGGCTCATTTGCATATATTAAAACATCATTTTCTCAGCAATGTGGTCACATATGAATATGGGACCAACACAGATGTCTTCAGCTGCCAAGCGCACGTGTAACAGGTCAGCCAGTGTCATGAGTACAAATCTGCTGACAGATGCCCTTTAAACAGTAAATTCCATATTATTTTGAAATTTGGTTATCCAACTTCACATGAAAGGAAAACCTGTAAATGTTTATGTAAAAAGAATAAAATCCTGCATGTAGATACACTTGTTTTTTAAGGGTCAGTTATTACCAGACATTATATTTTGGCACAACATTTAGTACAGTTTCCCCATCTTTAGTTGACTGTACTTTTCTTGTTATTTTGTACACTACATAGAGTAGATGCACTGGAAGACTGCTTAGCACACCTACCGTATGCACTGCCATCCGCATGTGACAGAGGGTCTGTTGGGCCCCTTCAGGCACCAGGATGCACATGTTACTAAAACCCAATGCAGCTATACAATATACAATAACATTTGAGTATTATGTAGAAATAATACTGTGATAACATTGTGTATTTTCCTCCTAGTTTGTGGTGATAACCGTCTGCCTGAAAGCGGGCTTAGAAACCTCACATTGGACCATGGTAAGAAAAGAGGAAATTGTTAGGGAACATGTTACCAGAATATGAGCGACTCTCTTATTTGTGGTTCACAGAAAATAGTTTTATTCCATTAAACACAAGACCTTCATTATAATTAATACAGGGGGAAGAGGTCATCATACAGTGCATATGGCTTGCAAAATATATTAGGGTTGTCCATCCACTTATAATGCTTAAAAAAGCTCTCAGAATGGTGTAAAATAATAAAAGAAGTAATACTCACCTTTCTCACCCCCTGCCAATTGTGTTCTGACTCTTCTCGGACTTCCTCATCCCTCTCGACTTGGACATGTGAGTGATGCAGTTAGGTATAGAGACTGGGGGACCAGAGAAGAATCAGAACAGGAATAGGCCTCTTAAACACTAGCGTTAGCACGGATCCGGCACCTAAAGGGTGCCAACGGATCCGTGCTAATGCTGATACATGTGTGGAGCCGGAGCAGCGCTCCGGCCCCACACATGTTGACAGACATTGAGACAGCAATACATACAGACATACACACACAAACACATACATACTTACATACTCCAGCCCGGGACGCCAGCAGCACATCTTCACGCGCCTCCTGCGCGCAGTGATGACGATTCCCCACAGTGCCCTCTGCTGGGCGCAGTGGGGAAACGTCATAGCTGCGCGCAGGAGGCGCGTGAAGACATGCTGCCGGCGTCCCTGGAGTATGTGAGTATGTATGTCTGTATGTATGTATGTATGTCTGTGTAGCTGGATCCGGAATGACCCCCCCCATTGCAAGTCAATGGAGGACAGATCCGGATTACTGGTGTGTCACACCAAATGGATCCGTCCCCATTGACTTGCATTGGGGGTCATTCCGGATCCGGCTTGGTGCGGATGCCTGGACCGGAGAGAAAACCGCAGCATGCTGCGGTTTGTTCTCCGGTCTGAAGACGGAACAGAATGCTTTCAGGAGCATTCCGTTGTCTTCAGTTCAGTTTTGTCCCCATTGACAATGAATGGGGACAAAACTGAAGCGTTTTTTTCCGGTATTGAGCCCCTATGACGGAACTCAATACCGGAATTTAAAAACGCTAGTGTGAAAGTAGCCTTAGCGGGGTATCAGTAAGATAAATTATACCACTTTTATCACTTTACACCATTCTGAGCATCTTTCATATTGATCTGTTATAGATCAGGAAGAGCTGAGCAGATAGATTTGTGGGAAAAGATTCAGTGTAACTTGTAATCCATTGATCTAAGTCTCTGCTCATCTTTGGCTTAAGAATCCAGTGGATGCTTCTACTCGCAGTGATTGACATCCTTCCTTGTATAAGTGAGCATACAGAAATCACTGATAGGACCTCCCACTGGACCCCTAAGTACAAGCGGAGTCGTGATTTTGATTATGGCCCTCCATCAGCAGCCAACTTATGGATAGGTCCTCTCGGTGGACAGAACAGAAGATTTGTCTATCAAGGCTACATGGCTTATGACAAATAGCAAACAGAGCAGAACATACAGTATCATAGGTTATGTTAGTAAGTGTCATTTAGTCATATTAAATAGACACTGGTCAACAGTAGCCAGAAAGTGGGAAAACTCCTTTAACATGTTACAATATTCCTCAAGTTAAGTCTACCTAAGCTGGAGCGTAATGGCCCTTTAAGGCTACTTTCACATCTCCGCTTTCCCTTTCCGCTTTTGAGATCTGTCATAGGATCTCAATAGCGGGTAAAAACATTTCTGTTTTGTCCCTATTCATTGTCAATGAGGACAAAACAGAACAGAGTGTACCAGAATACATTCTGTTCCGCTTGGTTGCGTCCGCATTGCGGACAAAATGATGCAGTAAGCAGTGTTTTTCTGTCTGCAATGTGGTGCGGAGCAAGACGGATCCGTCACGGCTCACAATGTAAGTCAATGGGGACGGATCTGTTTTCTCAGACACAATAGAAAACTGATCCCTCCCCACTGACTTTCAATGGAGTTCATGACGGATCCGTCTTGGCTATTTTAAATATAATACAACCGAATCCGTTCATAATCGTTGTATTATAATGACGGAAGCGTTTTTGCTTATCCATGACGGATCCAGCAAAAACGCTGGTGTGAAAGTAGCCTTAGGCCCCTTTCACACGAGCGAGTTTTCCGCACTGAATTCTGACCCATTCATTTCAATGGGTTTGTGTACATGAGCGTTTTTTTTTTTTCACGCATCACTTCTGCATTGCGTGAAAAATGCAGCATGTTCTATATTCTGCGTTTTTCACACAGCCCTGGTCCCAAAGAAGTGAATGGGGATTCAGTGAAAAACGCATTGCATCCTGAAGCAAGTGCAGATACAATGCGTTTTTCACTGATGGTTGCTAAGAGATGTTGTTTGTAAACCTTCAGTTTTTTATCACGCGCATGAAAAACGCATCAAAACGCATCGCACCCGCGCGGAAAAAACTGAACAATTGAACGCAATCGCAGACAAAACTGACTGAACTTGCTGGCAAAATGGTGCGCGTTTTCCTGAACGCATCCGGACCTAATCCATCACGCTCGTGTGAAAGTGGCCTTAGACGGGCAGATGAAGGGGCTGTCTGTCAGGAATGAGGGTTCATAGAAGCGCTCGTTTTTCATAAGTGGCTTATGTGTAAATTTGCAGTTCTTTGGGCAGTACAAAAAAAAATGAATCATTTCTCAGCAGCAGGGATGTGCTGCTGACAAGTAATGAATCTGTATGAATGATCTCAGTAAGGATCATTCATCCTCATACAGCGGTGATGATTGCAAATGTAGTATTCAGCTGGACACCAGTTACCAGAGAGGGGAGCATAGTGAGAGCCTCGATGGCAGTGACACCGGTAAACTGCTGTCTGGACCAGAGGAAAACCAACAGAGTATTTAAAGGAGTTCTCTGGGCTTTGCAGAAAAACTATTTAGACTGTGGAGTATTTAGACTGTGGAGGAAAGATAGTTTCGTCAGTACTTACTAGAGATGAGCGAGCACTAAAATGCTCGGGTGCTCGTTATTCGAGTCAAACTTTTCCCGATGCTCGGGTGCTCGTTTCGAATAACGAACCCCATTGAAGTCAATGGGAGACTCGAGCATTTTTTGCAGTGGACCAAGGCTCTGCCTAGGGAAGGCTGGGTGAAAACCTGGAAACCTCAGAAAATGATGGAAACACCACGGAAATGGACAGGAAACAGCAGGGGCAGCATGCATGGATGCCTCTGAGGCTGCCTAATAGTACCATTACCCCAAATTCTCCTAGTGGGGCATGTGTGGTATCGATTCTTCTCAGTTTAAAATCGTATATGTCCCCTATCTTGGGACCATATATTTCATGGATTTTTCAAACACGGAAAAGGAAAAAGAGCTTGCTCTGGCCAGGGGAGTGTCTTTCCTACTGCAGCTAAGGGGACGTGTCCATGCTCTGCTTATCACAGGTCAGGAGCCAATTAAAAGAGGAACCAACAAAAATCAGTATAATATCTTTACGTCCCCTATCCGGGTAAATTGTTTGGAGAGAGGGCCTGTAGGTGGGGGGCAGGCTGGGGGGAAGGAGGTTGAGCTGGAAGAGCCAGAGGAGTGCCCCCTGGGCTAGCGTGTGTGGTGGTGACAACAGCTGGATGTAGTTAGAATGACGACGCAGGACCCCAACTTAAAAATTTAGCATCAACCAGTACAGTCGTAAATTATGAGATTGATCAAGTGTGGTATGTCTTCTATGTATACTACTCAGTTTAATACCGTATATGGCAGCTATCCGGAAAAATAGTTTGGAGAGAGAGAAAGATAGGAAGAAGACGTAAATTGTTTGGAGAGAGGGCCTGTAGGTGGACCTCCGGAAAAATTGTTTGGAGAGAGGGCCTGTAGGTGGACCTCCGGAAAAATTGTTTGGAGAGAGGGCCTGTAGGTGGACCTCCGGAAAAATTGTGGTAAAAGAGTGCCAGTTGGTCCTCTAAAAAATGGCGTTTTTTTGGTCAGCGTTAGGCAAAGACGACATGGAGGAGTAGAGAAGAGGAATCGGATACTTAAGTAATGTTAATCTTTAGCTGCTTTCCCCCGGAGGAGATTTGAATTCCGGTGAAATCCAGGCTTTGTTCATTTTAATAAGCGTCAGCCTGTCAGCGCTGTCAGTTGACAGGCGTGTACGCTTATCGGTGATGACGCCACCAGCTGCACTGAATACCCGCTCTGACAGCACGCTAGCGGCAGGGCAGGCCAGCACCTCCAAGGCGTACAGCGCCAGTTCAGGCCACGTGTCCTGCTTTGAAACCCAGTAGTTGTATGGAGCAGAGTGATCGCTACGGACATTGGTATGGTCAGCTAGGTACTCCCTCACCATCTTTCTGTACAGCTCCCCCCTACTCTGCCTAGACTGGGGACAGGTGACAGTGTTTTGCTGGGGTGACATAAAACTGGCAAAGGCCTTGGAGAGCGTTCCCCTGCCAGTGCTGGACAAGCTGCCTGCTCGCCTACTCTCCCCCGCTACTTGGCCCACAGAACCATGCCCTCTGCCGCTAGTGGCGTCAGATGGGAAGAATTGTTTCAGCTTGTGCACCAGGACCTGTTGATATCTATTCACTCTCATACTCCTTTCCTCTGCAGGGATGAGAGTGGAAAGGTTCTGCTTGTACCGTGGGTCCAGGAGAGTGAACACCCAGTAATCGGTGTTTGAAAAAAATGCTTCTAACACGAGGGTCACGGGATAGGCAGCCTAACATGAAGTCTGCATGTGCGCCAGAGTCCCAACACGCAAGAATTCCCTCTCCTCACTGGCCTGACTCTCCATTTCCTCCTCCTCCAAGTTCTCCTCTTCAGCCCATACACGCTCAAGAGTTAAGGACTGAGCACTGGTACCCTCTTCTGTCTCGCCGACATTCTCCTCCTCTTCTTCCTCATCCTCATCGCCCTCCTCAGATACGCGCTGAGAAACAGACCGAAGGGTGCTCTGGCTATTAAGCGACGTATCTTCCTCCACCGTCTCTTGTGACAAGCGCAAAGCATCCGACTTGATGCTGAGCAGTGAGTTTTTCAACAGGCAAAGCAGCGGGATGGGGAGGCTGATAATAGCGGCATCGCCGCTGACCATCTGTGTTGACTCCTCAAAGTTGCTCAACACCTGGCAGATATCAGACATCCACGTCCACTCCTCATTGTAGACTTGAGGAATCTGAGTGACCTGACTACCAGTTCTGGTGGAAGTTGACATCTGGCAGTCTACAATCGCTCTGCGCTGCTGGTAAACCCTGGATAACATGTTTAATGTCGAATTCCATCTCGTGGGCACGTCGCACAACAGTCGGTGAGCGGGCAGTTGTAGGCGGCGCTGCTCTGCCCTGAGAGTGGCAGCATCTGTGGTGGACTTGCGGAAATGCGCACAGATGCGGCGCACCTTGGTGAGCAAATCAGACAGATTGGGGTATGTCTTGAGGAACCGCTGAACTATTAGATTGAACACGTGGGCCAGGCATGGCACATGTGTCAGTCTGCCGAGTTGCAGAGCCGCCACCAGGTTACGCCCGTTGTCACACACAACCATGCCTGGCTTGAGGTTCAGCGGTGCCAGCCACACATCGGTCTGCGCCGTGATGCCCTGTAACAGCTCTTGGGCGGCGTGCCTTTTGTCACCTAAGCTCAGCAGTTTGAGCACCGCCTGTTGGCGCTTACCCACTGCATTGCTGCTGCGCCTAGAGCTACCGACTGAAGGCGCCGTGCCCACAGATGGTAATTCGGTGGAGGAGGAGGGGTCGGAGGAGGAGGCATAGTGCGTCTGAGAGACCGTGACCGAGGTAGGCCCCGCAATCCTCGGTGTGAGCAGTACATGAGCGGCCCCAGGGTCAGTCTCGGTCCCAGCCTCCACCAAGTTAACCCAATGTGCCGTCAGTGAGATATAGTGTTCCTGCCCGGCAGCACTTGTCCACGTGTCCGTGGTTAGGTGGACCTTCTCAGAAACAGCGTTGGTCAGGGCACGGATGATGTTCTGTGACACGTGCTGGTGTAGGGATGGGACGGCACAGCGGAAAAAATAGTGGCGGCTGGGGACGGAATACCGAGGGGCAGCCACCGCCATGAGATTGCGAAAGGCCTCGGTCTCTACCAGCCTATAGGGCAGCATCTCCAGGCTCAGCAATTTGGAGATGTGGACATTGAGGGCTTGGGCATGTGGGTGGGTGGAACTGTATTTCCTCTTGCGCTCCAGCGTCTGCTGTAAAGACAGCTGAACGCTGCGCTGGGACACATTGGTGGACACTGTGGAGGATCGTGGAGGCGAAGGTGTGGTTTTCCGGCGGGAGGCGTTCGTGCCGGGGTCCTGGGCAGGGGGTTGACTAGCAGAGGCAGCGAGTGACACAGGGGAAGGAGCAGTGGTGTGACCCGCAGGAGGTGGTGAACGGCCTTGGTTCCATTGAGTGGGGTGTTTAGCACTCATATGCCTGCGCATGCTGGTCGTGGTTAGGCTAGTAGTGGTGGCACCCCTGCTGATCCTGGTGTGGCACAGGTTGCACACCACAGTCCGTCGGTCATCCTCACTTTCTTTAAAGAACCTCCAGACTTGCGAACATCTAGGCCTCACTACGTGAAACAGTTGCTGCTGATACACCAGCTCTGGCCCTGCTTCTCCCTCTGGCCACACCACTGCCTCTTCCAACCTGTTCTGGTGCAGCACTCGCCTCCGCCTCAGAAGCACTGTCTTCACTCGGCTTATCAATCCAGCTTGGGTCAGTCACCTCGTCATCCTCTGATTCCTCAGTCTGCTCCCCCTCAGTCTGCTCCCCCCTTGGACTTCCTGCCCTGACAACAACTTCACCACTGTCTGACAACCGTGTCTCCTCATCGTCCGACACCTCTTTACAAACTTCTTCCACTAAGTCAACATTGTCGTCATCATCATCATCACCCACAGACTACGACAGTTGGAAAACTTGGGCATCGGGAACGAGGTTAGCAGCAACCTGAGAAGTGGTTTGTGACTCTGGGAAGGGTCCAGAAAACAGTTCCTGAGAGTATGCCGGATCGCATTCCAAATTTTCCTGGGAGGGGGCAGACTGGGGGTAAGGAGGTTGAAGTGGAGGAGCCAGAGGAGTGCTCCCTTGGGTAACGTGGGTGGACTGCGTGGAAGACTGACTGGTGGACAAATTACTTGAAGCATTGTCCGCAATCCACGACATCAGCTGTTCGCACTGTTGTGGTTTCAACAGTCCTCTACCACGTGTCCCTGTAAGTTGAGACATGAAGCTAGGGAGTGTAGCTCTGCGGCGTTCCCCTGCTCCCTCATCAGCAGGTACTGTCTCACCCTGCCCAGGACCACGGCCTCTGCCCCCTGCAGTAATTGAATGCCCACGCCCTCGTCCTCGACCCTTAGCCCTGGGGTTCAACATTTTCTGTATATAAGTGTATTATATAAAATAAATAAATAAATAAATGGGCCTGCTGTACTGAAACTCACAAACTTGTTCAGTCTGGTTTAATTAAGTGACGTACAGAATGTGTCAACTGGACAGAAAATACGGATTGTAGTGAGTGGACAGCTGAACTGTGACACACAGAATGGTTCCACGCAGCTGTGTGAAATGGATTCGTATCACTGAGCTAAAACAACAACAAAAAAAAAGGGTTATATATGGCGATAGCTGCACTACTAGTGCCAGCCAAGCCAGGAGACAAAAAAAAATGTCTTGTAGTCCTTAGAATGGCTGTTGGGTTCTTCGGAGATCACTCCTGCCTAACAAAGAACTAAATGCAGGCCCTAACACTTTCCCTGAAACGCAGCAGCTCTATCCCTAACGACATCCAGACGGCATCTGAGCCGAGCACCGCGGGCAGTCACTAGTATATTCCAGGGTCACCTGATCAGGCCAGCCAACCCCTGCTATCGACATGTAAGGGCCCCACGTGATGCTGGGTGTACCGCAGAGTCTCCTGGCTTGTGATTGGCTGAGTTTGTAGGCGCCAAAAATGCACAATGCGGAAGTTGCCATTTCCTCGAGCATGGCTAGATACTCGTCCGAGCAGCGAGCACTTACGAGTACCGTAATACTTGAACGAGCACCAAGCTTGGACGAGTATGCTCGCTCATCTCTAGTACTTACCCCTCCGCCATGCCGCCAAAGCCACTATCGTTCTTCCACATGGTCAGAACACTTCCGTTTTTTTCTGCAAAGCCCCGAGAACCCCTTTAATGAGTATTAAAAAGTACATATAACATTACATTAAAATGTGTTCAGGTTTCTTTTTCACTGGGTTGACTTTTTCCGATAAATTGGGTAATTTATAATATTTTCTTTAAATTATATTAACAGTATGTGGCTGATATTGATCTGTATTATACTGGGCATTATTAATATTGCGCTCATTACTCAGCAGTCTGAAATGAGAAAATGCCTTTGCCTGTGGTTTTTACATGCTTTGAATATAGAATGAGATTTTGAAGATTTGATATGGATCAGATTACTCAGCGACTTTATCTAACTGCTCCTTCAAATGAAATGAAAGATTTCTCTCATTGTTGAAGCTGGTGCCTCCTCTATAATGGTTAGATGCAGATAAATCTAAAAGTCATACTTCATTATTTTAACGAGTTGTCTACTCCTTTGTCAATAGTTCAGCCATGTGGCTATATGGGGGAGTATCTTGCTCTGGATCGTGTTCTTTGGGGTCTACTCTTCATTGTGGCCAGCAATTCCAATAGCACCTGACATGTCTGGAGAGGTATGATGCTTCCTGTTTTTATGCCTTAATTTTTCCGGTCTTTGTAATTATTGTCCTGATTGCATACATTGCTTGTGATATGGTATCTATTATGTCTGTTAAAGTTTATGTGAGTATACAGGGCCAAACTGACTCTTTGGACCATTCCCAAGGGCTTAGGGCCAGAGGGCCCTATAAGTTATCAGTCAAATACAAGCACACCTTGAAGTGAGGTACTACTAGGTAAACACATTGGGAAAGATTCATCATTCCCTTAATTCCAGTCTTAAAAAGTTGCAAATTACTATATTCTACACTTTATGATGCACTTTTTTCCTCCAAACGTTGGGAGAAAATGCCAGCACTAGTGAGTGCTTCCAATATGGAAGTACTCACTAGTTTACAGGAGTCGCTGGGAGTGAAGCGCTGCCAGTACTCACCACTCCCTGATCATCTTCTGACCCACACTGCACTGTCCTGACTGCATACAGCATTAGGACATAGTGCACACATTATGACCTGACTCTGCATGCAGTCAAGTCACAGTGCAGCGCAGGACCAGAGAAGATTAGGGAGTGCAACTGCAGAAGAGACCACAGGACCACCGGAGTAGCGGCGGAACGGGAGAGGTAAGTGAATTTATTTTATTTCTGATGGGCATATGATCTGAGGTCTGAGATGGGGGAGGGGTCTGATCTAATTTGGAGTTCTGATCTGAGGTCTCACATGGGGGCTGTAATCTGAGGTCTGATCTGATGTCTGATATGGAGGTCTGATCTGATTTCTGACGAAGATTGAGGGTCTAGATTGGGGGTCTGTTTTGTGGTCCAATGAAAAATATTGAGAGTGTGGAGAAGGGTAAACATTTTCAAAGTGGATCCCATCAGAAAAAGCAGAAATCTCTTTTCCAAAGGTTATATTTAGAGAAGGTTTTTTGTCTTTGTTCTCAAGGAGACCATCCCTGTTGCTGACACCTAAAGACCGAGTTTTAAACTTATACCCAATCTACAGAGTATGGCTTAAGAGTCTGATCGGTAGAGATCTGTCCACTAGAACCCCCTCCAATCACAAGAACTAGGGTTCTGTGTATCCCTATATAAAAGGAGCAGTGATTGAGAGTGTATTAATCTCTATGGGACTGCAGAAGGGAAGCAGAGAACAGTGCTCGGCCATGACCAGCAGTCCTAATACACATGCTCGACCTTCACTCCATTCATATGCTATGCACAGGACCCCCATTCTTGTAATCTTTGGGACCCCCAGTGGTTGGATCCCAACTGATAAGGCTCATCCCTTGTCCTATGGATAGGAGGTAAGTTTAAAATTTTGGACAATTCCTTGAATATACACAGCTCCTGTATGGATAGTGAATCTTTATAGTGGTTGGCGCTCTGTTTATGTCATGAGCTCCAAGTAAGGGTACTTTCACATTTGTGGCAGGGGATTCCGGCAGGCTGTTCACCCGCCGGATCCGTGCTGCCGCAGGTGCACGTGTGGGGCCGGAACTACACTCTCGTTCCACACGTTCACCTACGGCAGCACGGATCAGGCGGGCTGTTGACCTGCCGGAATCCCCTGCCGCAAATGTGAAAGTAGCCTAACATTGTAAGGGAGTTTTACATCATTTTAGGACAGTAATTTAGGTTCAGAGTCTCCTTTAAAGCTAGGGATGGAGGGATCCAACAAGAAATGATTGATGTAGTGAAATGATGACTATATATTGTCCTACCATCTATGCCAAATTTTATCCTATGGCTTCATATCAGATTTGAATCTACAGAAGACATGTTTGATACACGTGTTGTAATTTTTAAAATGGATGTTTTCATTTCAGACAAACATACCCACCCTTAACAAATTTTACTCTGGTAATGTTATATATTATAATTTCAGTGCCAATTTTTTTCCTCCATCTGTGCCATTATATGAAACTAACCTCTTTATACACAACCTCCACTGTCTTGCAACTAGTGTTGTATATGGCTGTAAAATCCTCCACCTGACCAAACAGTGAATGTGTGAAGCGGAGTCCGGAGTTCCAGAGTAAAGATTTATGATTTATGCTGTTACATATATGCATTGCCTAGCCTGAATCGTCATTCTTCCTATGTACACATTTCACTGTGAAACTGTGCGTTTTCATTATTTTATAGTCGCTCTACTAACCCTAGACGCATAGCTAGATAAAAGGGATTACAGTGTCAGACTTTCATATATTACCCTGCCAACAAGGGGGGGGGATTCTGGTAATACAGCTGATGAGCATTCAGGTTCGCTGCCAATAGAGCAGAGTTGCTGTTTGCAAAACATTGCTGAAAATACCCACCAACACCATTTGGCTTTCCCCCATCCTCTCTTTTCACAGAAAAAAAGGAGTCATAAATGATGCTTGTGTTCTGGTGACAGCAATAGGAAAGCGACATCAGAGAATTTATAATCGCCTCTCTTCTTCTCAGATACCCTAATAACTCCCACTTTTGAAAGGCACTATTTGGTTAATTAGTAGGGGAATTGTGTATAATACCATTTTATTTAAATAAAGCTTCATCTTTCAGTCAATTAAAGTTCTGCAGTTTTTTAACATACTTTGGAAGGAATATATAGTATAGTATGAATGGTACATCTTGCTACCAGAATTATTAAAGGGAACCTGTCACCATGAAATGTGGTGCAATCTTCAGGCAGCATGGTATTGGTTGGAGTCCAGCTGTGGTAAATTCAGTTGATTGGGCATGATTTGGAAAGACACACTCCTATCTATAAAAGGGTCTTACAGCTGACATTTCATATTGGAGCAGAAACCAAGCCATGAGGAGGAAAGAACTGCCTGTAGAGCTCAGAGACAAGATTTTGTGGAGGCACAGATCTGAAGAAGGGACAAAATAAAACTGCACTGAAAGTTCCCAAAAGCACATTGGCCTTCATAAATCTTAAATAGAAGAAATTTAGAACAACCAGAATTCTTCCTAGAGCTGGTTGCTCCACCAAACTAACTAATCAGAAGAAAAGAGCCTTGGTAAGAGAGGTGACCGAGAACCCAATGGTCATTCAGGCTGAGCTGCAGAGAAGCTGTGTGCAGGTTGGAGAAACTTTCAGAAGGTCAACCATTAGCAGCTCCACCAATCTTGGCACTATGACAGAGAGGCCATAAATAAGCCTCCCCTCAATAAACACCACGTGAAAGCCTGTCTGGAGTTTGCAAAAATTCACCTAAAGGACTCTCAACTGCGGGAATAAAAGATTCTCTGGTCTGATTAAAACCATCACATGCCCAATACCATCCCTACAGTGAAGCGTGGTGGTGTTTTTCAGTGGCTGGGACTGGTAAGGATTCTTAATGAAAACCTGATCCAGAGTGCCAAAGGTTCACCTTACAGCAAGACAATGACCCTAAGCACACAAGACAACACAGGAATGGCTTAGGGACAACTCTGAATGTCCTTAAGGGGCCCAGCCAGAGACCTGACTTGAACCCAATCGAACATCTCTGGAGAAACCCAAAAATGGCTTTCCACCAATGGTCCCCATCCGACCTGACAGAGCTTGAGAGGATCTATAGAGAAGAATGGTAGAAAATCCCCAAATCCAGGTGTGCAAACCTTGTGGCCTCATACTCAAGAAGACTGGAGCCTGTAATCGCTGCCAACTGTGCTTCATTTGGTGAATGCAATATTTTAGTTTTTCCTTTTTAATAAATTAGCAAAGATTTCAAACATTCTGTTTTCACTTTCTTACTATGTACTATCACGCATAGAAAGTTACATTCCAACAACTCCTTGGTGCATTATTTTTTGTCAGAGTCTATATGATGGTTTAATTACATAAAACTATGAAACGTGTTAAAGTGCCTGTAAAGATGAAGTGTCACTCATTTTGAAATTACAACGCTCGATGATCATCTACAGTGTAGAGCAAAGGTGTGAGCCACATGCATCCTGCAGAGCCATACTAGGCGGTTATTACCATCAGGAAGCAGACATGTCATGATCAATAGGATTCCCAGGGGTCAGACATGATATGTTTCATCACCTGTCTTGTGGATAGAGGATACATTTTCTTCCACTTTTATTGTGGACACATGGCAGCAACAGTCGGACACTGAGGCTCTCAGACCAGATAAAGTTCTGCAGGCCTGGTCTACAAAGTAGAGCAGCTACACTGGTAGAGACAACCAACATGTCCAATGGTCTTTGGTTCGGGAAGGAATTTTTTCCCCTAAAGTGAGGAAAATTGGCTTCTACCTCACAGGGGTTTTTTGCCTTCCTCTGGATCAACAGGCTGAACTGGATGGACAGATGTCCTTTTTCAGTCTTATAAACTATGTTACCATGTTACATACAAGTTCCTACATGTGATATTTACTGTGAACGCCCACTCATTGTCTCGGGTGGATCACTACATTGGATCTGGTTGCTCTCATTTTCTAGGTTTCTCACCTTACTCATGAATTCATACACTATATGTTTAGGTATGCTAAACGTATATTAACTACAAAGTATTAGTTTGGGATCATATAGGATGACTCTTGCACCTTTATATATGATTCCTGTAGGAGAAACCAAATCATCAACGCCATGTTTTGGTTGAAAACAAACTATATACAATGGCTGATTGCTTTCATTTAGCTGGAAGGCTGTTAGTCCTCAGTTATTTCAAGCCTAATTTCTGATCCCCTTATGAATTCCCACAAGATTTTGTGGCAGATTCCATTTGGTTTCACAAGAAAAAGGAGACTTGGCATGGACTGCAAATCTCACACATTGGGAACAATTTGTAAACCACAGACCCAGCCTGACACAGCCCATCCTTAGAACAGGCTGCTCCTGTTTCTGCCATTGTCTGAAAGGCTGGAGTTTGCCATTTCCCAGCTTGACCAGCCTGTGTGCGTAGAGATGTGAAAAGTTACAAAGTTTCTACAGAAAGAGGGGTAGATTTTTTTTCTTTTCTCCAGCAGAAAGAAGAAAATTCTTTGGGATTTTACTCCCCCACTCCCTTTACTTGATCCAAAATATACAAAGAAGCCTTCTGTCTTAAATGCGGATGTCAGCTTTAAATCTTTTAGGTTTGGATTAACTCAGCAACTGAACAATAAAAAAATCTGACAGGCTTTCAGATATGACGCAGAAAAAAAAAAAATCTTCCCACCTCCCCCAACCCATGTTCATTTGCAAAGCCAAAGACTGGTGGGCTGAATAGTGACTCTGGTTGCCCGTCCATTCATAGTTAGCATTACAATGGTCAGTATTAACATCTTAAGGCCCACATTATTGCCTCTCTTCCATTATACATGTTGAAATTAGAAACAAGGTAGCTGAAATCTAGGAAATCCCAAAGAGTTTCTGGAAACTGCAGCACAACGGTCGGCATGTGTAAAGGTAAATACGTGGTTTCCAGTAATTCTTCTATCATGCTTCATCCCGGGCTGCATATTATTCACATTTCTAACCAATGTAGATTATGTATGTTAAGTTTGTTTGTCGTTATGCCAGACATTGAAAATTCCTGTAAAATTAACATTGAGAAACTTTTACAGTAATAACCAGTTAACTCTTTAAATATATGAATTTTTTTGTAGATTTTTTTCATATCTAATCATGTAAAAAATGGATCCATTTCTTTAAAGAATGCTGTAATATTATGCATCTGCGATTATGAAGATGTGATGGGCTATATAACAAGTACGGAATATACCTTGAGTGGATTGAGACCCATTTATAATATAGACATGCAGATTGGTGCAAAATGATTGGTCTTTTTTTTTGTTTGTTTTTTAAATCAAACAAGACTTTATTTCAGTACCTACATATTATATAAACTATACTATACACATAATAAACTATAATATAGCATAAACAAACCTAATGAGAGCTGTATATGTGTATTGCAGGCAGATATGATGTTCCGCTCTGGTGTTTTCTGGATGGGTCTCCTATTCATTCCTGTAACGTCCTTGCTTTTTGATGTGTTTTATAAAACGTAAGTATTTTTGCTTTTCAGTGGGTATTGGGGTTTTCTATTTTTCGTTTTTAATGATCCATTACTTATTAGAAACCTTAGTAATAAATGTCATCTATACAAGGATTAGTTTGTGACATAATGTACAAATTATACAAAGAGGCATTGTTTTATTATAGCATTTATTCTGTTTTATCTGTATCTCTTCTAAACCAATAATGTTATTATTAAGACAAAGATAATGTGATTATGTCATTTTTATTTTTCGTTGAACTTAAGCGTGAAGAGAACTAGCTTTAAAAACTTGGTTGATGAAGTTCAGGAGCTTGAAGCCAAGTCCCAAGACCCAGGCTCTGTAGTACATGGTAAAAGGTAAGATTATTTTTCAGTATGCATATCTGTTTGTAATCGTTAGGGCAAGATAGTGTAATAAAATATGAATAATATAAAATAATCCATCATGACAACATGACAAATATCTTCTCAAGAGTTACAGTATGTCTGTGGAGAAGGTGCTGCCATTTGTATTGAAAATGAGTTCACTTTTTAATATAGGAAGACATAAAAGTACATTATTTCAGTAACAAGCAATCAAGACTGCTGTAAAAATAGATATAGAGTATGTGTCTCTCTCTCTCTCTCTATATATATATATATATATATATATATATATATATATATATATATACACCTTCAAAAAATAACAGCAGCACAGTTGAATGGATGAATGGGTGCAAAAAATCCCCAAGGGTGTATAGGTATTAACACGAACTAACAATATAATTTAAAAAAAAAAAGGCAGCACTCCAAATTCAGTGTATTGGAGTGCTGCCTCATTTTTTTTAAATAAAATTATATATATATATATATACACACACACACTGGAAGAAAAAACAGTGATGTGTGCACCACACTCTTTCACCGCCTTTTGAGGGTACCACAAACTCTACCTTAGGTATCATTTCAAGTGACTGCAATATAATTTTTGTGTTTTAACTGTTAAAAAAGTTTTCTGTGCTGCAAAAATTTTCTTACTGCTTGGTATCTGCCCATAGTTTAACAGAGAGAGCTCAACTACTGAAAAATGTCTTCAAGAAGAACACAGTCAACATTTATCGCTCAGAATCTGTACAACAAAACCTGCTTCGTAAGTACCAGTCTACTGTATCTCTGTGAAGGTTCTCATTCATCTAAGTCATGGTATATCAGTAGTAATAAGTCAAAGCAACTGGACTTGTATTTTTTCCTTGAAGACATTTTGCCAGTTGGATGACATTTGGTCACTCAACTGGCTTGCTAAATTAGAATTGTTATTGAAAAAGCCAGTCATATGACTAGCAAAACGTCTTCAAGATAAAAAATACAAGTCCAGGTGCTCTGACTTATTACTAGTGGTCTGCTGTAACCAGCATAATAATCTCTTGAGATACTCACTTTTCTTGTCCTGTAGGAAGGACAACTGGCTTGCATGTTTCTTTTCCAGTGGAGTATTACGTGTGGGCCTCTCTCTCTCTCTCTCTCTCTCTCTAGCACTACCAAATCAGTAGAATTGACTTGATAGTATATCATTAGTAAATACCAATTTTTCTTCCAAAAGTAAAAGAAAATTAACCTTCTCACAACACCAGCTATAATGTAGCTATACAAAGTCAACACTCAGCCTTTTGAACAGGCCATAAAGCATAGTTAATAGTTTAGTCAGCATCTCATCTGCAAAAAGCTCTTTCCAAGTGATTACCTTTTATCAGAGCAAATCAGAGAAAATTGCCTTTACTAGCTGAGAGGCCTTTGTCATGGTCTGGGAGATATTCATTCTCATTCTGGAGAGCACCTAGTATGTATGAGGAGGCTGTTGTAGGCCAAGCAACACTGCTTTGAGTTAATGGGAAAAATAGATATTCAAATTAGCTTTCCTTCCAAAAGAAAGAGAAAGCTAAGCCTGTCTGATGCCTACAAAAAGAAATGCTAATATATATATATATATATATATATATATATATATATATATATATATATATTATTTTTTTTTTTTTTCCCCCCCAAGAAACCCACAGCAGCATTTCCTGGCCTACAATACTCCTCATGCATACTAGGCACTCTCCATAATGAGAGAGAGTGCCCAGACATGAACTCAATGTTGTTCCAAACATTTTGGAGAAATAAACACATATCTTCTGTGGATGTAGGCTTGCTTTAATACTTTTGCACAATAACAAAAATTACTTTTGTGTGACACCACATTATGTAGAAAATATGTTTTAAATGGAACCATTTTGGAATACGTATAAATTGTTGATAAACTTTTTGGAGGAGGGATAGAAGGAGAAATTAATGTCACCATTTTTTCTTATTACTTATTGCTTTTTTATGACACAGGTTTATATATACATATATTTTTTGTGTATTTTGGTGGCGTGAATTGACACTGTATTATACACTGTAACAGCTGCATTGTCAGGGTCTTCTTTCTCTGACAGATCAGATTTGACAGGACAGAGGGAGGCGTGTATAGAGCGGTTACTGCAACAGATGTTACCTGTGACTGGTTCCTTTCTGGCATTGACTTTATAAGTAGATGAGGGAGCCATAGTTCAGTCGTTATCTTTTTTTCCCCTCAACGATTGCAGTGTTCAGGCTTCAGTATAACTGTACACATACTGTATGACCATCTAAAAGCCTGTACTCCTGAATGCTTCAGGTCCCAATTTTAGTTGCAGTTACAGCTGAACACCCCTGTGCTGCAGAGACCGACAAGCACAATGTTCCTGCATTATGCGAGTGTGCGACACCTAACAGTAACTAGTTTCGATCCAGATGCCATTATTTGGACCTCAACCAAGCGCTTCAATGATCTGTGAGCACCAAATAATCCGTATTATACTGCTAATTTTGAACTTTCACTGATAGTTCAACCCCAGCTCACTCTGCTCTTTTTAGATTTTTTGAACTTTGAATGACTATGTATACTTCATTCATTGTTATTTGTTATAGTTTAACTACTTTTAAAATGAGTCTAAAGATGCATTTCTTCAAAGCTCTTCATACTTTCTCATCAGATTTTTGTTGTTCTTTGATAGCCACGAAAGCATAGTGTGTTTCAATTCTAGTTTTTAAAAAAAAAAAAGGGAAAAAAAATATAGATTGTAACGGAAAGACATATCCGTCATGACAGCTGTAAAGCCATTAAACCATGGCAAACTGAGGCTAAATTTGTTAAACCATTCTTTAAAATTTCTTCTTGCTTTCTGCAGATGGATACGCTTTCTCCCAAGATGAGAATGGCATTGTCTCACAGTCTGAAGTAATCCGAGCTTATGACACCACAAAGCAGAAACCAGACGAATGGTGAAATGAAACATGTCCATCAGCTCTCTTGAGACATAACTATGAAAAGTCAAATCTTCTATTCAGGTTTCAAGAAGATCTGTGGTCAAAACTGTCTCCCAACTACTGAAGAAGACAACGTCGAACAAATTGTTGCTAACCTTTTAAAATTGTGATTCTTACTTTAAGCTTGTCAGCAAGAAGACTAACAGAACCGTGATACGAAATGTTGTAGCTGGAAAGATGTTTCAGTATTATTTAGAAGGAAGGAATGCCTTGCTGCCTTAGCAATCAGCCAGTTACTTCTACTGACCATCAAAGTGCAGGGTCCCGAGTCTACGAGATCGATGACAGTTCTGGAATTCTATCAGAAGTGAAAGATCTGAGTTCCTCCTGGCTCACTGATCCAGGCGCTGTTGTAGAGGGTTACGTGTCCAACTGTTTTAATAAATATGTTTGCCAAAGATGAAACAGATTTTTTTTTCCTGCGTCCCTGCTCCATGAGATTTCAGAGATAGCTGAAGCAGTAAGATGCAACAAGTCTGTATGGCTCTGTCCATTCGCCACGAGGGCCCTTGTTTTTATTATCTGTGACATTTTACACCTTCCGCCTTATTCATGCTTTTCTGTTTATCTTGTAGAGTGGTAAATGTGTCTGCTTTCTGCACTTGTTTGTGTGTTTAGACACAAGGGTTGATACATTTTGCTGAGACTAATGACAGACATGTCTTTTACTGCCCGGTCGTGTGATGTATTTCCATGTTTTAGCAGTTCTATACAATTCTCCAGTAACTTCATCCACTATGGTCATACATACTTATTACGTTTAGAAAAGTCTTAACCAGGCCATGCACATTAAATGTGTATCAGCTAAATCAAGCTGTATTCTTACAGAAGATGTCCAGGGAGATAAGACTGTTGGATTTCAACATGCCCACTCCATCTATTGAAGCTAGGAATCTAGCAGTGGCTTCTCTTCTCACCTTTCAAAACACATGCATGATCATCCAAACAGAGAGGATGCTGTTGGGCCAGATAGCGGGTGTTCAGCCAACGAGTATCTCATGTATAGCCAAGCTTAGAAAGTACTCTTTTCTGAAAAGTTTTTTTTTTTTTTTTATGGGAAAATTACAGAAATTCTTAGCTGCAGGAAACTAAAACATTTTCTCTCTCACGCAAACACTTTTCTTCTTTCAGATTTATTTTTATGAGAAACCCCCATGGAGAGTAAATTACATATGGATTTCTTTATATTACAATTTTTTTTGTCTGTCCTGGAAGTGCTTTTTCTATGTCACCATTTTTCCCCCTACTAATGGATCATTTTGAAAAATTCTTTGCTCCCACTTTGTGAGCTCATTGATGTCTGTATTTTGCTTTTCACTATAAATAAATTACTAAATTTAATACAAAACTATGAATTAATAGAAAATATGCAATTTTCTTACAATTAACAAATTTCAGATATTCTGCTTGCAGCTTAGCCTCCAATCTTGTTAAAAACTTTATCTGGGCAAATATTAACATAACATATGTAGTCATTGATTCTAAGGACAGCTCTCACAATGCATATATACTGTATCAGTACTGACCAGAACAGCCCTGATTAGAATAAAAGGTTACACAAAATGATTCTAAACCTAAAAAAGTTATGAATTTTATTAAGAAAATTTAAAATCTTCTTAGATTGTAATTACGGTTTATATTTTTATTCCTGTAGGTGCGTAAGAGATTAAAGTATAACCTGCGGTAAATGCCTATATGCTGTAATATGCAGTCAGATTATAAGTGCCTCCAGACGTGTTTTAATAAATATTAGAGCAAATCTCTATAACAAAAGTTGTACAATATATACCATATTTCTCAATAATTTAACAAAATGTAGAAGAATTCAACAGAATGGAAAAGCTTTACTACAACTTTCTTAGCCTATATGACAAGGTGCTAGCATCCAGTGCCCCCTATTAGTGCACTACAAGCGGCTACTGCCTGTAGGGGTGCACTGTGCTGCCGGCTACCCTCCATCATAGAAGTGAATTATAAGATTACTCCAGCTTGCTCAATTTCTTATAATGCTGGTGGATATGGGAGAAAGCCCAGCGGGCCCTGAATGTTTTGCTGTTTGAGACTTAGAAATTTCTAATGCCAATTTTTGGTTTTAGGGAACACGGTATAATGAGATCGAACCGGATTTGTTTTCAGCGGAGAATGTGTTGGATAAACTGATTTATATGTAGCTTCTTATGTGAAAGGCCACACCTCAATGAGGACAACCTGCCACCTTTCCAGACATGTCTGTTTTAGCAGGGACTTGTATTCCCCATGGAATAAGTGGGGCGTATTTTCTTAGAGCTTTGCTTTGTGCCGTTCCTCTGTAGTTATATATTAAGTCCTGGGCGGTCCCCTTGTCAATAAGGCATCCCCACACAGTGACTAGTTTTGATAGCCTAATGTATTGAACTACTTTGCAATGATGTACATGAATCCACATTTCTTTGAATAGGTGCCAATGCGGTGTGTGCTGACTATATTTTTAATTTTAATTAAAGTCAATACACTGTATATTTTGTGCCCCATTTGGAGCTAGATCAGCACCTTTTGCTTTCGCTGAGCTGTAGTAGCATTTTTAGAAAGTTTTAAAGTCTCGTTACATTATTTCGAACCTATTTATTTGATGGTTTTTACACTGGAGGTCAGGAAAGGTGATCGTGCTACTGAATATTGATGTCAAATATTTTGCTGCGTTATTTAAAAGTTGCATCGCTAATTTGCCGGCTTGATCCTCATTTGAATAAGTAAACAGCACCTATGACTGGACTGATTTTATTTTGTTTAGAATCATTCCTCTATCTTCTGGATGTATGAGCGTCCATCACCTGATGATGAGGTTCATTTTCCTTCTTTTGTGACTTAAGCACTTGTGGTTGAGATATGGTTGAGTTGTAACTGTTCTGTCTGCATGAGTTAATATTTTCAAGTATAATGTTTGACTAATGGAAACCCTGTCTCTGGTGGGTTTTATTAATTTGCAGGCTTGCACTATGTTTTAGTACGATATTTGTTGGGGAAAGATATTCCTTTAAAAATTGTTATACTTCAATCTAATTGTAATACAAATTTCAGTTTTTACAGTTTGTCCTCACCCTCATTTTGTAAAATAGTCATTAGATACATGTTAAATACATGTTAAATTTCTACTAAAGCATTCATACAATACTTTTTGAGAACACTTGCCGAGGCACTTGTATGACACCTGCTAATCTCATTCATGGGTCCTAATGATTTATATGGTACCCCCTGCATGAGAATCCACGATGTTGTACAATTGTCTCAACAATCTAAAAATACTTGCTGCGCTCTACTGATATTTCCACGAGCAATTATTAGTTCATCTTATTTCAGCCTTCCTTTGGATAGATTCAAACCATTTCGTTCTTCAAGAATAGGGTCCAATTCCAACATGCACAGAGGGTGCCGCTCTGGGAAACTTAAGGGACAGACAGCACAATAAAATCTTAGTCCATGCTAGGCTTTTCGAAAGGTCCAATTTATTATACTCAAAAACATAAACATGTTAAAAGCATATCAAACATAAAAGAGCAGAAAAATGTTGTCCTTAATACCACATCATTCTGGGCACAGACTTTGACCTCCCACAAAAATGTATCATATCTTACAAAAACATAGAACTGGACTTATTTAAATAAAACATATTTATATAAAGAATTGCATAAAATCTAATATTCAGATCGTTTTCATGCTTACATTACGTAAAAAAATACAGCAATTACAGTTTTACTGCTTTTCTATTTTTTACCTAGAAGCACTATTCTTATATCTAAGGGTCTGAATCCAATAGTGTGATCTCATTTTAACATTGGTAGAAATATATCATTTTTAAATATACAAATAGAAGCCTACGGAAAAAGTGAATCCATAAAACACCCCAAACTAAAATGGAGAGCAGCATTAAAGACCATAAATTAACCAATTCACCTGTTCCTACACTTCAGTTCTTATGAATACATAGCCTGCCGGATCCATACTACCGTTTGCACACCTGTGCTGCCGGAAGTCCAGCAGGCACCATGCACTATAATGGGGAGCAACCGGAGATCCAGCCGCAGCACGGCAAATATGCTGAGAGGCGTCCAGACAAAAAAACACAGCGTGCAGCGCTATTTGACCGCCTCTCTGCATATTTGCCAGATCTCCACCGCTCCCTATTACAGTGAATGGTGCTGGGTGGACTTCCGGCAGCACATAAGTGCAAATGGTTGTACGGATCCAGCACGCTGTTCGTCTGCTGAAATAGCTTAATGCCAGTGTGAACTGGCCTAACGATGAAACGTAAGTCGTGAGGTTGTTGGACTCTGCACTTCTATCTTTTGTATGCTTTTAACGCACTTATGTTTGTGAGAACCTTTTGGAAAGCCAGTCGTTATTGTGCCCTGCTGTCCCTTAGGCTAGGGCTACACGGTGACACTGGTCGCAGGACACCTGTCGCGGCCAGGATCGCTGAGTAGTAGGGATCCCATAAAAATGAAAGGGATCACCGTGGCAGTCACAAGAAATCCAACACTGCTGGACTTCTTGCGACTGCCGCAGCGGTCCCATTCATTTCTATGGGATCACTGCTGCTCAGCGATCCTGGCTGTGACCAGTGTCGCTGTGTAGTCCTATCCTCAAGTTTACTAAACCTTGAAGATAACCGAGCGGTACCATGTGTGAATGCCAAAATTGGACCCTATTCTTAAAGATCTGGATGATTAAAATCTGTCTGAAGGATTCAATAAGCTGCACTAATTGTTAGTGGAAGTTCCAGCAGAGCGCAACAAGTATTTTTACTTTTTGTGATTTTGTGGGAAATGAGAAATTTCCCTTATTGTATTCAGCACCTGCCATTATTATATATCTTTTGTGTGTGATGTCAACAGTAAAAAAAATTTAAAAAGTTGTCTCAACATCTATAACGCCCATTGTGCTCTCCTCGTCTCTTCTGCATTTCTTGTTATTGACACTTTAAAAGAAGCCATGATGGAATGTTTTTTCTCTTGTTCTTCCTGTCATATATATAGTTGTTTTTCACTGTATATTTTGTGTATATTCTTTATTTTATGTCGTACTTCTGTTTGCTGTGGATGTCTAATGGGTTGTATGGAGTTTATTCTTGATTTTATGCAGTATGTCATTCCTACTGCTGTAACTAGACGTTTTGGTGCTGCATGACTAATGTCTCTTCTAAATGTTTTATTCATAACTCAGGTTTTGTTTTTGTGATATATTTTATTTCTGAAGTGCAGTCTACATCACATTTTCTAGTCGTTCAGGCAAGGAAGGAAGATGGCACTGGTTTTTGTTTTGATTTTGTTTGTTTTTTACACATCTGTTGTCTCTTTATTAAGGAATGTGCATGGATAACGCAGTATTTTGTCTCAGTTGTTTCAATTTAATAAAAGGTATAGTTTGAACATGAAAGGGGTTTTTGTATTTTACTTTAATGTAAAAAAAACATTAAACACATCCTACTTTACACTTACATTATACAACATTCAAGAATAGAGAAAACATGTGTTTAAAAAACAAGGAACAAATAGACGACACCTGTGAGAAGCAGATCTGATTTGCACAGCATGCAACTTCGACCAACACGTTTTCAAAGAAGCAAACAATATTTTTTATTTTGATATAATTCATGCTTTTTATTTTTCTTGCAAAAGAGTTGCTTACTTATTACCCACCAGTGACCCTCTATAGATGTGTAGTAATGTTTACAGTGTTACCAGAAAGTTTGTGAACCCATTAGAATTTTATCACAGTCTACTTAAATTTGAGTTAAATAGAGCTTCTTTAAGTGACATAAGAGAAACCAATACATTTAAAGGGGTATTCTGATTATATTACGTTATCCCCTGTGCATAGGGGATAACAATGTAACCAGAATACCCCTTTCAGTCTGGTGAGGAGGACGGATCCGTTTGGTATGAGTGTCATACCAAATGGATCCGTCCCCATTGACTTACACGCAGCTGAGGACGGATCCGCAATGCCTGCGGGCATTGCGCAGGGGAGCCGAGCGCTACAGTGCTCGTAACGAGCACGTTCGCTTATCTCTACAGCTAATGAAAACCCAAAAGTCAGTATCTCCAGAAAATTAGAATATTGTGGAAACGTTTAATTTTGTAGACTCATGGTGTCACACTGTAATCAGCTAATCTGCAAAGGTTTCCTAAGCCTTTAAATGGTTCCTCAGTCTGGTTCAGTACGCTGCACAATCATGGGGAAGACTGCTGACTTGACAGTTGTCCACAAGACAGTCATTGACACTCTCCACAAGGAGGGTAAGCCACAAAAGGTCATTGCTAAAGAAGCTGGCTGTTCACAGAGTGCTGTATCCAAACATATTTATGGAAAGAAAAAGGTTCATAAGCAACAGGGATAACCACAGCCTTGAAAAGATAGTCAAGAAAAGGTAATTCAAGAATTTTGGGGAGGTTCACAGGGAGTGGACTGCAGATGGAATGAGTGCTTCAAGGGCCAGCACACACAGATGTATCCAGGACATGAGCTACAATTATCGCATTTCTTGTGTCAAGCCACTCATGACCCAGAGACAATGTCATAAGCGCCTTACCTGGGGTAAGGATTAAAAAGGACTGGACTGTACACACTTCTCAGCAGGCCAACGTTTCTGTTTTAACATTTTTTAATTGGTCGTATATAATTTTTTTAAATACTACTGACTTTTGGGTTTTCATTAGCTGTAAGCCATAATCATCAACGTTAGAATAAACGTTTGAAATAGATCACTCTATAATATGAGTTTCACTTTTTGAACTGAATTACTGAAATTAAGTTTTTGATGATATTCTAATTTATAGGGATGCAACTGTACAGGTCTAATCAACAGGGTCCACATACATCTTTAGTCAGTGCTGGGGTGACTAGTTACTGAAAGCATAGGTTCACGCAGTTTTTCCACTTTTGTAATTACAGATTCATGTGATTAATAAATTTATGATCCACCTGTATATCAGCTTGGAGAAAATTAGTCGAATTCTAATTAGAATTTTTTATTGCATTAAGATTTGAATTTTGATTTGACTATTAAAAAAAACTGTATAACATAAACAAAATATCTGAAGTCCAGAATTCTGGTGGATTAAGATCTATTTTTAAATTTGTGATATAAAGACACTTTTTTGTGACATTATCCCTTATCCAGTATATGAGCCCAAGATCAAGGGGGGACCAAGTTGCCATGTCAAGTTTTTTGGCTAGAGAATGACATAATTTAAAATGGGGGGGAAAATTCTGGATGCTCTTACATAGCGGTTGGTAAAATATGCCAGGGAATTTAATTTTCATTGCTCTTGATTTACTATATATAGCAATGTCACAATCTGCGGTACAGTACAGTGTCGTACAAAATGGGTACATTTGCAAATAAAAAAAAACTAGTAAACAAGAGATCAGCTTTGACTTTTAAAATTTGGAATTATGAACAATTTTCAAAATCCTTTCCTCTTTGTAAGATTAAATCAAAACTCTCATACTTTATTATTTTTGTGTATTGGATGTCCTTTTAGAGTATATGTTGCTTCCACATGTGGGATAAAATTATGGTGTTTAGATCTTAAATTGTATACCACCAATCTTACACTAAATATAACTTACCGGTACTGTTGTTTATTATGGGTTTTTACTTTTTATGTAGAAAATTAGTGGTCTCTTAGAACCAAAATTTTTTTTATATCCTTTACTGCCCAACAGTCAGAAGCAAATCAACTACAACAGTTTTTTTGCCTGTAGAAAAGTAAATGTTGGCTATATTATACACCTCCTATTGCACAATATTAGAACATTCTTTGCTAAATATTGTACAAAAGTATTTCTCTACATAAATGTACAAAACTGTATGCTCTTTATCATTCTTAATGAGATATTGTACCCTCTTTGCTGGATTCCACAAACAGTCCACAAAAAATAAAGAATTATCACTAGTTTCCAAATAGTTTTACTGTCTAAAGTCAGGACAGTTCTTATTTAGGTTTCCATCTGTTTGGAGAGGATATGAAAAGTACTGTGTGGGCACCAGAAATGTGGATGAGGGATTGAGATGGATAGAATGTGCTGAAGAATATGGAGGAGGTGGTGATGTTACTAGATAACCAGGATCTGCTCTGGAGGAGGAAAGTCTACATACTGATCCTCCAGTAGAGGTGGAACTGGTTGCAGTGCTGGACTGTCTAGACGGAGTCCTTAGGCTAGTACTGGTCAGAATCATCGGTAGAGATTCAGGAGGATAACTGCGTAAGGTGAATCTCATCGGCTGTTGAGATGTCTGCTTCGGTCTCAAACATGTGCAGCAGTAGACAGCAACCAGGGAGCCAACGATGATGAAGGCAATGAATATGGACCCAACAACGAGGAATGGAACATATACAGGTTCTGCAAAATAAGATGTAATTATATAGGATGATATTCAATTCAATAGTTTGCACACATAACCACAAAAGGCTCTTTGCAAGTTACCATGGCTTATATGCATGTTCTGTGATACAGCAATTTGCCCCACTCGAGGTAGACATACAGACGTGCCTTCTTCCTTACCATGGCTTTTCTTTGAAATATATCAAGGTGAGTGGTGCTGGTGGGCAGCTTTGAAGAAAAAAAAAGATTTTTGTATGATGGCTACCGTATGTCACTCCTCTCGAGATATCCTGAACCAAGGTAAGGAAAGACACATCTGTATGTAAACCAACAATGAGCAGAGATAAGGTGGTTTCAGGGAGAAAGTAAGGTAAAGGGAGGCAAAAGGAGAGACAAAAATAAGCAGTGGTTGGAGATATATAGAGGACCGTGCAGTTAACTGTGGTATAAGTAAAGTTATCACTACATGTATCTCTGTTACAAACACTCATATACATTCTAGAATATTGGCTATGCCATTTTTGTTTTTTAATTGTGAAATGATGTGACCCAGCACTTTACCTGTATTATACTATTGAAGTGAACAGTGTAGCTGTAGGTTGTCTACAGTCTCCATGGTCTGCACCCTACCAGCTGCCTGACTCATATGTCCCATCTACTCAGTGCAAGCTGCTAAGCTACCTGAGCCTGTGAGCAGGAAGCGAACACTTTCACGCCATAAATTATGAGGCAGTGTTGTGTTCCAACATCAACACATGGGCAGAAGGAGAAACACATGCATAAAAAATGCTGAGAAATCTCCTTCATCCACACAAGAATCAAATTGCTCTTCTATGTAACATATCTGCAGCATACCCTCATATTTACTCCAGGTGACTGCATCCTTGGGGCACGAGTGGCATGTTTTTCAAAGCCAATTCATTAAATGAAAAGCCATGAATTCACAAAAAAAAGTTTGCGTTCTGTAACAGAAGTAATATTTTCATATTACACAAACCAGAGCTGTTTAGAACACTTTATATCTAATCACTGTTGCAAGAAGCACTGAAAAGGAAATCTGACCCCAAGATCAAGGTTGTATGTACCACAGAGGCAGACTATGCGGCCGCTATTAGGCCGTTGATGAAGACTACTATGTCCTGTGTGATAAAACCTGGAATTATGTTTGCGGGCCCATTTTTTTTCTTCCCATAAGACATCCTTTTTATTTGTGCATCACAAGGTCTTTTCATTTTTTTATACATCTATATCTTTGATCTAGTATATCATTTGAGGAAAGCCTCATGAACTACAGGTCTGTATTGTATTGCTGTAGACTCTGCATAGTGCCCCTTTGACTAGGCATGGGTTCATCCAGTGGGCCTCCAAACCAAGATTTGGCCTCTGGTGAGCACAACTGCAAACTTACTGTCTCACTCCTGACTTCTCTTCTCCAGGCAGCATCTGCTGCACCAAGTCCTGGTATCCTTCAACATCTGTTTGTTTTTTTATTGTGATCTGTAATTTTTCATGTTGTTGTGTGTGGTCTGAATCATTCTGGGTCTTATTAGTTTAGGGGCCTGGTCTAGGATCTAATTTAATTTTGGGGTATGTCCCAGGTCTTTAATTTGGTCAGGTCTGAAGTCTGAATTAATTTAAAGGCTATGTACACCTTTGGGGCATTTTTTTATTATTGCATTATACTTATTTTGACCTAAAAATCACTTTTTCAATTGGACTTTATTAAAGAAGAACTCCCTCAAAAAAAATTATTACATGTCCTGCTAGAAATGTACATGATGTAATCTGTAGTGAATGTGATTTTCTTACCAGTGTCTGTATTTTTGACTTATATAATCCTGAAGTTTCTTATCTGTGTCATGTGACTAGGAATTAGACCCACCAACTCACACAGAGACTTATGTGTGGACAGGAAGTCTAATTCTCTATGTATTCCTATGGGAGCCTCACTTTCAGTCTCATAGGAATGAATAGAGCAGTGACTGGCTTCCTGTCCTGGGTCAGTTGGAGGTCAGGGAGTTGGTCACATGACCCAGCTACAATAAGAAGAGAGGTTATTAGTACTCACAATTACATTCTCTGATGAGAAGATGGCATTCACTATAGATTCAGTTCTTACCTTACTGATAAGAATGTGGCTTAAATATGTGTTTATGACCTCTCAGTAGTTTAGAGATAAGGTTTATTAGATGACCAGCACAAAGTGAAAGTACCAGTCACACAGAAAGACAGTTAACCCTTTGTGGCTGAACAGCTCAATATTTTTAATAAAGACCAATTGAAAATATGATTTTTAGCCAAAAATAGGTTAAATGTAATCATAAAAAAATTGACTCCAAAGGTGTACATAACCTTTAATTTTCTGTCCCTTGGGTCTAAATTAATTTAAGGTTCTTGTCTGGAGTTTGAAATAATATAATGGTGTGATGAAAAAGGGGGTCTAGAGATTTGATAGGTGGTACAGCTTTTTCTGATTATGTTGCTGCTTTTGCCTGTATCTGCATCCTTAGGGACTATTATTCTGGCAGTATTGTATTTGGAGCACTGGACATCACTCTATCTACAGCAATCAGACACCATTGGTAGCAGCATGGCAGTGTTCAAAGATGGGTGGAGGCTGTTGCTAAAGAAGCTGGAAAGGATACAGAAGTGAGTCCAAAGATGTCTGTGCAGTAAACTTTGCAGTTGCTTGGAGAATCATCCTTGGAGTATGGGCCGGATGGAGAAGAAAAAAAAATGGATAAGTCCAGTCAGAGATGTTAAGTGTCTGCAATCGGCATTATCGCCAATCACAGACATTAGCCCCGGACCACGCTGTTTTAAACCCTGAGAACTTCTGTACATGTACAGCAGCAGTCCTGAAGAGGTTAAGGACCGGGCTGATTTTTTGTTTTGCATTTTTGTTTTTTCCTTTCTATCTTCCAAAAGCCACAAATTTTTACATTTTCATTCATATAACCATTTTTACAGGACAAGTTGTATTTATTTATGGCATCATTTAATTTGCCATATTGGAAAACAGGAAAAAATATGTGGTGTAAAATTGAACAAAAAAAATTACACCTTGTTTTTTTGGGTTTTGTTATTATGGGTGTTCACTAAGTGCTAAAAGTGACATGACAGCCTTTGGGTCAGTACAGTTACAGCAATGCCAGATTTGTACAACTTTTATTTAGTGCTTTGAAGATTTTAACCCATAACATTTTTATATTTTTGTCTGCAGAGCTGTGTGTAGGATTGTTTTTTTTGTCTGTTTTGCAGGGTTAAAAGGGTTTTCCAATACTGATGACCTATCCTCTGTATAGGTCATCAGTATCTCATCGGTCCAACCCCCACAGATCAGCTGTTTAAGAAGGTGTCAGCGACCATTTCCATGCACACCAAGGACAGCCCCATACATTGTATAGCAGCTGTGCTTGATATCATACTCAGCCCCCTTCACTTCTTTGGGGCTGAGCTGTACCAAAGCCATGTGACCGATGAACATGTTGTCACTGGCCTAGGAAAGGCTGAGAGAAGGCAGCAGTGCTACTGTGAGTGCTGCGGTCTCGAACAGTTGATTCGCGGGGCCCAGGGTGTCGGACCTAAGGATACGGTAGGTCATCAGTATTAAAATCTCAGAAAACTTCTTTAACTATAGTGTTTATTGACACCATTTTGGGGTACATATGACTTCTTTTATCACTTTTTATTACATGTTTTGGGGGACAAGAATCCTGCATTTGTATTTTTTCTGTTACGCCATTCACCACGCAGGAAACATGTTTTAATATTATAACAGTTTGGACATTTTTAGGATTAAATTCTTTACATTTTTGTGAGGTTTTTTAAACTTTCTGTTGTAATTTTTACGCCCCTTAGGTGACTTGTACATGCAATCTTCTGATCACTTGTACCATAGACTGCAATAGAATACTATTAGAGTGTATGAGTTTTTCACTCCTTGCCTGACAGGTCTGGTCATAGTAAGGCCCCAGACTGTCATAGCAACTGCCCCTTCCTCTGACTAACCCCTCAGATGCTGCTATCACTGACAGCGGCATCTGAGTGGTTAAATGACTGGGATCGGAGATGTCAGCTTTCAGCTGTATAATACAGCTGGCACCCACTTTGTATGGAATGAACTCAGCTGATTAGGAACATGATTAAGCGTTAAGGGGTTAAAATAATCTAAATTTGATCCATAGGTTGCCAATATATACTACAAAGGGTGGAGAAGTGGGAGATCTATTCAACATCTGGTGGAGTCTGTTGTGAGCAAAAGTGTAACTGTCCTGTTTTCATTAAAAAAATGCTGCAGCATTATTCATAAAGCAATCTTCACATACGACTGTTTTCTTTGAGTTTTTTCCCTTAGTCACGGCTGTTTTGAACCCTACAATATGAGGATCTTCTCAAGATGGTTCCTCTGCCAGTTCTCTGGGGCCAAAACTGCCTTCCCTCACTTCACATACACACTTGCTTCAGGTTGGATTACTGAAAGACACACCTCCTCACTCTGAAGCCTAATACAAGCATGCAGTGTGAAGGACCGCCCCTCTGTCTTCTGTTTACACTAAAGGGAAGACCGAAAAGCCATAGCAACAGTCTTCTAAGGGACCAGTGGAAAGGAACATGGGACATTAATGAAAGCTGGTATTATAACGTAATTACAGATCTTTTAGCAATCATTGACAGACTAACTCAGATATACATGCCTAGCTCTATTAAACTAGCACATAAAAAAAATTGCAGTTACACTTTAAAGGGAGTCTGTCACCTAATTTTTACCATTATAACTAAGAGCACTGCCCCACAGAAGATTGCAGACACATTCCAGACATAGCTGTGTGCACTGTGTGTCTGTATTCCATGTTCAGAAAAAAGCACTTTTATTCTGCTGGAAAACAGCAGCCAAGTGCCCAGCCGAAAGTAAAAACAGCTTTCACTCCTGACTCAATTTCTTACAGCGATATCTTCTGATATAGTGGATATAATGCTATGATTGTTTGAAAGGTTGCAATGCCAGCTTTCAAACAAGGTCAGGTTCATATTTCTAGCTGGTACCAATCCGAAGATATGAGCAGTTGAAGCAACCCTCCCCCTTCAGTCTGGTTTGCTTTGGGCACTTGCAGCAGCAGAGCTGGGCACTTGGGAGCTGTTTTCCAGTAGAATAAAAGTGCACACAGGTATGTCTGGGATGTGTCTTTAATCTTCTATGGGGCAGTGCTCTTCGTTATATTGGTGAAAATTAGGTGACAGGCTCCCTTTAGGCATTTGAATTACTAAAAGCTAGTTCACATGGTGGCTTTTATCTTTGGCAAAATCCACCCAAATTCCACAGCAGAATTAAACTATCAGTGGACATCCACCACTGTTTCCGGTGGCGTCTATGTGGACACTGCAGCAGGAAAAGATATATCCTTTCTTGACATGATAGCTGAAGATAAACCCTGGCATAGAGTGTCTATCCCCGCACCAGATTTATCATCCAACGGGAGCCCCTGTGATAAATCTGGTGCAGGTCTAGACAGTCAGTGTAAATTACGCCATATACAGGATTAGTAAATCTGCTCAAGTGTTTGCAAAAGCTGACACAAAAAAAACAAGATTACCTGAAAAAAATTTTGTTTTTTAGTAGTGAAAACGGCAGATAAAATTCATGTGTGTAAGAAACCTTAAACAGATGCTTTTAGAAATACTGCCCCAGTGACGGATGGCATATTATAATGCCAATGTGAAGCAGCACAGACATATATTGTGCTGTTTGTGTGGTATATGTTTACAGAGGACTTCCCCAAGCCTGCTCTATCCATGTGGAAGCTACCCCTTCTGCCTACCCCCACCCTCCTCTATGTGACATCTAGTGATGCATGGTAGCCATCACTCAAAAGAGATGGGGGCTCCCATCATTGGGTCAGTGGAATGATAGTTGTTTTTTGTAATCGGCTTAAAAAAATAAAATATCCATATATTCCCCATTGCAATTCCTTACTAGTGGCTACAGCCACAGGTCTAATGCATTGTGATGCAGTGACTATATGAATGTGGTGTTACGAGGAAGCCATATTACACCGTCACGATCGTGGACAGTGTATTACATATTCCTGTACTGTATAGCGCTATATAAATAGTAATATATCAGATATATGTTTTGCTGTTTTTTTCCATTTCTAAATGTCATATTGCACTTTTTGTAAAGCCACATTTTAACTCCCTTTTTATTATATGAAGGCAATTTCCACCATTTGAATGCATGACTGGCTTGGTACAGCCTCACATCTGTCTAGCAGCCCAGGAGTTAACATGTCAGACCGCGGCCTGGTTTCTATAAAGTCTGCAAGGCCAATTTGACACATTCCAAGTAAAATATCCCAGAAGTCGGTCTACCGCTATGTTCCTTAACTGACTCCTGCTCACACGCAAGAACAGAGGGACTATAATATCACATAATGACTGTGCAAATAATGTCTGGCCACATATAACACATATTGCCCCAATCTTCAGCAATAAGCTGCAGCTCAATGCAGTCTATTCAGGGCATGGCTCCCAGTCAGGTCCATGGAATACAGGTTAAACCCCCTTGGGAATCAACTATTGGGAAATACAGGAGAGGGAGGGACACAAAGTCAATAAAATAAATCACTTCATATCAGATTATAGGACATGCTTCATACACTTATTGCCTATGATTTAGGTTTCAGCTTCCACACTTGTGGGACATCTGCCCCAGGGGGTACATGCCATGTCTCCAAGGGGCACATCCCCTGTTCTCATTCTGTAACTTGAAACTCCTGGGCCCCAATGCAGAGTCTGTAGCTCCCCGTCCTCATCTGCCATGTGTGATTTATGATACTTTGTCTTCTTATGTGACATCTTATCGAGGTCCAGGTTTTTCTGAGTGGATTTTCGTGTGGGAAAAATGCAGAGTAATACAGTACCAGCAAATTGTATGAGAGTAGACAGATCTCATGTACATCACGTGCAGTGCGAAGGGTGAAATCTGGGCGAAACGGAATCAAATCCACAAGCAACAGATGAGGATTTTGGTGTGGAAACGCAGAGAAATTTGTTTGGCAACACACACCTGTGTGCAGGTAGCCTTACACTAGGTTCACACTAGCGTTAGGAGATCCAGCAGCCTGTTCTGGCATAAATGCCGGTTGTCGGATGGGCAAAAAATGCTGCATGTAATTCAGCTGTATTTGTCCATCTGAAACCCGCCATTTATGCCAGACAACAGCTGGATCCTATTATAGTCGATGGGCCCCAGTGGTGAAATCTGGTAGCCTGTTCTCCTGCTGGATCAGGCGACCGGATTTCAGAAAGCACATGTGAACCTACCCTTTGAGAGTTTTGCTGACTATATCAATAAGGCTCCAATCAAACACGGGACTAGTTCTATACTTCACAGAAGAGAAGCATGGCAGCAGCTTACCCCTTCTACCTATAGCAGTGACCTTGCAGAATTGGACAATCGGACTGGCCCCTATCTAAAATGTGTGGCCAGTTTTACTTACTATGCGACAACAGTGGTGATCCTGAGGACTGCGATTGTGCGGGAATGGGGATGGCATGTATATATTCTGTAGATCCATATGAAGGTGGTAGAAAGTTCCAAATCATCTGGAAACTGAGTTGTGACAGAATATATTAGAACAGAGATGCCCAACCTGCGGCCCTCCATCTGTTGCAAAACTACAACACCCATCATGCCTGGACAGCCTACAGCAGGGCATGGTGGGAGTTGTAGTTATACAACAGCTGGAGGGCCGCAGGTTGAGCATCCCTGATTAGAATATGATCTCCTATTGTGTTCATTGATATAATAATTCCTTAAGGAAGCAAAAGAAGGAACTGAATGCAGTTCCTGAAAATGGACATACTACTACGTCAAGGATATTTCCTGGGCATTGTCACTGTCCCTTTATGTAATACATCGTTATAGGCACTCTTCTTGCAACTTCAATGA
The DNA here is from genome assembly GCA_900303285.1 of Rhinella marina. Taxonomy (NCBI): domain Eukaryota; kingdom Metazoa; phylum Chordata; class Amphibia; order Anura; family Bufonidae; genus Rhinella; species Rhinella marina. The sequence continues at coordinate 271,213 of ONZH01007500.1, forward strand.
TTAGGGGAGAAAAACTCATCACAGTAGTTAACTCTTTAGTGTCACTATCAAATATGAGGCCAGTACATTGAAGTAAAAAAAATGCAATATGGGACACATTTATTAAGACCGGCGTCTGAGTTATGAAGAGGCGCAGGTCTCTCCATAACTTTGGCGCATCCAGCGCCAGTTGTAAATGTAAGGCAGCTTCCTAGCTGTCTTACATTTAGACCCCTTTCTATGCCAGCCCAACCCCTTCCCCGCCCACTTATTTAGACCTGGTGTTAGCTTGGCGAAGGCACCGCAATCTGCACCTGAAATACGCCTAATTTAGGCATATTTCAGAATGATAAATGACCTCCTATATGCTTCATGTTAACAATGCAGTATAATATGTATCTGTGCCAAAAAGTTAGTCCAAAAAGTGGCACACATCAAGGGTTTCTGCACTAATATTCAACAAGGGGGCAGGGCTTGGCATAACATGGATGGAGCTTTGTGGGAAAGGAGGCCTAAGATGCACCACTTTTGTGCCAAAATTATGGTGCAATTCTAGATTAAAAATACATCTCAAAGTAATCCAATCAATAGTTAGTATAGAGTGAGAGAAAGGGATCTATCCTTGCACCACATTTATCATCCCTGTGATAAAACTGGTGCAGATCTAGACCGCCGGTCTAAGCTTACACCATCTACAGGATTAGTAAATCTGGGACTTTTTATCTACAGCCCTTATGTACAATAGCAGGTCTATGTGTCTCCATGGTTACAGACTACAAACAAACCCTGTGTGTAGTCTGGTCCTGCAACCATGTGTTACCTCCTTTCATCCTTCCTCTCATGGACAAAAGAAGAGGGGAAGGATGGAAAACCTAATTACCGGATTTATTTGTAGTATGTAATCATGAAGATACATACATAGGCCTACATAGGACCTGTAAACACAAAATTAACAGTTACTGTGGGGTACTTTTTACATTGTAGATTAGGGGCAAAAAATGTCTAGGATGTATGAATATCCATTGATATTTGCCTTGGTGTTTATCAGCGGTGTTTCAACCAGGCTTGGACTGGCCCACAGGGGTACAGGTGAATCGCCCCTGAGCAAGATGGGCCCCTAGTCTCCCACCCCCTGCACAAGTGGCACATAGCAGAGTAGACTTACTGCAGTACATATATATATTCAATGTACAGCACCTCAACCAGCCTATGTTCATATAAGAAACCTGATAGATTATTAAAGAAACTCCCCAGTTTATCATTATAGACATGATCAGTGCTGAGATGACTTCTAGGTATAGAGGAAAGCTGCCAGTGTCTTCTTCCCCCCAGGACCTACCTTCTCAAATTTGCTGCAGGGACCCCCATATTCAGTCATCTAGTAGCATCTTGCTATTGTGTGAGCAAATAATATTTGAATGTATCCGTACGGTGGGCCCCATAAATGTTACTGGTGGGCCCTAGGCACCCCAGTCTGACACTGTCTCCATGGTTACAGACTACAAACAAACCCTGTGTGTAGTCTAGTCCTGCAGCCATGTGTTGCCTCCTTTTACCCATCCTCTACTCTTGCTAAAAGATGGACAAAAGAAGAGGGGAAGGATGGAAAACCTAATTACAGGATTTGTTTGTAGTATGTAACCATGAAGATACATACGTAGGCCTACGTAGGACCTGTAGACACAAAATTAATAGTTACTGTGTGGTATATTTTAATTTTAGATTAGGGGCAAAAAATGTCTATGATGTATGAATATCCATTGATATTTGCCTTGGGCCATGTTCAGTGGTGTTTCAACTACATTTTTATACTTGAACCATATTGTATGTATGTATGATAATGTATTTATACCTACTGTAAACCCCTATATACAAATACGGCTGGGGGTCTATTAATTGTATCTGAAGCTAATGAGAGCAGCATTATTAGACACAGACATATCAGTGACTCATGTCTACTCCCTTATGTGACCAGCTAACTATTTTACCAGTGGACCCTGTAGGCTCGCCTGTTATAAGGCCATTAGAGTGTTTGAATATATGTTATAGGTATATAATAAAAGGATATTATTGTATGAAATTCAATCTAGCATTATCAGGCATAGTGCTACTTCTGTCACAGAGCTTAACATTAATGGCCCTTTGCGCTGTACATATTAAAATACACTTCAGACAGGGCATAAAACGCCCTCCACTGGGACTATTTTGCTGTGAAGTATTGTACAGGAGGTCGGGTGTAGTATTACAGGACTCACCCTAGGTAATTTGGTTAGAGCAGTACACATTGCTGCACAAGAAATTCTATGCATTGCTTAACTCGAGTGGTTTTAAAGAAATTTACGACTGACTGAGGCCGTGCCAAGGACTCACAAAGAAAAGATTATTTTTTTCTAGATGATTTTTAGGATTTAGATATAAAAATATACTGTACTTGCATAAATACTAAGAGGACATAGATCAGGAAATCCATGATACAGAATGGTGCATTTGTTAGATGTGTGTGTGCGCTGTATGCACACATAGCAGAGCTGAATTTGTCATTTAACTCTTTGGGATTGGATAGATTTGTGCACAAGGATAACTCGATATATATATATATATATATATATATATATAGGCAGAGTTTGCTGAGGAGGACCACCCTCTGGACTCCAGAGCCAAAAGAGCAGAAGTTTATATGAATACGTTACTGGTTATACAGAATATTTTCCCACAAATATGGATATAAAACAGTTCAGCTCAAAAACATGATGCCTGAAGACTGGACTGCGTTTTCAAGGATGGGTTCCCTTTAAAAGCAAAGAATATTGGAAATAATTACAGGACTTCCTTAACTCCTGCCATCCTGGTTCACTGGGTATGGGTTGCCAATAGAGAGATGTCAGAGGCAATCACTGGAGATTTGAAGATAGATAGATAGATAGATAGAAAATATATTAGATAGATAATGAAATAGATATGAGTTAGATAGGCCGATAGCTACTAGATAGATAAATATTAGATAGATAATAGATTGATGGATAAATATGAAATATATGATAGATAATGAAATAGATATGAGTTAGATAGGCCGATAGCTACTAGATAGATAAATGATTGATAGATAGATAGATAGATACATACATACATACATAATAGATACTGTAGATATGGATTATATATATATATATATATATATATATATATATACACTATATATATATATATAGATAAATAGATATTAGACAGATATTAGGCAGATAGATATTAAATAGATATTAACTGATTGATAGATTAGATAGATAGATCGATCGATATATAGATAGATACATAGACAGATAGATACATAGACAGATCTATCTAATAGATAGATATTAGATGATTGCTAGATAAACAGATAGATAAATAGATTAGATATTAGATAGATGGATAGATATAAGATAAGGTACATAGATTGACGACCACAAGTTAATTATGTATTTTGGATAGTTGAATATAATATGCTGATCAATAAAATAATTCTCTTTCCTCAATTTGCTCTCTATAGGAGAATCCTGCACTATGTACGTGTGATTTGTTAGTAGCCGCTGACTACAGGTCACTGCCATATACCAGTCGCAGGGGTCACAGGGTAATCTGATACATCACTTGTACATCACTTGTGCACAGCATCCTATCAATGGTAATGACTGCAGCAAAGACTTTCATATTGAGCTGGTTATAAATGTAACAATTATCATTAATAAACTGACCATTTTTACCATTGTTAGTAATTGTAACATCTGAGAAAAATACAGCGCCAATGCAAATGCAGGATATTTCCCCCTATGTCCCTAGGGGAGACCACTTGCATGGCAGCTCCAAAAAAAAAAAAAAAAAAAGAATAATAATTGATGGCTGTATAATGGCCAAATCTGTACGTCAATGACCTGGTCTTTCTTTGAGATTCTTTACTTTTACATAGTATTATCATTATCATTATTATTATTATTATTATTATTATTATTATTACTATTTACAGCCAAATAACCAGAGACTATAGTGTGCTCAGTGTGAGACTGGAGTGCTTAGGACCCACCAGTAACATTAATACTGGGGGTCCAATGTACAGCTACATGCAAATATTACCTGACCCCCATCCGCAAATCCCTAAAACTGCACCAACACACATTTATTTTCAGTAGTTAGCCACTGCCTATCCTGTGCCTCAGCTGTTCTGTGGTGGAGACCCTGCCTCTGTGTCTCCTCAGCCCCCCGATACACCTATAATAATGAACTGGTTATTACTTTTATATAATGACATAGGCTGGTTGAGATGCTGTACACTAAATGCCTGTGTGTAGCGAAGTCATGTTCATGTACCATGGTCCATGTACCATTTGTGCAGAGGGTGGGGGGGACAAGGGGCCCACCACAGGATCGACCTGCTCCCCAGTGGGCCATTCCGAGCCTGGGTGTGCTGGTACTTGTGGTGCCTGATTTGCCATAGAGGACCTATGGCAGTGATGGCTAACCTCTGGCACTCCAGCTGTGGTGAAACTACAACTCCCAGCATGCTCCATTCGTTTCTATGGAGTTCTGAGAACAGCCAAGCAAGCGTGCATCTTGAGAGTTGTAGTTTTACCACAGCTGGAGTGCCGGAGGTTAGCCATCACAGACCTATGATGAGTGACTATGAGGATACTCACGGGCAGTGACTCCAGTGTTCTCCAACTCCCTGTCATTGGTACAGCTGCCTTGTTCCAGTCTAGCATCTGACGCCGCACAACAATAGCGCAATGAGCAGGAGCCGCAACAGATAGTGGCGTCCGCTGTATCAAAATCCTCCGGGCACTGGAATCCCGCCTGGTACTTGCCATCAGCGTCCACCCATCCATGACAGTACTCCCCCTGTGCCCTCGCATTACCCCAAGTAAAGAAGGAAAGCATCAAGTAGCATCCCAGTAACCTCATGGTTACTCCACTGTTGCCAGACTAATGAAAGTGGTCAGGGTGCAGCAGCAGGAACTGTACTTGGATCCTCCTAAAAATCACCCATTGAATTTGTACTCAGGTCCATATGTATGGCCATGAAGACAGGAGGACATGTGGCACTGGAAGAGACTGTCAGATCACTCAGCCCAAGATTTGGCCAGCACAGCATCCACCTACAACACATAGTGCTGCTCCTCAGATGGAGGGTCTTGTATTGGTCTCTCAGGGTTTCATGGTCAGAATCCAGGATTTGCACTGGTGAGAAGGGTTCTTGACATTACTCGGTGGCTCTGCTCTGTGTTCCCTATAGCTCCAGGGCTTTGGTAGATCTGCTGCTGGTTTCTCTCACTTGCAGTCAGCCTCTGGTGGTCTCTGACTTCTGTATGGGCAGAGCAAACAGAAGCAGGTCAGAATTCACAGAGCAAATGAGTTCTTTGGAAATTCCAGGGCAGAGCAATGATTTCAGGACCCGTCACAACTGCTCTGTGCTGCCTGCAGCTAAGAGCTGACTAGGAAATCTGAGGCTGGGGTCTGTCTCAAGTTGAGGGCTGCTCCTGCCTTCTCTTATGTGCAGTCATCCTCTGGTGGTCTCCCTCTGTGCATGTCTGGCAGCCTGCTAGAGCCCCCCTGGCTGTCACTCCCAACCCCCAGGGTCACAAGGCAGCTAATGAGAGGAGCTCCCTGCCACTCACTACTAGCCATTGTCACCAATATAGAGGCTGAGCTCGGCTTCCCCTGGGAGATGCCTCACAATGGAATCCGGCACACAAGCCCCCCTCATTACTCACAATTTATTTCTAAATGCAGCCTAATTTCAAGTGGGTTTCTGCTGAAAGAAACCTCATTCATCACTGCTGGGGCACCTTTCTATACATTTACTACAGCCTATACTAAAGGGTATATATATTTATTTCATCAGGCTGATAGTGATGTCATTGGATTTGTGGTTCCCTGCTATGAATGTTTAACTAATCTCTCATATCCATTTATTATAGACGCTCGAAAATGAATGGAAATGCTAAATAATTAATTGGAATAATGTATTAAAGTGCGGGTGACCACCTGGTGCCATACGATCAGCTTCCATCCTGCCAGGTTGAATTTTATGCTTTTCATTCCAATGGATTTTGTTCCTGAGGAAACTAGCGAAATACTTGTTGTAGGCAGTTACAGGAGGCAATTAGCGCAGATATTTTCATTGGACTCCAGAAGGTCAGTGTAATGAAGGTCAAGTGGTATCGCCTCCATCATTAGCGAGAAAACTTTGCATTGCAAATTACTACATTCACACAGGACGAAGGAGCTGCATATGAATTGTTTCATTTTAGACCTTGGAGACACCTGATAATATCCAAGGGCAGTGCAAGTCATTATGATCAGGACCAATTTTCCTGTTGAATAAGCATGAAGCACTGCAGGCCTGAGCAGAGGGACCAGAGAGAAAAGAAAAGACAAAAATAGCAAATATAAGTGATTTCAAGGACATAACCATTATGGGTACAGAGATGAACTGGGGGCCTACATGGTACCCTTCCACATATAAGGAGGCCAATTCTTGAAAATACAGCTAGTTAGGGGGCTGATTTTGCATTGAGACTTAGGCACCTTAAAGGCTATGGACACCTTTAAGGGCAACTTTTTTTTTATCATTGCATTCTACTCATTTGTGGCTAAAAATAATTTTTTCCCTTGTTATTTATTAAAAACATTCAACAGTTTTTCCTCTACAGCTTTCAGTTTAAATCCATCAAAAGAGCATCTCTGGTGGTTGGATCTGTAGCCCTTATCTGTACTTTCCTGACAGCTCATAAACAATCATTATACACTGACGAGCAAAAGGGTAACAATGTTTTGAACTTCTGACTTTCAGGCTTCATATCTCACCATCCACTACAGCTTAGAACGTGAGACTACCATCATTTTATAGACAATCATCTTGGCTATCTCATACATAAATTGGACTTGCAGGTATTTAGCATATGATTAGTTATGCAGATTATTGTCACATAACTGCATTGTTACTGTTTTTCTCTTAAAATTCTAAATTTATTTTTTATTATTTTGTTAATCCATCTTTGGCTTTCAACACTGCCTGAATCTTTATGGGCATGCTCTCAGATTCAAGCATGTCTCAACCGAAATCTGTTCCCTGGTCTCTTCTACACGTTCCCAGTGTTGGTACATGCTGGTCGACTCACTTGGGTACGAATACAATTTTTTCTTCAAGTCTTCAGTTAGGTTGAGGTCTGGGGACTGTGGGGGCTAATCCAGCACCTCTATTTCATTGTCATTGAACCACTTCTCCATTCTCAATGTTTCAATGTATGTGTGTGTGTTCCTACTGGAACACTATGTCGTCTTACCGATAGTACTCGAGTGTACAAAGTAACTAGTCTTGTAGGATATTCACATATAGCTCAGCATTGAGACCACCATTGATCCTGATCAAGTATCCAATGCCTTTGGCATTGAAACAACCCCATATCTTCAGGCTTCCTCCACCAAACTTGACAGTTCCTTCAATTTCTCAATCCTTTTTCCCTTGTTTCTTCCAGACCTATTGCACCCATCAGAGCCCAGTCTATTGAGTCGTCTCATCGCTCCGAATCACCCGTTTCCAATCTTCTACTGTCCACTGTTCGTTCTTTTTTGCAAACTTGAGCCGCCGCTTCTTATGACGATATTGAAGTTGAGGCTTTTTCACCTTTGTTTCAGGCCACCATTTCAGACTTGTGTAATGTGCATCGCACAGTGCTTGCATGGACATCTATGATCTCACTATTAGAAAGCCTATAAACCACACTGCGTGTTTGTCACGCCAGAACTGATAGATTTTGTGATGAGCTGACTTGTTGACTCCGATATTTTGTCTGGACGTCTACTTCTTGACTTTGAAATGGATGGACAGACTTTGTATTCTTCCAACATAGCACTCATATGATGCAGTTTGGCAATTTTCTTGGCCGAGATACCACTATCGATGAGCTGGATCATGCTGTTTCTCTTTTCTTGGGAAATCTTCTTCATGGCTGCTCCTGGATAGGCTGTGACCTTTAGCTTGGGAATCAGCCTAATAAGACACTGAGCTATTAGGGAATGTAAGAACAGGTTGTAATTTGTAGTATACAAGAAGAAAAAGATTGTTTCACCACCAGGAGCAAAACAGTAACAATGCAGTTACATGAGATCTGCATAACTAATCATATGCTAAATAGTTGCAAGTCCAATTTGTGTATGAGATAGCCAAGATGATTGTCTATAAAATGATGGTAGTCTCAAGTTTGAAGCTTTGGTGGATGGCGAGATATGGAGCCTGAAAGTCAAAAGTTCAAAACATTGCTTGTCAGTGTATATTGTGCTATTATTCAGACATGTAATTTTGCCTACTTATACTGCTGTTTTAATTTTCTTACACTAGGTGGTGGGACCCCCATCCTATTTTGCTATGGGACCCTATGAACTATAGTTATGCCCCTGCATGAACAACAGAATGGGCATCTGAAGTCTCAGTATTTGATACAAACCACTTTCTGGTTACAGCACCCAACAACAATTGAGAAAAACCCAACACAAATCAACTTATCCACAGACATCTTCCTTCCATTCTGTCACACTGAGGATAGGCCATCAATATCGAATTCCCGAAAAGCCCCTTTTTACTGCAGTCTAACACATAATAAAAGAAGTCTTTAACAACAGCAAAAAGTAGCCTTAGCTTTGAGTAACAAAGGCTATTGAAGATCTAAATTTCTTATCCTTCTACCCTGCAGATCTTCACTGTAAATGCAGTTCATCAACCATGTATGTACTTTTGATGTATCAGTAGATTTCCCCTTACAGTATATCCACCACACGGCTGCCAGGAATTGTATATTTTGTAAAGGTAAATCTTCTTTTATTACAGTTTTTTTTTTTATTTCTTCATGGTTCTGTTCTGTAATGTCACCTCAACAATTTCCATTATTTTGACTACCTACATTTTAAAAATCATGTGGGAGAAAGCTTGAGAAAACAGGACATCTGTTCCCATGCGCTTTCTGACCTATTCTTAGTTGTCGGGATAATAGGCAGCTACTCTGGAAAAGAACTTGCTCATTAACGGGACTGTACACAATGGCGACGCTCATACATGTATGCATGGGAAATTGTTTTCTTGTAACATGCAAAATAATAATAGCTGACCTTTTACTTGAAGGGTCCTTGAGGTTTCTTAAGTTTGTCAAAAGTCAGAAAGCTTGTGCCATGAATTCTTCACAATGCTATTGAATGGGCAAAAACAGTGAGTGTTGTAATGGCCCGCACTGGGTACTTTCTCATCTAGTCAATCATGTTTCATTGACGGCTCCTCAACTGTCACCGAGTTTCCAAAAGTCTTTACATAAAGTCTCAGATATAGTCTCATTACAGAAGAAAACAAATTCCAGAGACTCTCTAAGGGATTTCCAATGCAAACCGTAGTCCCATACAGAATGATAATCAGCGACCTATTATCCTAACAATCCAACGTCATGTACTTCATGACGGAGCTTTCCTAAATAACGCCATTCACATTGGATACAAATTTAAAGACATAGGGGCCAATTTATGAAACCTAGCTTTGATGCCCATAATAACCAATCACCACTCAGCTTTCATTCTACCAGAGCATAATATGAATTGAAAGTTGTGCTGTGATTGGTTGCTAAATGAAAAAAAGCCAGTTTTTCTTTCATAAATCTTTGTTTTGTATCCAGATATAGGGGGATATTTATCAAACTGGTGTAAAGTAGAACTGGCCTAGTTTTCCAATAGCAACCAATCAGATTCCTCCTTTCATTTTTCACAGCTCCTTTGGAAAATGAAAGGTGGAATCTGATTGGTTGCTATGGGCAACTAGGCCAGTTCTACTTTACACCAATTTGATAAATCTCCCCTAAAGTTCATACATGAAGTTGATTACCACTGTGAATACATTGCATTACTTGTCCTGTACTTATGCTGAACTATAAGGTATATTCTAGTCCGGCGCTGAATCCACAGTTCTGCTATTTGCTTAAAGGGAGTCTTTGACCTGTTTTTCACCTATATAACTAACAGCAGTGCCCCACAGAGGATTGCATACACATCCCAGACATATCTGTGTGCACTGCGTATCTCTGTATTACATGTCCAGAAAAAGTACTTTTATTCTACTGGAAAACAGCTCCTAAGTGCCCAGCTGAAAGTGAAACTAAAACAGCTTTCTCTCCTGATTCGATTTCTAGCAGCTATATCTTCTGATATACTGGATATAATACTGTGATGATATCATTTGAACGGTTGGAATGTCAGCTTTCAAAGAAAGTCAGAACCATTTTTTTCTCTGCTACCAATCCCAAGATATGAGCAGCTAAAACAGCCCTCCCCTCTTCAGTCTGGTTTGCTTTGAGCACTTGCAGCAGCAGAGCTGAGCACTGTTTTCCTGCAGAATAAAAGTGTTTTTTCTGAACATGCAATACAGACACACAGTGCACACAGGTATGTCTGGGATATGACATGTAATACAGATACAAAGTGCACACAGGTATGTCTGGGATGTGACATGTAATACAGACACACAGTGCACATAGGTATGTCTGGGATGTGACATGTAATACAGACACACAGTGCACACAGGTATGTCTGGGATGTGACATGTAATACAGATACAAAGTGCACATAGGTATGTCTGGGATGTGACATGTAATACAGACACACAGTGCACACAGGTATGTCTGGGATGTGACAAGTAATACAGACACACAGTGCACACAGGTATGTCTGGGATTTGACATGTAATACAGACACACAGTGCACATAGGTATGTCTGGGATGTGACATGTAATACAGACACACAGTGCACACAGGTATGTCTGGGATTTGACATGTAATACAGACACACAGTGCACACAGGTATGTCTGGGAGGTGACATGTAATACACACACAGTGCACACAGGTATGTCTGGGATGTGACATGTAATACAGACACACAGTGCACACAGGTATGTCTGGGATATGACATGTAATACAGACACAGTGCACACAGGTATGTCTGGGATGTGCCTGCAATCTTCTGTGGGGCAGTGCTCTTAGCTATATTGGTGAAAGACTCAGTTTAAAGAGATTCCCTGAGACGTTAGAAATGAAGACTCACTGATTCCAGCACTGATACCAGTGCTGGAACCCTTCTTCTCCACTGCCATCTACACACACATCACTGCTGCTGGCAAATCAGTGGTCTCAGAGGTGGCAGTGGTCAGATGTCACACAAGCACATGTAACCATTGAGGCCACTATTAGCTGGCAACAGTGATGTGCATGTAGATGGCACATCACACTTCCTGTTCAACAGGAATTGGAAATGGAGGAGAAGGTCTCTCAGCGCTGGAACTGGAGCAGTGGTCCCTGCACCCTGCCTCTCAATATCAAAAGGGTTTCACAGTCTCAGAGAACCCCTTTAATACATATTTCTAATACTTTGTCCTTTGCTTTTCTGCTAAAACACATTTTGATTTCCCATACTAAATGTACAACGCGTGGTATAAATATTGCATATACCTACAATAAAGGGAGGCAAATGTCACACCTAAATATCAAAGAGTATACAGGCATATTGGATAAATTCATGAATTAACAATGAGCATGCAGAGAAGATGGAGGTGACATCTGTGGAGGGGACCATTTACAGGAACACCGTGTGGCAATCCATACAGCAAACACAAGACGCAGAGCACTGAAGTCAAGTATCTGGGACACCAAATCATAAATGCAAAAAGCTAATATGTTAGTGACAAACAGGAACATTACTATTACGGTCTCCTGGATGTACCTGTTTATTACAGACATGCTTACCTGACTTCACCTAGCGTGTTGTGTGAATCTTTCGTACCTTGATTGCAGCAATGTAGCTCTTACTCTATGTGTAACGCTTTGTATTATCTCAGCCTATTATGGTGCATATACTTCTGTGGTAAGTGTACCTATAGTTGCTGCTGTGTTTTTACCCACTTTTATGTCCCTGACATTTGAGATACTGAGCCCTGTTGCTTGTGTTTGGTGTATGGGTACTTGTACCGTTGCTACATGGCATTACTGTAAACGGTCTCCTTGGTCTACTCTGGAGATGCCCCTCCATCTTCTTTCTATTCTCAATTTTAATTCACTTATTTATCCAATAACATGTAGTTTGATAACTGTGGTGTGACATTTTGCTCACTTTATGGGAGGTATATATTCTAATGGAGTAAGACATCATATTGTTGTAACCTTCAATATATTCTTATAGATATTATTGGAATTCGGACTGGTACTGACTTATAGTTGTGGTATATTTTTCTGTTTGCTAAATAGTTATTTGTCTTGCAAGGTATCACGACAAAATGTCAAAGAATGCAAATAATCAGGCCATGTTATTTACAGGGAAGCAGCAGGGGGTGAATAAAAGATGTGAGCTATGAGGAAGCCATCAGAATTAATGAATCTGAAAGCACTATAAGACATGATGTAACTCAAGTATAGTTCCAGTACTGGTAAGTAATGCAAAATCCAATAGATATGTAACACACCAGAGTTGTGTTACCACTCATACACCTTGCTACTGTCTTTTATGGGCTAACCTAAATTTCATCCATGCATTTTATTTCAGGTCCTATACACCGTGCATCTATACTAATGTAATGCAATTGTTATACAAGTAATGTACCTGGTGTACCAGCAGGTGGCAGCAAACACGGCAGAGCTGTAGTTACTCAGAATGGAGCTTTCCATTCCATTCTGAGCCTCCCGCACCCCTGATCCCCCCGGAGAAGAGTGGGCGAGTCCCACTTCCTGCAGGAAGGGTGGGGATCTAGTTAGAATCAGTCTAGTGGACCCCCTGCTAGGGGAAAGGTGTGCAGGATTACGTCTTTGCTGGATGTGCCCATACCAGTCAGAGCACCTTAAGCTCTGCTGGCCATGGAGGCAGAACTCTGAGAGAATTGCAGCATACAGGAGAAATTCAAGTTTACAGTTTGTCAGTACAGCAGCGAGCAACCGTGATAGAGCACAAGTGTGTTTGCCTGGCAGTTATATTCTAAAGCCTGCTGGGACAAAGCCTAAAAATTGTTTGGATGCAAGTCTACCCAAGTAAAGCTGCGTTGAATTTCATTTCAAGGTTTGGACTTGTTTATTCTGAAAATCCCTCAATTATTCCCCCTATTTATTGCTTTGGAGCCAAAGCCCGAGGTCCAGCCGTTTCCAGGTAGGAGCACCGTGACACACCACAAGAGACATTTTAGGCCACAATTATACCAGCGATTCCCTGGAGAGAATAGGGCACTGGGGGGAGGCCACCTGCTGCAGATCCACACTCCATTGACTGCTGGAGTGATTCCATCTTCTGTTTTCTTTAATGGTATTATATAAAGTTTACTTACCTTACATCAATATGATCTTACTACTGAAGGAACATTTGCACAGATATTGGTCCTGTGGCGCAAGCAGATACACACCAATTGCTTCACTGTGGGCCCAGCACTTATAGACTATCTATCTGTTCTGGTTGCTTCTTCTCTTTCAGTACTTATGCCTTTATCCCTAGTGTTTCTCATGTGTCATGACAAGGCTGCCCTCACTGGTGACAAACAAGTCAGTTTGACAAAGACATATACTATACTGCCTCCTCATTGCTTCCTGCGCTACTATTACACTGAAAAGTGTTTGCATCACGACAACCGGGACACTGCCTTCCACCTCAAACCTTTCCTCATCAAGGACACCTCAACCGTCATCAAGTAGGAGAATCCCGGAACTGGAGTGTGTTCCAAAGGGAAGAAATGTGCACCTTTCCTATGACTGTATGCCAGCCCTATCACTCACAGACGCCCCTGCGGCCCAGGTGCTGCAGATCTTACCCTAATGTTACCTTCCATTCTTTAGATTTGACAGTGGTACCTTGTTGTAGTAATACTTTACATCCCTAATGTTAGGTATCTGGAGATGCCAACAACTGGGCAGTCACGTGTACTGGGTCTGAGGGCTATGTGTGGCTCCCAAGCCATTGTTGGTGGAATCAAGTTATATCTTAATCATGTATGAGCAAATTGAAGTCCAATATTCCTAAATTAGTTGTATACTTACCCCAAGAAGAGTTTTAGGAACCCACGCAGAACCACCACCATGGTTATAAATTGACCTTTATGTCAAACATCTGCATCCAATTTTTTTTTCATATTTTATATTGAGCATGAAACCCACGGCTCACAACGTCCAGAACACCAGGGAGCTATCAGCTCCACTATATATTACGAAATAAGAATCTAGGTTCACATTTTCCCATACCCCCTTGAACAGCTTTATTTCTAACAATAAATGAACCGTGATGAATTCATCTTCCATGTTGACAATTTCATTTACCATTGTTTTAATAACTCCATACTATCCATGGGGGAATCAGCCTGCTGAGAACTGATGTAAACTTGTAGAACTGAATAGGGGGCTCTGGAAAGAACATGCGGAGAATACAACCGAGCCGGTGAAAGTCTATTTTATGAACAATTCCAAGACATTGGTAACAATACGCAGGTAATGACAGCCTTCACATAGTGGCCTGGAAATGAACATGCCTGAGATCAAGTGGAAATGTTCAGGGAGCCGGTCTCTGTAGACCTGATAAATGTGCTACCCATTTTAATGAATAATTTCCTCTGTCAAAAGGCTTTCTACTTTTTTTTTTTTTACATGTGGCACAGTATATATTACAACAATAATACTTCTTGTGACTGTTCATTTTCACTGTTTTGACAGTTTTCTTCCTTCAGTCATCATAAGGAACGTTTATTGCATTTTACCAAGGTCAAGACATTACCGGCCGCGTCTAAGTATATTGAATAAACATACCACTAAATAAGGAAACGCTGGCAAAGCCAGCAATTACAGCAAATGACATTATTTCAGCCCTGTGGTATACATAAGTGAAAGGAAGGACGTCCCCCGGGTGAATAAAGTAATAGTGCCTGATGTAAATGTAACATAAAGCTATAATGATGGAAAAAAAAAGACAATAAAACAGAAAGTGCAATCTGCTTATTCTGATCCCGGTGTTATAAATCTTGTGTTAATGAAAGAAATACAGAGACTACAGATTGGACAAACACTGTTTAAGCCAGGAGGATTTGCACTTCCTTAATATTGTAATATGCAAGGAAAAAGAAAATACAATGCTCTGGTTCTATTGAACTGAGAAAATGCTATAAAGCTGTCAGATTCAAAAATAAATGTAGAGTTTGACTCAAGGTCAGTTATGGGAATTGTAGGTTCAGATTTTATACTTGTAAGATACTTTATACATTTTTCATGCTTTGGCTGAGCACTAAATTTTGTATTGAATATGGCTGACCTTCAAAAAGAGAGAACAGGTGATCAATCAACCGTTCATCCCATAGTTGTACTCTTCTGTTCAACCAGGTCTTGAGGAAAGAAGGTTTGTTCACAAACATAGAAAAGGATTCTTTATGGTAAGAGCAGTGAGACTATGGAACTCTCTGCCTGAGGAGGTGGTGATGGTAAGTTCACTAAAAGAGTTCAAGAGGGCCCTGGATGTATTTCTGGAGGGTAACAATATCACAGGTTATTGTTACTAGAGATAGGTCGTTGATCCAGGGAGTTATTCTGATTGCCTGATTGGAATCGGGAAGGAATTTTTTCCCCTAAAGTGAGGAAAATTGGCTTCTACCTCACAGGGGTTTTTTGCCTTTCTCTGGATCAACTTGCAGGATAACAGGCCGAACTGGATGGACAGGTGTCTTTCTTCGGCCTTATAAACTATGTTACTATGTAACCAGATACACATGCATGTACATTATCTCCATAAGGGAGGGAAATAAGCAGTTAGACACATAATGACGCTGATCTCTGAGGATATACCTATAGGCACACTAGACTTGGATTGATAAGCAGTTCTAGAAGTGGGGCACCTGGTGAAAGGAAGATTTAAAGCGGTTCTCCAGGCTTTTTATATTGATGACCTAGACCAAGAACATACAACTGAAACAAAACACCAAAAAAACCTCAGATAATAATAACACTACCACCAAAGTATAGTTAAAAATATTATGTTATTAATAAAAAATTAATATAATTACACAATAAAGCTATTTTATTACACAATAATCCAAATCTCTTATGATTAAATTAAGATAAAATTCATATACTACTCACAAAAAGTTAGGGATATTTGGCTTTCAGGTGAAATTTATGGAAAACGTAAAAAGTTCACGCTACAGTGATATTATCAAAGTAGAAGTATGCAATGGTGATTTCCTCATCTCAACCAATTTATTGAAACAAAAGCCAACACCAGTGGTGGGTATAACCCCACAAACATGTCACTGTCTCAGTAACTTGTCGTGTGGCCTTGAGCATCAATTACAGCTTGACAATAATGTGTCATGCTGTTCACAAGTTGACTTATTGTCTGCTGAGGCATGACATCCCAATCTTCTTGAGGGGCAGCCCTCAGGTCATTGAGGTTCTGGGGTACATAGTTATGAGCCTCTACACGACGACTCAGCTGATCCCATAGGTTTTCAATGGGATTCAGGTCTGGAGAAAGTGCAGGCCACCCCATTTGAGGTCCCCAAGTCTCCAGCAGCCATTCCCTAATGATGCAACCTTTATGAGCTGGCGCATTGTCGTCCATAAAGATGAAATGAGGCCTGTGTTGTTCATGCAGAGGCATAATGACTGGATTTATGATGTTATTCAAGTAGTATAGGCTTGTCACTGTACCATTCACAACGTGTAGGGTAGTTCTGTATTGACTAGACACACCTGCCCACACTGTAACACCACCACCACCAAAGGCTCGACTGGTGACAATGGTGGCTGATGCATAGCGATCTCCAACATCCTTGGTGGCCATCATTTCTGCTCAGTGTGAATCGACTTTCATCAGTGAACAGCACTGAGGACCACTGGTCCCTCATCCAGCATAGATGCTCCCTGTGGTCAGGTACCCTTGCAGGTCCTTTAGCACTCAGACCGTGCTAATGTTAACAGTTTCGAATGGTCTTGCTTGACACTTGGGTGCCTCTCACCTCCCTTAAATGTGCCTGCAGTTGTGTGCCCCTCAAAGTCACTTCAGAACTGAATTGTTCCTTAAAAAAGTAGGTTTTGGAAAAAAAATTTAACAGTTGGAAAAATTGCTTTTAAAAGCCTTCTAACGTCCTAATAAAAGGACATTTACAGAATGATGGCAACATAAACTAGACATACGATGAATGTTAATAATATTTTATGAGATATCAATATTTGTCTTAAAAGCAGAAAAATTAAAATTTAGAAAATTGCTAATTTTTCCACAATTGTTGTAAATTTTGTTTCTTGTTATAAGTAAAACATATTGACTCAGATTTTCCACTAACATGAAGTATGATGTGAAGCAAAAAAAATAAAAAATTCAGAATCACTTGGATAAGTAAAAGAATTCCAAAGTTCTTACCACATAAAGTGATACATCAGATTTTTACATTTAGGCTGGGTCCCGAAGATGAAAACTGCCTGGGTTCTGAAGGGGTTAAAAAGAACAGCACCGGAACCCAAACTAGTCAATACAGAAGTTATTCATTTTTCATGAATCTGTTTTTTTGCAGCTGGACATGGCCATGTGAATAAGCTCATAGTTTTAGCATGCTTTACAGTCTGTTAAAATACTATACTGCTTAATCCACATATAGGTTAGAAATTAACTGCCTGGAATTTAAAGAGGCTCTGAAAAGGAAAAATCAAGATATGATTTAGACATCATTACTATTTTTAATGTAATGACGTGTCAGAAATGTGGAATACTGTAAAAAAAAAAAAAAGCAATAAAATAGGCCAGAAATAATTGCAAGTAGATTTAATGAGTATGAGAAGAGAACTGCTCTCCCTTTAACTTGTTCCCTTGTGTTCATAGGCACAAAGGGGGAGATTTATCAAGACTGATGCTTTCTAGCTCAGAGATGCTGTAGATTTCTGGCTATATTTGTGCCAGAAAACTGGCGTAAAAGAAGATTAATTTGTCGGGATGACTGGCCACGCCCCTTCAAACACTTGCCACACCTCTTTAGGGAAAGTGGCAAGGTCGGTGTAACATCCGAGAGATGCGGCAATTTTTTCACATAGCTTGCGACTTTTTAACACCACTTTTCAGGCGCAAGGGAGATGTTTATTCATGTACATATCAAATCAATTAAATTCACAGAAACGAGTAATAGTGGGGTTAACAGTTTCTACCATACTCTGAAAATATCCAGTGCTTTCTCTGATGGTTGCGGGCTAGAGAGGATGGGGAAAATGTTTAAAAACTGGGGCAAAGGAAAGCTGGCTGAGTTGCCCATAGAAACCAATTAGATTTCACATTTCATATTTGATAGCTCCTTTGGAAAATGAAAGGATTAATCTGATTGGTTGCTCTGGCCAACTAAGCCATTTTTTCTCTACACCAGTTTAGTCCTACTCTATTGTCCTCATTTGGAATAAATGCATGTAGTATGACAATGGTGGTTACATTAAAGAGAAGCGGTCACCATTAAAGTTAATGCAATCTGCAGGCAGCCTGTTATAGAGCAGGAGGAGCTGAGCAGACTAGTATTTTGTTTTCAGCAAAACCTGTAATTTATACATTTATATCTCTGCTCTTTCTGGGCTAAGTAGCGTGGCGTCCTTATCAGTGACTGACCGCTATTAATGTACACAGAATCATACAGGGAAGGCCATCAATTACTGATACAACTGCCTATATGGCTGCTCAGAATAGAAAGAGCAGAGATTTAAATGTATACATTACAAGTTTTGCTGACTCCCTCTATAGGGGTTGATCAGGATGAGATAATCATGGCTGCTTTCTTGCAGAAACAGCACCACACTTGTCCATGGGTTGTGTCTGGTCCTGCAGCTCAGGTCCAGCATGTGAGTATACTATAGCACTGTATCTACAAGCAGGAGATGTAGGTGCAGAAGCCGGCAGATGGTACTGGAGTCAATAACCAAGTCTCTCTGTACTAAAGTGCACAGTGGGAGTTGTAGTACCTGTGTATTCCTTATATATGTTCAACGAAAATTTTTCAAGGTATTAGGGTGTACAAAAATCCTAAATCTTTTCTTTCTTTTCCATAACATTGGTCTTAATTGAAATCCATGTGAGAGGAGAAGGCTAATTTCACATCTGCGCTTTCCCTTTCCGCTATTGAGATCTGTCATAAGATCTCAATACCAGAAGAAAACGCTTCAGTTTTGCCCCCATTCATTGTCAATAGGGAGAAAACTGAAGGGAACTGAGTGCACCCGAATCCATTCCGTTCCATTTCATTGTGTTACGATGACACACACAAAAGCGCTGCAAGCAGTGTTTTTGAGTGTGTTATGGGATGTGCAGCAAAATGTTTTCTCGGAAACAAAAGAAAACAGATCCAGGGCCCATTGACTTACAATGGCTACTTTAGAGATAATACAACTGATATTCATAACGGTTCTATTATCCTAACGGAAGATTTTTGCTGATCCATGATGTATCCAGCAAAAACGTAGATGTGAAAGTAGCCAAAGCTAGCTCCTTCTTTATTCATTGGTGGCACCTCTGAACTAAGTAAATGATCATATTGTGGCAGGAGGAAGTTCCCCCATGTAGGGGACTTAGACTCCCAGAAGTGAGATTTGTCAAAAGTGCAGCATACTATGATTAGTGGTAAGCGAAGTTTTGAAAAATTCAATTAGGTCGATAAGTTGCCGAACTTATACAAGAAATTCGATTTGCTACAAATTAATTTGTCACGAATCGCGATAAATCAGGTATATCCGTGCGTGATGGTGGCTGATGTCATGTATGGAGCGGGCTGCTGTATTGAGCCATACGCAGCACTTACAGCGCTTTTGTGTGTATTATGGGAACACAATGAAACGGAATGCATTCTAGGGCACTCTTTTCCATTCAGTTCAAAGACTGTGACATCACAGGGGATGGCTATCTGCTGATTGCCTAGCTGCATGACATAATGGGTCATATTGCGTTCCCTGGCTTCTTACTTTCACTTTGTAACCTGTGCAGCAGCCATTTTAGAAAAAAATCTGATTCGTTACCACGAAACGTAAGGAAATTTGGCTTCATGGCAAATCCAATTTTTTCTAAACTTCGGATCGAATTCCACTTTGGATGCTTTGATTCACTCAACACTAATTCTTATAATAAATCCATAAGTAAAAAAGATTAATAGTAATAATGATAAATGAAGATAATAGAATTTGCTGCAAATTGTTTTCTTCTACACACATGAATATGCATTTTGATGTAATTTCAGGACAATGCCTGTTCTATGAGAAGGGGAGGCTAGTATTTTATAATTAGTGTGATTGTTATAGTAGTCACAGTCCGTATTAGGTGAGTAGCTGTCATTGGATTTTCTTTGTCTTTTGGTGCCACCTAGTGTTTCTACGTTATAGATATCCAGAAAAATACTTACATTCTGGAAATAGAAATTCTTGGGTTCATCTTCTTTTTTATATTTTTTTAATCTGTCCAACTAGTAACCACAAGCTTATTTTATACTGACTACCTAGTTCCCATCACCAACTCTACCAATATAGATCTCAGCGGAGAAAGGTGTAGACATTTTTTGTGGGTTTTTTTGCTCTAAGATAGAAGAGCTTTATTTTAACACTACCCTAATGATGATGCACGTGACTGATTTTAAGAAGTCTTGCTATATTTATGTAATCATAATGTAAGCATAATATAGCAATATACAGAAGTATTCTAATTTATCGTAATGAATACCAAGGGACAGTGTTAGAAAGATTTCTAATAAATGTAAATGATAGAAGTAGAGTAAAGTCCAGCATCCAAAGCTGAAGATTTTAAAAATCCATGTCAGGACACGCAGATTGCTGATGTGTTTCGACCATATGCTGGATCTTATAGCATAAAAAACATAGAAAACATCGGCCAATCACATAAATAAGATATAACACATGACACATGACAACACTGAATTATAATCAAATATACTTATGCAGAATAAATCACAGACTAGTAATGCGAAATTAAGTCAGTCTTCTTGTTCATACCAGAGGGGGTGCATCTTTTAAAGGGTTTCACCTCGCTTGACCATATTAAACCAGATGACATTTGCAATGCGCAAATGTCACCTGATGTCTAATATGGTCTTCTTTTTAAGCTTTGTGTTCCCGTTTTCTTAAAAAATCTACTTTTGTAATATGCAAATTACCTTTACTAGGTGCAAGGGGCGGTAACCCTGCACCTAGTAGTGCCGTTTTCCCCACCTTCTATATGTCGTCATCAGCACTGATTGACAGGGCCAGGCAGCTCGCTCTATCTGCTGCTGGCCCTGTCAGCGCTGCAAATCCCGCGCCTGCACCGTGGGTCCGTCATTCGGCGCAGGCGCAGTGAGTGCCGCTGGCTGCCGGGCTCCTGGCTTCCTCACTGCGCCTGCGTCGCCTTCTTTTCCGGCTGTAGAGTGACGTCATCGGCGCAGGCGCAGTGAGGAAGCCGGGAGCCTGGCAGCCAGAGGCACTATGTGCAGGGTTACTGCCCCTTGCACCTAGTAGAGGTAATTTGCATATTATAAAAGTAGATTTTTTAAGAAAACTGGAATACAAAGCTTAAAAAGAAGACCATATTAGACATCAGGTGACATTTGCGCATTGCAAATGTCATCTGGTTTAATATGGTCAAACGAGGTGACAGAAACCCTTTAAAGGGAATGTGCCATCAGAAAATTACCTATTCTTTAACCACTTCCAGTCCGGGCCACTTACCTCCTCCCTGACCAGGCATAATTTTGCAAATCTGACATGTGTCACTTTATTTGGTAATAACTTTGGAACGCTTTTACTTATCCAAGCCAGTCAGAGAATGTTTTCTCGTGACACATTGTACTTCATGTTAATGGTAAAATTGAATCGATTTGTTTTACCTTTATTTATAAAACAAATCCAAAAGTTAACGAAATTCACTATTTTCTAAATTTGAATCTCTCTGCTTTTAAGATAGATAGTGATACCCCATTAATTAACATTCCCCATATGTCTTCTTTATGTTAGCATCATTTTGGTAGTGTCATTTTATTTTTTTAGGACGTTAGGAGGTTTAGAATTTTAGAAGCAATTTTTGAAAATTTGAAAAACTTTTTTAAGGACCAGTTCAGTCCTGAAGTCACTTTGTGGGCTTACATAATAGAAACCACCCATAAATGACGTTGCTAACCCTTTAAGTATTCCACAGGAATTAAAGCAAAATAGATGTGAAATTTCAAAATTTCACTTTTTTTGCAGATTTTCCATTTTAATCATTTTTTTCCTGTAACACATCAAGGGTTAACAACAAAACAAATCTCAATATTTATTACCCCGATTGTGCAGTTTGCAGAAACACCCGACATGTGGTCATATACACCTGTATGGGGACACGGAAGGGCACAGAAGTCAAGGAGCGCCATATGGTTTTTGGAGGGCAGCTTTTGTTGAAATGGTTTTTGAGCACAATGTTGCATTTGAAGAGACCCTGAGGTACCCCCACAGTGGAAACCCCCAAAAAGTGACCACGTATTATAAACTAGGAAAGGAAAATACATACAATGCAACGGCACACTGCCAACCAGATAAAGCACAAAATGCCATGAGGTATTGATATGAGGTATTCTGGAGCTAATGCTATGCTTGTTTAGTAAATTAGAGATTCTTGGCAAATATATTTTGTACAAAATTATTTGAGCCCGTCCACCAAATCGTCAAGCTGATCTCTGTAGAACGGGAACCTAACACTATTTCTTACCTGTTATGTGCCAACCTTGGCTTCCGTATAATCAGGGGGTGTTGGTTCCACATGCAAGCTGGATCCACTCTGCCTTTTGCCATTTCTGGTGCTTCAAAGGCCTCCACTAATTCAGGGATGCAGGTACCAACATGCATGCCGAGTCCACTCGGCTTTATAGTTACACTAATTAAAATCAACCTATGGGGTATACAGGCTAGTCAGGAGTGCATGACCAAATGGAGTAGCCACACCTCCAGTACAAACTTACAAAGGAAAAAAGGGGAATTTACTAAACAAGCATAGCATTAGCTCCAGAATACTTCATATCTCTATGGCATGTTGTGCTTTATCTGGTTAGCAGTGTGCCGTTGCATTGTATGTATTTTCCTTTCCTTGTGCATTTAGCCATAGCAACGTGCACCTGCGCACTGGGATGTGCTGACTGAAATTCCCCTTTTTTTCTTTGTAACATTATAAACTACACCACCCAGGGAATTTTTAAGGGGTGAAGCAAGCACTTGACCCTACAGGTGTTTCATACCATTTTCCAGTCACTGAATATGTGCCGCACTTGCGGTAATGCCGAAAAGAATAAAAGTCAGCAAAAGGATCTGGTGAATGCCGCATTTCATTTAATACTCTTCAAGGACGTTTATACAATTTAGAACCCTTGGGTGTGAAAATGAAAAATTAGATTTTTTTTCTTTATAAGAAAATGGTGTATTAGGCCCAAACTTTCTTTTTCACAAAAGATAACAAGATAATATCCCTCCACAATTTGCTCCCCATTTTCTCCTGAGTACAGTAACACCCCAATTGTGGTTGTAAACTGTTATTTGGGGATATGCCAGGGCTCAGAAGGGGAGGAGCGGCATCTGGATTTTCCAACATGGAATTTTCTGTCATTGATTTTAAGAGCGATAACTTTTTAATTTTTTTGTGGACTGAGCTGTGTGAGGGCTTATTTTTTGCGGGACAAGCTGTGCTTTTTATTCGCACCATTTTGGGGTACATTTGGCTTTCTGATCACTTTTTAATCTCATTTTTGGGAGGTTAAGTCACAAAAAAGCAGTGTGGTGTCATTTTTCTATATATTTTTTTACACTGTTCACTTGATAGGGTAGATCATGCGATATTTTTATAGATTTGGTTGTTATGGATGCAACAATACCAAATATCTCTAATTTTATTTTTTTACATTTTACACAATAAGAACATTTTTAGAATTTTTTGTGTTGCAATTTTTTTAGAGCCATATTTTTTGCATTTTTCTGGCTTTGCTCTTGTGTGGGGACTCATTTTTTGCGGGATGAGGTGACGTTTTTATTGCTACCATTTTGGGATACATAAGACTTTTTGAGTGTTTGAAATTATGTTTTTTGGTAGGTGAGGCGACTAAAAAAAGGTGTTTTGGCATAATTTTTATTAGATTGTTTTTACGCGGTTTACTTGATGGGGTAGATCATGTGATATTTTTGTAGAGACAGTTTTTATGGATGCAATGATACCAAATATGTCTATTTTATTTTTTTTTACGTTTTACACAATAAGAGCATTTTTAGAAAATTTTGGGATACATACGACTTTTTGATTGATATTATGTTTTTTGAGAGGTGAGGTAATTAAAAAATCTGTTTTGGTGTAATATTTATTCATTTTTTATGGCATTTAACTGATGGGGTAGATCATGTTATATTTTTATAGAGCCGGTTGTTGTGGACCAAATATGTCTATTTTATTTATTTATTTATTTATTTTATTATTTATTTTTTAAATGACATATTTGGGTAAAAAACTATTTTTTTTATATGCGAAAAAAAATTTTTTTTATAATACTCTATTTTTTTATTATTTTTTTTATTTTTTATTTTACACTTTGTGTCCCCCATAAGGTCATACAAGACCACTGGGGGACATTTAACTTCACTTTTTTTTTTTTTTTTTTTTTTACACTATTGATTTCTTCTGTAACTGGGGCTGACATAGTAGCCCCAGTTACAGGTGAAATACACCCCCAGAGAGGCTGCATAGCCTCAGTGCAGGGCTGATCCGGGTCGACTACGTGATCACCGGGCAGGGACAGGAAGCGGCATAACGCTTCCTTATCCGTATACACAGCACATGTGTATACAGCGATCTAGAAAGCAGGGACTCCTGGGCAGGGCCGGCCTTAGGGTAGATGGCGCCCATGCAAAACTTTCTCTCAGCGCCCCCCCCCCCCCATTTATATATATATGTTTACTTAAAGAAGTGCTGAAAATTAAACAAACACATTCTTTATTCAATAAATAATAAACAAAATAAAGTGAAGCAATCAATTTAACCTGTATATACTGTAGACACTCAGTGGAAAGTACAACAAATAAATGAACTCACTGGCTGCTAAATAGTCAGAACATAACTTTACGTGATTTTGCTTTGCAAATTCATCAATCGTGGCATTCATGTCCAGTGTCCGGAGAATGTCATTCTCAATGGACAGCACTGCTAAAGCTGTTAGTCTGTCATCTGACATTGATGACCTCAGGTATGTTTTAATTAGTTTTAATTTAGAAAAACTACGTTCTCCTGAAGCCACGGTAACAGGAATTGTCAGTAGGATGTGAAGTGCTACCCAGAGGTAAGGAAAGGTGTCAGTCAGACTGTTTTTGCTGATGAAGTTTAGCACATCAAGAGGAGTTTTAGTATCATGATGTAATATACTTTGAATGTGGAAGAATTCCTGGGCTAACTCTTCTCCATTTACATCAGATTCAGTCCCCTTTACCAATGCAGCCTATAGATTTAAGCAACTCTTTCTCAGTTCTTCTCTAGAAAAAGTATTATTTTTTATGTCATATAAAAATCCCCAGATTTTGTTATGGCTCTCTAATTGTTTGAAGCGCTCTCCCAAAGATGTCAACGCTGTGTCTACTAAAGGAAAAAAAAAATCTATCTTGAATTTAGCTTGAGGGTCAGTTATTGCTTCATCCCGTCCTTCATAATCAAAACAAGACTTCTTCACTCTGATACGTTTCTGTGACCTAAACACCGCCTCCAAATTCAGGTTCTCAGCAACCTCTTTTGCGCTCTGCAGTGCCATGTTAAATCCATTTTCCCGGAAATCCTTTATAAAGTCCAGACACTTGTGAATCACTCCTGTCACCGTGCTGAGATCAGAACTTTGTCTTTGCATAGCTTTACTTACAATGTTTATTTGAAACAATATGTCAAACCATATAATAAATGACATAATAAACTTGAAGTCAGTGATCTTCTGAGAAAGGGTCCTGGCTTCAAAAGACACATTTGGCTCAACATTGTCTTCCTCAGATAGTGCAACTAATGCCTCGTGTATTTCTCCTAACTGGTACCGAAAAGGTTTAAGGCAGTCAATTCTGCATTCCCACCTTGTAGTACACATGGGTTTCAAAGTCAGACCTGAGATATGGTCCGTCAAGATTTTCCACCTCTTAACAGAGCCAGAGAAAAGAACATAAATACACTGTATTAAGCCAAAAAGATCTTTTGAGTCTTTACTTGATCTTGCTACATCTCCAACCACAAGATTAAGGCAATGACATCCGCATGGCACAAAGACAGAACGAGTATTTTTCATGTAAAATGTGAACTTGAACGCCATTGTGTTTTCTGGCCATGTTGGCACCATTATCATAGCTTTGGCCACAACAATTATTAATATCCAAATCTTTTTCACACAGAAACTGAAGAATGGATTCAGACAACCCCTTCCCTGTAGTGTCTACAACATTTCTATATCCAATAAAATGCTCCTTAACTGTGTATATGTCAGATACTACATCCAAGAAGCGAATAGTAAATGACATCTGCTCTTTGTGGCTCAAATCAGCGGTGCAGTCTAGTATTATGGAATAATACTTCGCCTTGTTGCAGCGTGTAACAATGTTGTTAACAACTTGGTTTGCCATCAAAGTAATTATTTCATTTTGAATGGTTTTACCACAGTAGTGATCTGTTGTTTCTTTGGAGACAACACAATGCAGGTGTTCGGCCATCACTCTGTCAAACTTTCCAAGTAGCTCCACAAATCCCAAAAAGTTCCCATTATTGGGGGTAAAAAGACGATCAGAACTACCTCTAAATGCCAAATTCCTCTCTGCAAGAAAATGGACAATAGATACAAGCCTTTCCAAAACTCCTCTCCAGTGTTGTCTTTCTTGATTCATAACTGCTTGCATGTTAGAATCTATAGTTATGTTCTTCTTGAGCCGAACCTGAGTCTCTAACCATTTACTTTCTGCTAGAAAATGATTTGGTGAGGACTCATGTGATTTTAATATAGATGACATATGCTGCCAGTCTTGAGATCCCTCCAAAGCAAGAGATGACCTCGGTTTTCTATCAAATACTTTGCAACAAAAGCAGACTACTTTGTTTGTAGATTTTGAGTACACCAACCACTGTCTCCTGCAGTGTTGTCCATTAACCAACATTCTCTTATAGAATTCAGCTGAAAAGTGACGGTCATTTGCATCATTTTTGAATTCTATATCTGTTATGTAAACAGGTCCAGTTTCTACAATCTGATCTATTACTTTGGTTGTCAATGAAGTAGGCCACAAAGCAGGGTCAGTGTCACTCAGTACTGACTTACTGGGATCTTCTGAAATATCAACCTCGTGATAAATTGCTGTGCTAGTTGCAGACTGTCTTTCTAGATCCTCTCCAACGTCAGGAATAACGTTTTCTAAAAATTGAGGATCCTTTGTCGTTGTCTCCGATTCATAGCCACCAAGGTTAATTATTGGTTCATCCAGATCAATTGCAACTGGACCTTCACTGTGCATCTCTACACTTTCATTTTCTTCTGCAGCTGTCTCTTTTGAAGAACATTGGTTGCTTGATTCAGATGATTTCTGAAACAGCTTCTTTAAAGAGTCTGCACATTTTTTGTCTTCAAGTTCTTTAAGTGCTTTTCATTTTCTATTTTGGGCACCTGATAGTTTTTTGGGACCCATAGTAACACGTAAACTACCGTTCGTTGCCTTGTAATCTAACTGTAATAGTAAAAGATAGTGGGGGAATTGTATCAATGGCTTATCCAAGTTCTAAATGTGTCACAGTTGTGTTACAATGGTCATTTTTCTTGCATATTTTTGGGACTTTTTTTCTTACGTTGTCAAAGTCTCTCCCACATAACACCCAGTATTTAGAACTGTGCACAAGACAGAACCCACTTCATGAATGGCATCCAGCAGATCTGGGCACAGAACATGGCCAACCTATTCTATTCTACGCATGCTAGCAGGCACTCTTACCTGTTCCTGTCCTTACAACTAAGCGCACACTACGCACAGTTAAATAGGCCCTGTCGTTTCAAACAACTTCCCTCCATGGGATCGCCTATGTGATTCCTGACATTTTTATAAATCACTTAATTTATCAAATATGCCTCCTTATCCCAGAAAAACAGCTCTAAAGTCTCTTTAGAGCTCTAAGTCATTTTCGTTGTCAGGGGATTGTTAAAATAGATATGGCTGATTGCTTTTGTCAGTTTTCAGTAAGTCGAGGTGTGTTACAGGTGATACTGAGAGTGACTGAGCTGACTAGCTAATCACAGCAAAGACCAGGTGAGGGCGGAAGTGATTTTTTGAGAAGTACTGGTAAACAGCCCACCTCTGCTCCCACCCCTGGATTTCAGTGAATATTAACTAGCTGAGCTCCATAGAGGGGCTGTCAGGGCTCAATAACTGCAGAGTGTGAACTAAAATCATCTTATCACTACTCTAAAGAGTTAATCTAGCAATACCATGCGGATTAAGAAAAAACTTTTGAAATGACAGGTACACTTTAACATCGCCATACACATTGTATGGTAACTTTTAAGCACATAAGAGCGACATACACTGAGGTACGCAGCATTGAGCTGTGTTTCCCTTTAGTTTTGCAATTCAAGCATAGTGATACAGTTGTATGTGCAGCCATTTGATTGCTTATACTGTCCAATGTAATATTATATTACATTGATCAGTGCAATCTGTAGTAGATTAGGAATGGCAGCCATGGAGGCCTAGTACAGGCCCCAGGATGCAATGACAACAGCCCTCACCCCACCCCAAGCCGCTGCTAAGACCCTGTAATAGTGACATAGACTAAATGCAACAGCCCTCAACCCCCCCCCCACCCCCCCCGCTCCAGACTAACACAGTCAATGGTGGTACAGGGGAGGCATGTGGCAGTACAGTGGGGGCATATGGTAGTACAGTGGAGACATGTGGGAGTACAGTGGAGGCATATGGCGGTACAGAGGAGGCATGTGGTGGTACAGTTTATATACAGCAATCGTTTCTACCCCTTTGACAGTGAAACTGGCATACTTAATAGACAAATTACAAATCCAATTAAAAACTGGATAGATCTAGTGACCCTATAATCTTGTTCATACCTGGAATATTATGATCAGATCAAACGTTGGAAGCAATCTGTGTGATAGACTTGTTCCCCGACGCTCATTACCAGCTCTGAGCGTGGCAGTATGTCCTGGCACCTGGGGCACTGGGTGCTGAACAATCTGGCCAAGAATTACAAGGAGATACATTAGGTGTCTGTCACATATGTGTGTACATGAGAACATAAAGGCATGTGGTTGTTACAAATACATCTAACAGTTGTATACATGGTTTCCTACATGCTCCAGACATACATACACCAGCTTCCCCTCCTATCCCCAACTACTTCAAGGTGAAAATGGCCAAAGGCTGAGAAGTTAACACAGCTGGTCACGGGTAAATGGGCACTCTGTATTGGATGTCCTATGGTGTGCACAAGGTATATTAGGTTGATTCTGTAATATTCAATGAATGACATGCTTGTGTTTTTTTAAGCACCCTGTATTTGGTAAGTTCACATATACTAGCTTTCCTAGTTCATAGTGTCATTTCTATGTTTCATAGTTATTTTTATGGCTTTTTTAAGATCATGGCAGGCTTCCCACTGTGTGTGTGTGTGTGTGTGTGAGGTAGGCAAGAGGTTGGCAGGTAGGGGCCCCTATGGTATATCACAGTGAGACCAGCAAGCCTTTCAGTTCTGGACATGTGTAAATTACCTGTATTTTGTGGACAATTAGTTGCTCTGTGGCTTGGAAAGTTGCCTGAGCGTGGACTGGTCCTGTAAGCTGGGGGACTAGTGGGAAACATTGCAATAAGAAAAATAAGTCTCCTCTCCAATTGATTAATAGATGGATAGATAGATAGATAGATAGATAGATAGATAGATAGATAGATAGATACAAAAGGTAAGGATACACATGATGCGATCATCAGATGACTATAGAGGGGGCTGCAGGGAAGCAAACAGTAGTTGTCACCTCCTCCCTCCTCTCCCCCTGTGGTCCACCTGTCACCCTGCAGGTGGCGCACACTGAGCTGCGCTAGAATTGACAATACAAGAAAAAAGGGTGGTAGAGGCAGCAGAACCAAGTGAGTTTTTTTAAATGCAAAGTATTATTTATTAATAATAATTAAGAACTTGGTTGTGCTGTCTCTACCCCCCCTTTTTTCTCGTATTTATTTTTTTAATGGACTGAGGTGATCTATTGGAGTCTTGCACACATGGTATTGGATTTAGGGGATTAGTGCTGCCTATACCACCAATTAATAATTGCTCTAGAAGTGACATTAGCAGTGGTAGTAAGTGCTCTGAGCTGTTATACTGGTGGGGATTCAGTGTTAGTGACTGTAAAATGGGGAAATTAACTTTAGGCTATGTGGACACTGAGGAAAAGGGGCGGACATCCGCCGGAAAAGGGGCGGACATCCACCGGCAGAGTCCGCCGTGGGTGCGCGCGTCCCATTCATTTGAATAGGACGCGCATTCCGCCCGCTGATTCCACCAAAAGAAGTGACATGACACTTCTTTTGGCGGAATCAGCAGGCAGAATGCGCGTCCCATTCAAATCAACCAGCATTCCTCAGTGTGCACACATCCTTACACTATAAGGTGATTACGCTATTACATGTACACAGTGCAGTCTGGACCACCAGTGAGGGGTTTAGTGATGTGAGCTATGTGTGCCATCCCATCTCCATTATCCCATACAGGAAAATATAGTGACAGTACTAACGTCATACAGTATAAAGCTATAAATACAGTGCAGAGATATATAGAGTGATATAGGACTGTATAGAGAGCTATAAATACAGAGCAGAGATATATAGAGTAGGACAGTATATATATATATATATCTGCACTGTATTTATAGCTTTCTATATTGTCCTATATCACTCTATTCTCTATATATCTCTGCACTGTATTTATAGCTCTATACAGTCTGACTTTTAATACTGTCACTATATTTTCCTGTATGGGATAATGGAGATGGCACACACATAGCTCACATCACTAAACCCCTCACTGGTGTTTAATCATGTGTGAGTTATGTGTGCTATGACTGCCATCTCTATTATCCTATACAGGATGGGGCCTTAAGTATATAAAATAAGGATGGGGCCTTAAGTATATAAAATAAGGATGGGGCCTTAAGTATATAGTCCCGCTCTCAATTAACCCCCCCCCCCCGTCATCACGTTGTTTGGGGGCACTTACTTACAGCAGTGCAGCCGCTAACTTTCCCCTACCACCCTCTGAGTCCTTCTGCGCCCTGCGCATGTGTGATGTCAGCCACACAGCACGTCGCGTCGCCCTCCCTGATTGGCTAACACAGTGCAGCCGCAGGTAACTGTCTGGTGCCGCTGCGGCCTTCCGTGGTCCCTGCTAGCCAATCAGGGAGGGCATAAAAATTTCAATAAAAATTCCAAATCGGGTAAAATTGAAAAAAAAAAACACTATTCCGCTACAGTTTTCCAGGTTTTTTATTTACAGCATTCGATGTTCATTAAAACTGACTGGTTACTTTCATTCTACTGGTCAGTATGAATCCGGCAGTACTTAATATGTATAGTTTTTCTTGTGTTTTGATAGTGCTAAAAAAAATAATAAAGTTGGATTTCTGTTTTTTTTTGGTCGTCATATCTTGACCCCTATAACTTTTTTGTATTTATGTGTACGGAGCTGTATGGGGGCTCATTTTTTGCGAGACGATCTGAAATTTTTATTGATACCCTTCTGGAGTGTGTATGACTTTTTGATTGCTTTTATTTATTAAACAGCGAATCGCCATTTTGACACTTTTTTCCGCCACACAATTCACTGTGTTGGAATTTTTTTTTTTATATTTTAAAAGTATGGGCGTTTTCGGTCACGGTGATACCCATGATGTCTATATTTATTTTTATTTACGTATTTATTTTTTAATTATACAGAAAGGGGGGTGATTTAAACTTTTATATTTTTTTTTTATATATTTTTTTAACATTTAGGACTGGTAGGAGACCTGTGCCCAAACATTTCTGCCATGTCTCATGGTAAGACATCTGGTTCAGCCTGCACTGTAAAATGGCAAATGACCTACATCTGTAGAGCAGGTGAGGCTGTGAACCCGGTATGTCGCCCTCTACACATATCCTGTGTTCTGGAGAGCACACGCATGTCTGTAAGCAGCTTACAAGCTGATGTTACTGCATGATGCTAGGAGGCAGACATATGTCAGTAAGCAGCTGAATAACTGGGTGATGCTATGCTAGGAGGCAGACATATGTGAGTAACCGACTGATATTACTAGATGATGCTAGGAGGCAGACACGTCAGTAACCGACTGATATTACTAGATGATGCTAGGAGGCAGACATATGTCAGTAACCGACTGATATTACTAGATGATGCTAGGAGGCAGACATATGTCAGTAACCGACAGATATTACTAGATGATGCTAGGAGGCAGACACGTCAGTAACCGACTGATATTACTAGATGATGCTAGGAGGCAGACACGTCAGTAACCGACTGATATTACTAGATGATGCTAGTAGGCAGACACTTCAGTAACCGGCTGATATTGCTAGATGATGCCAGGAGGCAGACACGTCAGTAACCGGCTGATATTACTAGATGATGCTAGGAGGCAGACATGTCAGTAACTGGCTGATATTACTAGATGATGCTAGGAGGCAGACACGTCAGTAACCGACTGATATTACTAGATGATGCTAGGAGGCAGACACGTCAGTAACCGACTGATATTACTAGATGATGCTAGGAGGCAGACACTTCAGTAACCGGCTGATATTGCTAGATGATGCTAGGAAGCAGACATGTCAGTAACCGGCTGATATTACTAGATGATGCTAGGAGGCAGGAGGCAGACATATGTCAGTAAGCAGCTGACATTATCAGATGAGGCTAGGTGGCAGATATATGTCAGTAAGCAGCTGACATTATCAGATGAGGCTAGGTGGCAGATATATGTCAGTAAGCAGCTGACATTATCAGATGAGGCTAGGTGGCAGATATATGTCAGTAAGCAGCTGACATTAGTGGGTGATGCTAGGAGGCAGATACATGTCAGTAAGTAGCTGTCATTACCAGATGAGGCTGTGTGATATAAGCGGCAGAGCTGGCGGCTGCAGCTATTTCCCAGATTCTGACTAGAAGGTGGCGCCTCAGCAGTGCTGTGTGGTAATTCTAATGCTGGCCCGGTTCACTACTTCCCTGAACATATGAAGAACGGCTCACCTTAGTGTTTTTATCAATCCTTGGCTGACTGTCTGACTCTGACACAGACAGTGCACTGTGCAGCCACAGGTAACTGGCGCCAGTTAAGCGCGCAGCTGTTCTTCAGGAGCAGGCCGGCCGGGCCATTAAGGGGGCGCCCCCTTAACTGGCCAGGAGTGAAGTGCCCTGTGCAACCGCACGGGTCGCACACCCCAAAGGCCGGCCCTGCTCCTGGGAACGGTTCCTGCCTTCTCTATGGGGTACCCTGCTGTCACTGACAGCAGGTCCCCCGCTGTGCAGCTGCACGATTAGCGTGCAGCTGCAATCTCTGAATGGACATTTAAAAACGTCCATTCAGAGATACATAACCACTTCCCGGATGTTTATATACAATGGGCAGAGGGGAAGTGGTCAAGATGGGTGTCTAAAACATCGCTCTTAATAAATGTGCCCCAAAATGTTTAATTACATACAATTACAAAAGTATCCCGATCCAGGTGCTGGTTTGAAAAGTGTAGAATATTTTTTGTGGGACAAGCCCTTTAAGGCGAAACAGCACCCCTCATCTTAAGCTGCATCTAAAGGTGACCATACATATTAGATAGAGGTTGATTGATGATTGAACAGCAGTTGAACGATACGAGCAGTTGGGCCAGACTTTCCATAAAATGCGGAATGCACAAGGCTTTTTTGGTGTTTTATTTTTCTTTTGTGTGGTATCGAATGGTATCGAGTATTGCAATACTTTTTTGCGGTATCGAAATCGAATCAACATTTTGGTATCGGGACAACCCTAGGCTGGTCCACGTTGGGTCTCTAGTTTAGCTCTAGTAGGGATCACCCTGATGCTCTAAATGATATAGATCTGCCATAACCTCAAGTTCCCGGTACCTAGGATAGCACACGACCAGATTTTATCCTTTGTGCGGATAAACACAGCAGAAGCAAATCATATGACACAACAAAATCATAGGTTTGTCATGTCCCAAGTAAACCATTCTATAATACATACGTATTATTATTTATTTATCTCTGAATGGATGTTTCTGAACGTCCATTCAGAGATAGGAGCTGCACGCTAATCGTGCCAGGAGCCCTCTGTCAGTGACAGCAGGGATCCCCATAGAGAAGGCAGGGACCGTTCCTGGGTGTCTCTGCCTTCTAGATCGCTGTATACACAGTGCTCAACGAGCGCTTTGTATACAGAGCAGGAAGCGCTATGTGCCTTCCTGTTCCGGCCGGTGGTCACATGACCGGGTGAGTGCAGGAGCCGGGGCTGGGTGAGTGCAAGAGCTGTCGCATCTTCCATAGACCACAATCACCCATGCACTGAGGCTGTACAGTGATGTATTATGCTGTACAGCCTCCCTGGGGGTGTATTTCCCCTGTAACTGGGGCTACTATGGCTCTAAGAAAATGGCAACACAAAAACATGATTTTTTTTTTCTTAAAATGTTTTTATTGTGTAAAACATTTTAAAAAAACTAGACATATTTGGTATTGTTGCATCCATAACAACCAGATCTATAAAAATATCACATGATCAAGTGAACAGTATAAAAAAATATAGAAAAATGACACCAAACTGCTTTTTTTTGTGACTTCACCTCCCAAAAAATGAGATAAAAAGCAATTAGAAAGCCAAATGTACCCGAAATGGTGCCAATAAAAAGCACATCTTGTCCTGCAAAAAATAAGCCCTCAGTCAAGAAAAAAAGTTATCA